>CAUJRU010000772.1:0-324479 GCA_963277665.1 Viscum album
GATCACCATCACCATCACCAATTTCATCATCGGCCTCATCCTCGCCGTCATCTTTGTCCTCGTTGTCATCCTCGTCATCATCCCCATGCTCATCGTCGGCCTCATCCTCGTCCTCGGCCCCATCCTCGCCCTCCGCCCCATCCACGCCCTCGGCCCCATCCTCACCCTCGTCCTCATCCTCATCCTCGCCCTCGTCCTCTTCAGCATCCTTGTCATAACTAGGAACGTCATCATCTCGACCCTCACTAGAGCTTCCACCTGGTGCATTGGATAATGCACCCATCAATGACATAAATGTCTGACAAGCTGTGCTAGCCTCTGGTGGAAGTGATGAAGATAAAGCTTTCATCAGTTTCATAAATTCTTTGTCCCTCGTTTGAACTTGTACTTACAACTCTGTGACCCTTTTATCAGACTATCTTGCATGTTCCTTGACCTGTTCCAACTCAGTGGTACTAGAATGGATACCTGGATAGGACCAATACTTCATCGGGACTATATTCTTACCAGGTCGGCAGCGTACTCGACCAAAGTGCTCGTCTCCCAAAACCTGATTTAAATGATCGTGTGGTCCAAAATTGTCAGGATCCTAGGTATCAAGAGCCTCTAAAGAAGCCTGTTAAAAATATTAATAGATTAATAAATTTGAAAATATATATTAAACTTTGAAATAAAAAAAATTAAAATTTACAATCTTTTCTTGGGTTGATTCATTTACCGCAGTTCCATCTTTTTTTCTTCTACTCGAGCAAAACAATTTTTCTCGAGGGATACGTCCTTTAATATTCAATTTGTGCTTCTATAATGACATTGAAACAATATAAAGTGTAAGTATAATAATATATTCAATATTTAATAAATCACATAATTTAAGTAGGAAATAATAAAAAGAGAAAGTCCTAAAGAAAAATTATAAACAACTATATCGTACCAGCTGCCTCTCATGATCTGACATAGTTGTGCGCCCAAAGTGTGGAGGTATTTCTTTGAATCAATGTTTTTTTGTTTTTTTTCAGAAGATTACTAAATAATGTTTAATAATAAATAATATTATATTAATTCCGAATATGAAAACTCTCATTTAAATACCTCAAATAAGATTAATACCTTAAATTTGGCAGTCGTCCAATGGGTAATCATTTGGTGATATTGCTCTATCGTGCAGTCATCCACGATAGGTAATGTCTCTAACTCCGTGCTCATTCTATCACACCAGCCAACATATAGGTTATGCTTATAAGCTCTCCAAATCTCTCCTAACTCTTTTAAACATGCTGGTCGTGCACCTTCGCCATCAGGGAAGTTAAACCGAAGCTGAAACCCAATAGATTAGTTCATATAAATACAAAAAAATACTACATTAAATCCAATAGATTTTTTACCCATATTTGTGCCCACACGTTATTTTTGACTTCGTGTGGCAGATGTATCCAAGAGAGAGGGCTGTCCGGAATGATATCGGAGTATTTGGCTAGTGTCGCCAAAAAACCCTAACATTCCTGCCCAGATTTCTCAATCATTTTTCCATCAACATTGTATTCAACCATCAACTATGTCTGGCGGTTCCATACCACACGCAAGTGAGTACGCCCCCCTCCCCCACCTCCTATCTGTAGATGAATCTGTTATTAAAGAAAAATAATATCAGTACAAGTTATAATAAAATAAATTTTGGTATAAAAATTTGATAGAGTTATATAAATATACCCGTGGTAGTCGGATCAATGGTCGTCACTGGATGTGCAGAAGCTGAAGGAATATCCTATACAGGTGGAGTGTCCCTCAGTGTACGCTCCTCATCCCCATACTGTGTCGCATCAGGAGTCGAAGAAGGTGGAATATAATAGCTCGGAGATAATGAACCATAAGAAAAAGATGATGGCATAGACGTCTGGCCAACTGGTAGTGTAAACACCGGAGGTCTAAATATCCCGTGTGTCCCTGAAGACACACCGGGATCAAAATGGGGTGAAGAAGATACGTCTGTGGTAGTGGATCATCTAACTCTTGCCCCACGAGCCCTCGTACCACCAGCCTTAGTACCGAGACCACTAGATGATCATCCATCTCTGACACCACCCCCCCTCCTACCACCAGCCTCTCTACTGGGAGTAATATCAGGCTCCTCGTCAGATATCACTCGTCTAGGGGGTCGATCCTGAAAAAAAATTTAACACAAAAGTAAACACATGATATTATAAGTTATTGAAATATTTATATTTGAAATAAAATACTCACAATAGGGATGAGTGGAGGAACACCCATCTGTATCATGCGACGATTATTATCTGTCATCTTTTTCTGTCGCCTCTCTTCAATGGGTGTCATTTCTTACAATGAACTCAAAAATGGAAGTAATTAGAAACAAATAACTAATGTGTAACCCAAAAAATATATATATAAAAACTATTCTGATAAAAAAACATAAAGTAAAAGAATATTTATGGTGGTTTGAAGGTAAGTACTAGGATACACACTCTGAATGATGTAGGTGAAACATGTAGGTGAGAACATGACTGTATGATTCTATATATTTCCCACCACAACTTCAGGTTCACAATCAACTCTAACAATTGAGCTATTGGCGTCATTATAAGTAATAAACAGATTGCTTCCAATTGAAGTAGGGATAGTGTCAACTTCATCATCACCATCATAAAAAACATGTCTGGGATTTACTTCAATAATTACAACGAATTTAGGATGACGATGATCTTTGACATAAAAAACCTGTTTCACCATTGATGCCAATACATATGGTTCATCGGTGGCAAGAGTGCGAGTCATGTAAATAACTCGAAATCCACAATCATCAATAAAGGTGCCTTGCCTCGTCATTGAATCAAACCATTGACATTTCATCATCGTGACTCGACCATGCGAGTAATAATCCAAAATTATTATTTTCTCCACGACTCCATAATAAGAAACATTTTCAGAACGAGGTCTAGTATCTAATGAACTGGAATAATAGTCTGTTGGGGTAGTTAGCATAACACCATTATGTTGTGTTCTCATGTTTCTTTCTCATTCAGTGATAATAAATTTGTATCTATTGATCACAAGTGATTTACAAGCACGAACCATGGTATTAGGACCAAAATCCAAAGCTCTTATTTCCTTAGAAACAGAGTCTGCAGGAAAACTCTATACCTGAAATATAAACAAATTGTAAACTTAATTAAATATTGTTTTTATTTAGTTATTACAGAAATATTTTTACCTTCAATTTCAACCAAACAGAAAACCCTTTACTATGAAAAGTATCTTTCCTTCTCAAAGATAAAGAACGATGCTTTCTATATATCAATTCTTTATGTTCCCTGTAGATAAAAATAATAATATGTTAACAAATATTTAAAATTACAAGAGATAAGATAAGAGATACATGTACAATTTACTTACTTGATATACTCATTGAACAAATCACAATTGAACAACATTGTGCGATGTTCCATATCTCGCTCTTCAAGGCTTAATGTCGTCAATGTATATGATCCCGAAATTCCTCCTGTTAGAGGAAGTGATGGAAAACTGGGTTCAATTTTCCCATACTGTTCTTCTTCATTTCTCATTGGTCTGTTTATTCTCGTAGTAAGATCATACAAATACATTGCGCATAAATCCATACATTCTCGAGCCAAGTAACCATTCACAATAGAACCTTCGGGATAATTCATGTTCTGAACATATGATTTCAATGTGCACATGTTTCTTTCAGTTGGATATATCCAACGGAAAGCAACGGGTCCCCCAAGAAGTATTTCGGTCGGAAGATGGACAGTCATATGCAACATGCATGTAAAAAATGATGGAGGGAATATTTTCTCTATCTCACACAAAATTAATGGTGTCTTTGACAATAGTTTTTGCAAGAAGGATTTAGAAAACCTCTTAGCACAAAGATCTATAAACAAATAGCACAACTGAATAACTGAGACTCTAACATTATTGGACAAGAGATGACAGATTGCTATTGGAATCAACTCATGCAAAAGGACGTGATAATCATGAGTCTTCAAAGATTTCAACTTCAACTCTTTTCTGTTGACCCGTTTTGATATATTTCTTGAATAACCATCAGGAACTTTAATAGTCTCTAGAAATTCCAGAAATTGATTTTTTTCAGCAGGTGTCATCACATAAGAAGCACATGGAACTTGCCATTTATTTTCACTCATACAGACAGGATACAATTCTGGTCTGATCCCCCAATCTACCAAGTCATGCCGAGATCGTAAATCATCTTTTTTATTCCCCTTGACATTTAGAAGAATCGAAAGCAACATTTCACATATATTCTTTTCAATGTGCATTACGTCTAAGCAATGACGTAACAAGTTGGTTGACCAATACGACAATTCAAAGAATATACTCTTCTTCTTTCAATTGTAACAGGTATCATTGGAAACATTTTTCCTCTTTCTAGATTTCATTACACCCTTCCCAAATTAATAACTGAAATCTTTCAATTAATTAAGCACATCAGTTCCAGACATACACTGAGGTGGATCGTCATTCTCCATGGTATTGTCAAATCTTCGACGATTGTTTCTATATGGATGGTTCATTGGAAAGAATCGTCGATGTCCCATAAAACTAAAACTACGATGATATTTCAGTCTTCTCGATCGAGTATTCTTCATACAAACAGGACATGACAATTTTCCTTTTGTGCTCCATCCATACATCATTGCATAAGCAGGAAAATCATTGATCGTCCACATAAGCGCATCACACATCTGAAATATGTCTTTCGAACATGCATCGTATGTGGGCACACCCACATCCCAAAGAAGTTTCAACTCTTTTATTAAAGGTTTCATGTATACATCTATATCATTGCTGGGATCAGAAGGGATAGATATCAGAATACTCAAGAAAGTGTAAGGCTTTTTCATACACAACAAGGGGGAAGGTTATAAATGTGTATGAAAACCGGAAATGTGTTGTGCGAAGTAAGTATCTGCCCAAATGGATTAAAACCGTCACATGAAAGACCCAGTCTCACATTACGCACGTCAGCTGCAAATTCAGGATATCAAGCATCAAATCTTTGCCATGAAAATCCATCTGCAGGGTGAACCAACTCTTCATTATTCTTTTTTCTCTCGGTGTCATGACATCGCATTTTTACAGATATTTCATCAGACATGAAAAGGTTCTGTAATATGGGGATCAATGGAAAGTGCCACATTACTTTTTGTGGCACACGAGATGGTGTTCCATCATCTTTTGGCTTCCATCGGGAGGTTCCACATTTGATATAATCATTTTTTTTCAGCAGTTTCCTCCCAAAATAAGCTGCAATCATTCGGGAAAGCATGCATTTTTTTGAGAATCCAAGTTCATCAACTAACTTCCATGCCATATAGTGGTTTGAGGGAATATCTGCATCATCTGGAAGTAAGTCCTTCAAGAAGGTAAGAATGTAATCAATTGCAGTATTTGAAATCCCATATATAGTTTTCCAATGAAACAATCGTATTAAAAATTCCAACTTTTTCATTTTACCACATTGCTGATATACTGGGGTCGTCGCAGCATCATTCAATTTTTTCACCCTATCAACATCATCATTTTCATTGGATGCATCATGTGTGCTTGTATCGAAATCTTGTTGGCTTGACATCCTTTCCTTCTCATGATGCTGAATAAATAGAAACCGATCATATATCAAACTCTCCAATTCAGTTCTATCATTTGGATCATTAACATTTTGAGATTCTATTTTCTCTCCATTGTGATACCACACATAATAGTTTGTTTGGAAACCATATTTGGTTATATGATAGCTAACTGATTCACGACTCAACCAAGGTATTCCAACACAATTAAAACATGGGCAGTGTATGCGACCACTATTTGAAGCCTTGTCAAATGCAAAATCTAGAAAGCTGTTCAAATTATTTTGAAAATCGGTTGAAATCCGATCAGTTTCATACATCCAACTTCTATCCATTCTGTAAAAAATTGCAATAAGTCATTTCAAAGAAATTCAATAATATTGAAGTTTAATCAAAAAAATATTTAGGTAAATGACAATTGTTTACTTTATATAAAAGCATAACTGACACATTACTCTATATGAGAATCATATTAAGAAATACAACAAAATACTATGTATATAAGAAAATAAGATACAGAATTTATAATGCCTATATTCAAGGATTTCCCAGTAATATATTGGAAGTGGATCAAGGAATACATAATCCTTAAGGATCTTGTTGGGAGTACATGATTTTTATACTTTAAATTCTTCAGGGAGATCAGGATGAGGAGTAGGATGAGGATCAGGGGAGTGGTTGGACTGTCCAAGGGGGGTGTGGGGTGTCCAGGGGGGTGCGGGGTGTCTAGGGGGTGGTGGGGCCGTTCGGGGGGTCGGAGGTTTCCAGGGGTTTGGGGGCTGTCTAGGGGGGTTGGGGTGTCAAGGTGGGCGGGCTGTCCGTGGGGGTGGTCAGGCTGTCCAATGAGGTAGGGGAGTCTAGGGGTGGGTGGGTTGTCCAAGGAGGTGAGCGGGGTGTCCAGGGGGTGGGTGGGGCTATCCGGGGGGTACGAAGTGTCCAGGGGGTGGGTAGGCTGCTCATGGGGGGTACGGGGTGTCCAGGGGGTGGGCGGGCTGCCCATGGGGGTGGTGGGGCTGTCCAGGGGGTCTAGAGTGTCCAGGGGGGTGGGCGGGCTGTCCAGGGGGGTGGGTGGGCTATCCACGGGGGGTGGTCGGGCTGTCCACAGGGGTGGCGGCACTGTCCAGTGGGGTCGAGGGTGTTAAGGGGGTGGTGGGAGGGGGGATTTCCAGGGGAGGGCTTTCCATGGGTTGGGGCGTCCGGGGTGATGGGGGTGTCCGGGGGGTGGTGGGAGGGTGTCTGGGGGTGGGGTGGGCGTGCTGTCAACAAGGGTGGGGGGCTGTCCAGGGGGGCACGGGCTGTCCAAGGTGGTGGGAGGGTGTCCGAGGGTGGGTGGGCGGGTTGTCAACAAGGGTAGTGATAGGTGTGGAAATTGTACACCTAGAGTTTGATGAGGAAATACTTATGAGGATGGATTGGAATCTTGCTAGGTTCTTAGAGTGGGATGGTCCCTCTGAGTATATAAAATGTATTATGAAATGTTTTAGGGAAATATAATTATCATACAGCGCACATGTCTATAAGTTGATAAAATTATATTTTCATAGATGTAAGATGGTATTTTATGGATTTTTTGGACTAAATGAATCTTAATTAGTTAATAGAGATGAAGAAGTTCTCTATAACAAATATTAGGAAAAATTGATTTGTTAAAGGACATTTTGTTGCTTTCTATGGATTAATATCCTTAAAAATACCATTAGTAGTGGGTCATATAAAGAATCATTCCCAATATTGAGTTTAAGAGTATATATGGTTTTTATTATTTTTTTCCATGACTTTTGGGTTGATAAACACTATAATTTTCTTCATAGATCTCATGAATATTATTTTCCATCCATATAATGTCTCTTTAATCATTATATTTATAGATGAAATGACAATATAGTTTATGAAATTATTTTATAATGATTGACGCTGTGACATATTAATTATTAAAATTCAATAAAATTTGATTTATAAAAATAATTTTGTGTGTCAATATTGGATACAACAGACTAAGAGATATTGAAATTAGAGAAGCACCAGGATTTTGGTCTATCTCAATCTCAACATCATGTCAAGGGGGTATCATCACAACCACCTCATAAAAAACAAAAACAAAAACCCTAACAACCTTGGTATCCTCCAACATAATAGCTTTAATCTATTCTATAAAAGTATGAACAATCACATAAACTAGGTGGTCCACATATCAGCTTCCCACCTAAAATTCCCACTCAATAACAAAAACTACATTTTTTCTATCCCCATATGATTACATAACCCTCCTTCAGAATCATTTGATAAAAATATGTAAGGAATATAACTAGTTGATTCATTTGATGACATAGTATAGGTATATTTATATGAAAAGAATACCCCCACAATAATCATGCAGCCCTGTCATCAGTCTAAACCCCTATAACACATAAAAGAAGCTAGTATTGACATTTACTAAAATATTTAACACCATAAGAATAAAAATACACTCTAAATATAGTTTGAGAGGATATAATGGTGTGTGTGAAAAAAATGATATTAAATCAATTTAAATGAATATGGAACAAATGAGGGTTTACAATACACTAAGAGTACCTCAAACAATCCAAAACCACTATAGCGCCACATATTCAACTTCATGAAACAGGACCTGGAAATCTTACCTACGTCTTTACTGATGAACACTTAATTGGAACACTATATTTATGGTTCTTGAACATAAGGAACAAACTATTTTTGGTCTCTACCAACTCAATCACCCCCTTGTAGATCATAATCTTGTTTCCCCTTATACTAAAATGGTCTCACTGGAAGCTACTTCTAATGCTGGTCCTAAACCATTCATTATCCGCAAAACAATGATCAAAGAACAACTGGACACATCTTAATGATGATACAATCTCATCACATATAGGTTAAATCAAAACACAAACACAAACATATACACATCAAAATCAAAACTAAAAACTGAAATATTAGATAAATTTCAATAAAAATAAGGTACCAGTTAAGAAAATACCTAATTTAGGATGGTTCTGAAAATATTCGGAAGGAGATTCAACACCTTGGATGGGATGGAGGAAGAGGAAGCTGAAGGAGCTCCAAGATCTCCAAACTGCTCCGGCCGAAGGAGCTCCAAGATCGCCTGCTCCCGTTTAGGGTTTTGTATCGCGAATGGGGGAGAGGACGGGCCGCTGGTAATTTGGGGGAAAGTTTTACCAACAGTTTTTAAAAACTGTTGGTATATACCTTAAGGAAAAACCTATACCAACGGTTCTTTAGAACTGTTGGTAAAATCTTCCCCGAACCACACCTATACCAACGGTTCTCATTGAACCATTGGTAAAACTCCCCTAAACTACATCTATACACACCTATACCAACAGTTCCTTAGAACCGTTGGTAAAAGCTTCCCTAAACCATCCTTTACCAATGGTTTCATGAAACAGTTGGTATGGAAGTTTGGGGAAAAAACCACATTCTAGTAGTGCATGTTGATAATGTTTAATAATTTGATAAATTAATTTTAAATTTTTTATAAACAAGTAATATACACGGTGTATACAAGCTAGCTACACGTCATGTATAAGTTTTTTTCATTTATTCATGGAACATTCCTGGGTGTGCTGGACTAATTTGGAAATTAATGAGGCATACAATGTGTATAGGAGTTAAATGTCATGTGTTCTTCTAGTTTCATGGTTACTAGTCACACATGACATGTAAAAAACTCCATGGTCCATCTTTGAGTAATGTACTACACGTTGTGTACACAAGTTACACACTGTGTAGTCTAGCTAACCGTGTTCTGGGATGGATCAGTCAATATGTGGTGTATTAAAAAGATTTTGTGTGAAATAAATTCACATGATCTGAATAAATTCATGAGGTGTATTGGTGCATTGAACATGGGTATACAACATATACTAATGGGAAACACACTGTGTGCTCTTATGTTATCCCGCCAAAATCCTTGGCACCTCCGGATGAGTTCTTAAAATGTTATTAATTCATAATTAATACATTTATTGAATATTTTTTGATAAATAAGAGAAATAAAAGAATATATAATTATTCATATTAAACAATTATTAAACAGGAATTGAAAACTAGTGATAAATGCATAAATCAATCAATGATCATTAAATAATTTTAAATTATTGTACAACTTCTTTGATACCACTTATAGGTTATGGTCACAAGAGAAACACCGGTGGGGTATTCCCAACTTGGTTTTTGTCATAATATATAATTAATATGATATATACATCAATGAATAGCATTGTGACCAAAAAATTAAATCAGAGATTAATTAACATGAGAACTCTAAAACCAAACAAAATATTATCACTTAATGATTTATAATTAATTTAAGTAGTTAAAGAATTACATTATGATGAATTATTTATTCATAGATGAATCTAATAACATCTCTATTTAATACTATAATTTCATCATATGAATCAATTGTAGATTACATATGGTGGTGATTCACATGTGTACCACAAAGCTCTGATCTTTTCCATAGGAATCTCTAAGTTCTTGGCATGACCTGACCCATTGGGGACTGCCCAGCCTGTGGTAAGATAGGAATGACACCCCAATACCAACTCCAATAAGATAGGAGATTTAAAATAATGTCAAGTTGGCATATTACACACATGGGAGGCCTTAGCCTAAAGTACATGTAGACATGCACACATCTTCATACTCAAGTATAAAGCATAAAAGGAAAACAAATCACACTATAAATGCATCAATAATAACTATAACACATAAAAGTACATAAATAAGTATAGAAAAAGAAAAAATGGATAAATACAAGCCCAAAAAGTCTAAACTAATAAAAAATAGGGCTTCTATCAAGATAAAACTCATGGAACCATCCACAGTCTGTCTCGGAAAACTAAGCTCCACCTGCTCCTAGATCTCCTAGGACTCTGTCAAATGTCATGTCATCTGCATAAGAAATGATATGTATGGGAATATCCCAATAAGGGGTGAGTATAAAGATACCCTGTAGGACAACCTGAAATAACCAAACACAAAGCATCAAAGAGGGAGTCAACTCTATATCACATATCCAAGGGAATAAACAAGATAACCCAGATATGATCAAAGTAAGACTCTAATTCTCAAGGTGAGATCATGTGCTCACAGCTAGTCTGGAATTCTACTAGAGGCTCAAAGGTAACATTAGTATAATAGAACTCAACCATCAATTCTTTCTAAGCTGATGGAACTCATATGAGAGGCCACACTCATTGGTTCTTTCCATGAAGAAGCACATAGAGACTGAGAGAGATCATCTGAGGTACTCTATCGATCAGACTACACCAAACTAGAAGATAATAGATGCCTATACACAGATAAGGGATCACATCAATGGCCTATGGGGGATACCTAACCCTGTCTAGGATAGACCAATTTGAAGGGGATCACATGCCTTGGATGTCAGAAATGGGATACCTGATTCAAGCTAGGGAAGAATGATAGAGGATCACACCCTGATCCATATAGAGGGATATATAAATCTATATAGAACTAACCCACATAGGGGATCTCTCATCCTATACTCAGGACATGATACCTCAGTATACCCTCTTAGGGATGGACTAAGGGAATTCACCCAAATTGATACTATTCAAGGGAACTCACCCAATATCATACCTTATCCGATATGAGAATAAAAAGGTCTCTAACCTTCCTTAGAAGAATTACACCATGTTTCTACAAAGGTACACAACATGTCTCACTAATTCTATCACTGCATGTGTCCTTCCATATCACATGAAGTTTCTTTATCTAGATACGTGGTGTATTATTAATTTACACAGAGTTTAGAGTTCATGGAGACACTCCATGTGTGTCATATGCCCATGCCTATACATTTTCAGAATTACACAGGGTAGGCCCCATCACACACGAGGTGTGGGTTTACATGATATCCTAAGCATGTACTCCCTATACACACCAAGTTTTCTGGCTAGCAGTCATATAATGTGTGGGTCCCCCACATGGTGGGTGATATTTAAATCACCATGTAAACTCTAAGCTCCACACAGAGGGGTAAGGATGTAATTTTGGCCTAACCAAACCTACCCTCCAAAAACCGAGTTGTGAACTACTATTAAAGGTCGGGTTGGGCTTACCTGAACAACCCCATGAGGTGGTTCAAGGCTGACATCAGGCTAGCCCAAAACATCAGGCTAGGCTAAGAATTTTGGGTTGGACTGCAGGCAGAACCTTGCAGGCTTTTATTAATTTTAAAATAAAGTATATAACGATTAAAAAACATTTTTAATGTTTTTTATTGGTTTTTGTAATTTTTTTTAAATGTTTATTTTAAAAAGTATTTTTAAAAACTTTTATTTTAATTTTTTTTTAAAATATGTTTTCAAAACATTTTTCTTAAATGTGTTTTTAAAAGGTTTTTCAAACATTTATTTTAAAATATTTTTCTTAAACATTAGTTTTTAAAATGTTTTTTTAATTAAACATTTTTTACACAATTTTTTAAAACTTTTTTCTTAAATGTTTTTTTAAAAATTTTTTAAACATTTTTTTAAAACCACGTTTTAAAACATTTTTATATTCTTTATTTTAAAAATAGTATATATATATACACACCATTTCATAATAAAAACATTCTAAAATGTTTTACACCAACATATTATATAAACATAATATATTTTATATGCATAAAATTATTTAGGCATTGCATCACAATTAATAGGAAACATACTAATACTGGCTCAACATCCATGAAATGACAAGGGATTCAGAAAAATCCAGAACCTAGATGGATGATCCGTGGGAGAGTGTTTTTTTGTTAGAATATAATATAATGAGTTTTTATATATGTTTAAATATATATATTATGTTAAATCATTAACACACACACACACACACACATATATATATTATACCTAAAAATATGAAACATTGTTTAACAAAAAAATATATTATTTATTTATGATGAAAAAAGTACATAGAAAATAAAAAATTAATAAAGTACACTATTTATTTTTTAATGAAAAAAATAGTGAAATGTATTTAATAAAAAAATACATTATATATCTACTCTATTATAGAAGTTCATCACAAAAATCTTAAAAAAATCAACCATCTGATTCTAATGTTGTGTCATTGGTGGGGATTGACAACATATTGAGATCATTATCAACATTGATAAATTCTTGTTGTCGATCTTGTATGTACAAATGTTCCCTAGTGACTAAGAGATTTATCCATGTTTGGTGTAAGTCATGCATGATAATCACTAATAGCTCGCTCACCTGCACTAAAAGTATACTCGGATACAACTGAAGAAATGGGAACACTAAATACATCATGAGAAATTCATGTTAGTATAGGCCATGTAGATTCATAATCTTTCTGCCAATTTAAAATATCAAAATCATCTTCATGATAAATTTGTGGATAGTTTAAATATCGTTGCAATTCATATGTTCTTGTACTAGAGGATTTAAAAATCATCTATTTTTTACAGTTGTCCATATACTTCCACTACATCAAGAAGAATGTGTAGGTTGTGTGGGTCATCTATTAGTATCAACATGTACAATAAATTTTTATTCATCATATAATTATTCTAAAAAATAAAATATACCATCAAATTGAGATTCCTTATTAAAAATATTTTCTAAAAATATTTTCAAACCGGTGTCTTTACATCTTGGATCCAATATAATCGACATTCCAAATATTATAGGCAATGGCTCAAAATATTTATCAAATTTTTATTTCACGAAATTAATAATGGGTATATAATATTCATAAGACATATATTTTATAAAAAGATACATTATATCTATTAAATAATGTAAAACTAAATTCGATGTAGGAATATATGCATGCAAAAATATTCAAGTCGATTTTTCAAATACATGCAAAAAATATTTATATAATTTAACTTGAACCCAAAAAATTTCTTCAGGGATAATAACTCCTTCACGTACTATTGTAGATTGAAAAAATAAATATGTATCTTTTATTTTCTTTAAATATAAATTTAACATATAATATATGTAATTCCATCTATTTTCTACATCTACTTGTAATTTTCATTCTTTCATATTTTTCTGTTGACAAATCCTTTTATAAAATTATACACGATTAGTAGAACTATTAATAATACTAATTCATTTTCTAATAATATCTAAAAAATCTTTATAAATAGATAAACCATCTTTAACAATAAAATGTAAAATATGAGTACAACAAGAAAAATGAAATATTTTTCCATCACATGGTAATTATAATGAAGATATAAGATATGTCATTGTATTATTATAATAAGATACATTATCTTTAGTGATTGTAAATACTTTATTTTGTAAACCCCATTCATAAATATGATCTCTTAATGAAACACCAAGTGAATGACCAATGTATGGAAGTTTAACTAATTTGAATAAAATAATTTTTTATGCAACTTCCAATCATATCAATAAAATGAGCAGTAATGTATTGATATTCCATATGTTGATTAGAAGTCCATAAATTAGAAGTTAAAAAAACATTCCCAATTAATTTTAAAAACATATTTGTAATATCATATTTAATATTGTTAATTTTTTGTAAATTTTTCCCTAGTAGTATTTCGTGAAAAAGGTTTATATTGAGGAGTAAATGCTCCTTGAACTAAATTAGTAAAATCTAGAAATTCGTTGGTATTAAGAGGTTTTTATTTTTTAATTATATAATCAACTATTATATCTTGTGCATGTGTAGGATCATGAGAAAAAATACTTAATTTATTAATTCCTAATTCATTTGTGTTCTAATATCTGGTTGATTGCTTCTAACATGTGCATTGGCATGCCTTTTAAGGTGGCTAGTTCCACTATTAGATGGACCACTAAGTAACTTAGAAAAATATTTTAATTTTTCTTTTAATGTGCTTGGACCATCGAATTCATTGACATAAATTTTTTCAAAGTGATCCCAAACATTAGATTGATTTTTAGTCCTAGATGATGATGCAACTTGAGGAAGATGAAATGAAGATGAAATATCAACACTAGGTGAACCAATCGATTCAGGGTCAACTAATTGATGAGAGTCCATTTTAAAAAATAAAATAAATTATAAACATCAAAATAATAAATAAAATACAATATTGAGAGTGTATGATGAAAACACAAATTTGATACTGGTATGCACACACAACTTGAAAAATTAGAAAAATCACCACAATGATGTTTGTGTAGCGCTAGCAGTGACCTGGTCCCGATGGAAGATCTATAAAATGTAAGAGTAATGAATTTGAAAAAAATTAGGGAGTTTGGTGTGTTATTTATAATGAAAAATATGCACAATTTTTTTTGTATTTTTCTTAAGATCAAATGGTCATATGACCATTTGGTTTTATGTTTTTATCCACCCAACACATTTAAAATGGTCAAATGACTGTTTAATTTTTTTAAGTGGTCTACAGGTGAAAAAAATAGTGGGTAGCGAGAAAACATAGGTGGGTGGGGGTGGGGATGATGTGAAACAATTCTAGGGGGTAGCATGAACCTCTTTTTATAGAAAATAATTATATATATATATATATATATATATATTGGTTTTGTTGATAAAAAAATGGAAGCAGGGGATATGAGGGTGGGTGGGCCATGTGTGCTATGAGGGGGGGGGGGTCGGTAGGTTGTAATTTTTTTCGCAATAGCTATATATATATATATATTTACCAATTAAAAAAATTAAAGAGGGATTTGGGGGGTTGCTCGGTGAGCCGTGTGCGCTACATGGGGGGTTATGTGGTGTTTTTTTGTTATACACATATATATATATATATAAGCCTACTGATTTAAAACCAGGTGCACCACCTGGACTAGTTGGTCTAGGCATAGCCTTTGAGGCACTTGGTAGGGGGTTTGAGTCTCCCTACTAGCAGTTTCCTAGTTTTTTTCAAAGCAGGTATGCTTTTACGGGTCGGGCTCTATACGGGATAGCGGGTCAGGCTCTTACGAGTCGGGTCGGCCTGGACTGTGGGCCAGCTTGCATAGGCCCAGGCCCGGCCCGAGCCCAGCCCATCTCAACATGGGTTTTTCTAGGCTGGGACGGTTGGGATTTCGGGCCACCGGGCTAGAATGACACCCTTATAGAGGGGTCCATGCAACATGGGTTCCTCCAAACGACACATTGTGTATATAAGGTTTTCACAAAAACTCTTATATGTTTCACACATCTCTCTCACGTAACCATCGCATTTGGTTCCACCAAGATCCTTTCCCAAAATATTGTATTTGGGTTGACTGAACGTGCAATGACATTGGTGTTTAGATTCTAGCCACCCTTTTCTTAGAAAATGCCTCCTCATCAGTCCTCCAAAGTCTTGTATGTCAAAACTCATGTAGTTGAAAACTGTTGATCTTCCTTGAGGTTCCATTATCATCATCAATAATCCTACGTATCCAAAATCCATGTTGTTAATGTTGTCAAAATGATCCATGGACCCTAATAATAATGCATCGAATCATATTTCCAAATAAAGTTGAATCACCAGTCAAATGAAATTCTGATGATGAATGAAGTACGGAGGTAGAAAACCACAAAACAAAAAAGTGAGAATGAAAAATTGGTCATTCGTTTGAACATCATTTATGGAAACCAAATAATAATAGAGGATTATCAAAACATTAAATAAAAAAAATAAATCTAAAAATATTTATTCTAGGAATAGAAATTACCGCACATGAGCCTCAACCCAGTTGGTGAGGACTCCTTAAGTGCATCCAGGAGACCCGGGATCAAATCCAAGTGGAGGCTAATTTCCAGGGGGTACTGTAGCGGGACTATAGCAGGAACTGTAGCAGTTGCTGTAGCATGAACTGTGCAAAACTGTAGCAGACACTGTAGCAGGAACTGTAACAGGTACTGTTTGGAACTGTAGGAGGTGGGAATATTCCCCCGTTTGGGCCTTCAGGCCACCGATTTGGTCCTCGAGTCCTTTAAGGCCTTCGGGACACCCAGGACTTTGGTTTAGTAAGGCCTTCGGGTCAGTAAGGCCTTCGGGCCACCTCAAGGCCTTTGGGCCACCTTAAGTGTAGATGCAAACCAAACAACCTACAAGGAACAAACTTCAGAAGGAGGAGGAGCAAGGAGCTTTCACCATAGAAAAAGATAAACGGATTGCAAGAATGAGAGGGTATGGAACCTGCCATTGGGACAAGCCTTTTCATTCATGAGAAATCCTAGTCGAACATCCATGTGAAGGTGGAGAGCTAATTTCACGATGAAGATGCTGGGGAGGAGCAGTTCCAAGTAGTTAGTCTGGGTTGTATGTAATGTTTGAAGCCTACGGGCATTGAATTCCTATAAGGCCTATGGGCCATGTAATACTTACGCCTAAGGGACTTGTAAGGGTTCCACCTCACCCCTTGAAAGGTGGATTATCAAAATCAATAAAAAAATGAAGGCCTTCGGGCCATTGGAGGAATAGAAATTACCAACAACAATTCAATAATCTCGATCCGTGAATTAATTTTTGATGAATTAATTCATGTTCATCATTGAAAAAAATAATGGAGAAATAATCCAACAAAATCGAACGACCTACCTCAAGTTTGGATCAATCATTTGTAAAGAATAAATTTTTATCAATGTTGTTGATGAGATCCACCACGATCATCATTTTCTCCACAAAACTCCATATTAGTTCATTGTTAATCTTTGATCCTAAGATCACCTGCCAAAGTAATCTCCACTAGAGATCTCTATCCATACCCTAATTTCCTCTAGGGTTATGTGTCTAACCCTAGGGAATTTTCCAAACAAGGATTAAATATAGAATTTTTTAGGAATAGATAATTAAATATTCATTAAATTAATAAATTAATTTAATCCATTTAATCCACCCACTACTGCACTCTAATGAAACACCCAATGCATAAAAATATTATGTCACACCTTGGGTAAAATATAAATTATGTATTTAATGGAGGTATTCATTTTCTAATATGAGACACCATTTTGGAATTATTTCATTATTTATAAAAATCCACTAGTTTGGAAAAATAAATTTAATATTTATAATATATCAACACTAAGGCTCCACGGGCCTAAGAATTTCACACCGACTCCACACCTCACTCAAAAAATATTATTTTAAATATTCCAAAGTGTCAACTAGAAATTTCATAGTCATTATATTCTCCCCACCTTTAAATATTTTCATCCAAAAAGGATAAAACTCACTCAGACGAGTGAGGAAACTTAGCTTGTGTTTGGTTGTTCCACTCTCATGATATATATTGGAGGTTATCATGTTGTCTATAAAAATTCACTAAGGGAAACACTCACCCATGAAATATCTTCTCCTTATAATTCACTAAGCACCATCAATCACCCTAAATTGGTAACTCCATCCTCAATGTCCATATTTCCCTAGCCGATAATGTATGTTGGGTCGTGCACATATCCCCTCAACTGCAACATGTAGAATACATCGTTACCCTAATATAACTATAGTGATAAGGATAAGTATCCTTGTCAACCCTACACAATATCTGAAAAGGGCCAATGAATCTCATATATATTTTTCTACCTTAGCCAACTCTCCAAAATCATCACCGAGGTGAGACCTTTAGGAGCACATGGTCTCCATCATCAAAATTTAAAGGCCTCTATTTTCATTCCTCATATATAAATTGTAATGGTTCGCTAATGTGATATAGGGACCTTCGTTCTTGTATATGACTCGGTAAATGATAAATTTTGGCCAGGGTGGTTATGATCAAGTTAATGGGTTTTCCTTGAACTAATGTAACTTCCATCATCAAAGTGTTGATACTAATCCTGTTAGGTTGAAAAATAATTTTCAATCATTCGTTTAATGCTATAATTGAATGGGTATGAAAGGTTAGTCAGAGCACCATTGGATGTCAGTGTGATCTTCATACCAGTATCCTCACACATCAGCATCAACCAAAGTTGATGAAGGGTGGTTGGAAGTCACTCTCTCATAATCTCAGTTATAGATAATGAAGTTACCTTTTGAAGAAATAAAAACTATCATACAAACCTATAATGGGTGTAAGGTTCACAAATGATCACTCCATTTATTTGAGGGATCAAAATTCCATATCGAAATGAGATGATGTAAGAATTTTATTTTGGGGTGCCTCCACCATTGTCTATTACTATTCTAAAATTTGAAATGTAAAGAGTAAAATAAAAGTTAATGTGATTCCTCACCATCATACTAGCATTGTTAACATCCAAGGATATTGGATAAAAAACAACAATGTTGAGAAACTTGGGGTGGATAGTATAATAAGGGATCATTGTAGTGTTTTGATACTCATAACATTGAAAGTGTTCTTCCATCCAGCCATATAGAAATTGGAATGGTCTGCTAATTTATTGTAGAGACCTTTCTTCTTATATATGACCCAGTAATCGATAAATATAATAAAGTTTGGTTATGACCAAGTTAATGGGTTGTCCTTATTCCACTGTAACTTCTATCATCAAGGTGTCAATACTTAGCCCGATAGGTTTCAAAATAATTTTCACTCGGTCTTCAAATGAAATAATTGAACAGGAATGAGTTGTGATTTACCCTATCCATAATTTAGTTATTCAAGTAGATTCAAACATCCTCAATGTAACCACCATCATCAAGGTATCGATTCTGACACTTAAATGAGAATCACAGGATGGGAAAATCCATTTACTTAGAAACATGGTGAAAATTCCCACTATCTAAATATTTGAAGTTACATTTGGTTGGAAGTTATAACCCCATGTGGTGTATTAACCCACCTTTATGGAATCCTAGTATTATCCTTGAACATGTTGAATATATATGATGATATTTTTATAATGATCACACTACTGTGGTTAATAAGTCTCTTACTAGAGGAGGGATCTACCCTGCATCCACCCAAGTGCTAGATGTAGAGAGGAAATAATCATAAATCTCTCCAAGGATTAGGATTCCTCTTAGTTGGTAAATATCCCACAAACTAATCCTAAACTTACCATGTGATACATGAAATGTGTTTCTATTGAAAGACCAATGGTTGATTGGTTCGGGCAAGAGCTTAGTTAGTGGATACATCATAAATTGAGAAGTTCATAATACTTAGTATAAACCAACTAATTCAATCCACTCAGGAAATTTGGTAAGAGTTTGATGCACCTAGAAATCCCAATCCCACTCATCAAAGAAGTTACCTCTAGACTGTAAGTCCCACTTTGGACTCCACCCTCCACTAAAATTATCCCATGAGAGGTTGAAAATGGATGAGAAATATGGAGTGATAATCTTCTAGGTTGTATCATGGTCATCCCAATCCCATAAAGATTCATTCAAGATGAAAATGTTTCCTTGACATGACTTTAGTACTATCTGACCCATGGTAGATATGTTCTCTTGAATGTTGTTTGAGGAAATCTTGAACCATGCATATGGAAAGCTTTGACTAGATTCCAAAATCAAAGGGTCATATTATAACCCAAAATGGTATAGAGGAAATCTATTAGATAGTGGGTAATTTTGAAATTCAAATGAAATATGATTCTTTAGGGTGTTGTCCTGAGGAATAATACGGGATCGAGGGTTGATCTCAACATTTTCGGTGATAGAAATTCTTCTTTATGTTGCATTCATCGAATCAGATAAGTATATTATCCCAAAATATTTTATCTATACAAACAAAAATAATAGGAAAGTCATAAAAACCAAAGAAAAATGATAAAAGAAAAAAATCAAAGAAAAAAACATACATCGAATTATAGGAACTATGTGAATCTCAAAGCCCTTCAATCACTACACAGACAACTAATTACATGTGAGTTCATGATGTTACTTAATAAAATCTTCCATGAAGAATCACAAATAGCTCACAAAATACCAGTATACTAGATTCATTCTTTTTAGTTTATGATGGAGGTTGACCGCAAAGGGTGATCGCTATGCAGAATGAACAATTGATCGTGATCTGAAAGATGATCGCAAAGCATCTCTTATTACAATATTCCAAATGAGACCCCTTGAAACCTTTTATATGGGGGGGGGGGGGCTCCCCCTAGTCCATTAATACCCCATAATGATCCTACATGAGCCAATATTATTACTTGTAATTGAATTATTTTTATTCTGAATGAACTCCATTCTGAGGGGGGGAATTTTTTGAGGCCCACCAAATTTCAAGGACTTAATAAAATAATTAGGAAAAACTCATTAATCGATAACAGGATTGAAAGAATGAAAATTAGAGAAGATTTTGGAAAAGAAAATAAATTTGTATAGCATCTATGATATTTATCATAGCAATATGACACTATATGAAAACCCTTGAATTCACATAGGGACTGGATGGATTTATAGAGCACCCCACCTTATAAAAATGAATTTTGTTTGTGAAGAGAGGCGGTGATTTTCTGCACTCCAAAAATGAATTTTGTCTACCAAGTGAGGCACTACTTTACCACCCTCTTCAAACAAATTTAATTTATAGAATGAGGTGGCCATATGGGAACCCCACATAAAATATCAATTCCCATGCATTCATCCATTTTGAGAAAGCGGTTTATTTGAAACTACCTATAAATACCCATTTAATTCATGAATAAAGACACACAGAGGGAGGAATGAAGGAGAAATTTTGAGAGTTAGAGTAAGAAATTTTTATTTTTGAAAAATATCTAGAATTTAATCTTATTGAAAATCATAGGTAATCATCTCACTATAAAGGAAGAGATACTCCTTGAAAAGGGGTCATTTGTGAAATGTTATTTTCCACAAAGAAATCATTTTAAGAAGGATATGCTTTCTTTATCATTCATAGAGGAGGCATTCTACTTCACAAAACAAGTGCTTCCTGAAGGACCCCTTTATGGTTCCCCCCATTTCACATAGAAAGAACCTTATATGAGATGGGGTACCACAGGGTGTTAATCTCCCCACACTTAACACTATCCTCTTGTATATCATTTGGTTTTATCTTAGCCCCTATGTGAATTTTCCAAATGACCCTATTTCATCAATTCAAAAATCCAAGGAATAACACACTAAGGCATCCCTCATAGCTTCTAGATTCACATGGTTATGGTATAGGGAACCCCAACGTGCCCTCTTTCAATCATCCATTATCTTGGTAAAGGTTTTTCCCCACTTTTCCTCCCTAATTGATGGGGTCCTTGGAGTGTCTATGATCATGAATCCCCTTGGTAACTAGGGCCCCAATCCTGGAGGTAGTGGTGGGAATCTTTTTGGCTTAGGTAGTGGCACTTACTTCCTATCTACTGCCCAAAACATGAAGCGACATTAGAAACATTCACACCTTCTATTTTCCTACTTGTGGATGCATAATCCTTAGTCTTGGATTTATAAATAGGAAAGAAAATGGGTTAGGGAATCCCATATGGAATAATACCCTATCCTTCCTTGAAGGACGTCGCATCACTCCTACCTTTTGTAGCCCCACCCTCGTCCATCACCAGGTAGGGTGTGAATTCATCATGGGAAACCTCAACATGTAATCCCCATTCAAATCTAGAATTATGCCCCTATGTAATGTGTCTGATCTCCTCTTATCTCGTATTTCTCACACCGAGTACGACTCGAGTAGGCTTAGAGGTTTGAGTTTATTATGACATCAGTACAATATCATAAGGAATTCAACATGGAGTAAGCCCCTAGTATTCCTTGCAGGACACCGCATCCATCCTACCTTTTGTAACCCCTCCCTCTTTCATTAGTAGAGAGGGAGTGAATTCATCATGGGTGACCTCAGAATATAAGACCCATTAAAATCTAGTGTTATGCTCACATGAAATGTGTATAACTTGTGTTCATCTCTTGTTTATCACACTGATCATGACTCACGTGATCTTAGAGATCCGTGATGATCATGAAATTAACATACTGTAAATGCCACCATTATAGGCATCCTTTTTAGGTGTAATCACTAGCTATATTACCTTCTTCTCGAAGGAATAAATTCCCCACAAGACATTCCTTCAAAGGGCTATATTCCCAATAAAGCATCTCAAGGTAGTCTCGTATGCGTAAACCCAACTCAATACTCTATTTTTTCACCTTTTATGACATAGAATTCACCATATAATGATGTTAAACTATGTTTACAATGTCTTAGTTGATGTTAAACTACACGACAACACCCTTACCACATAACGTTAAACTGCATGATGCAGTCCTATCATACGACCTTAAATTGTGACACTCTAACTATACAGGCTTTGATTTCTATCTTAACGGGATACATAGGAAACCTTACTGAGGTTAAAACCCAACATCATAACCCTCCATTACCATCCTTATTGGGTAATATCATAATAGAATCATGCCATGCCTGTAGGTCTATATTCCTTCAGAGTCCTATAGTTTCATCTTCATTAAGCCATACTCTCGATGGGAGACATCTTCATAAGGCCGTATTTCTTATGATACCAACTCAATATCGTTGGGTAATATTACCTATGAGATCAAGAAAAAAGGTTAGCTCATGCATAAGTCCCACACTGACCATTTATAGGCACCTTTTGCTAAGTGTTCCTT
Organism: Viscum album; assembly: GCA_963277665.1. Classification (NCBI taxonomy): domain Eukaryota; kingdom Viridiplantae; phylum Streptophyta; class Magnoliopsida; order Santalales; family Viscaceae; genus Viscum; species Viscum album. The sequence continues at coordinate 23,167 of CAUJRU010000772.1, forward strand.
GCCACAAAACATTAAACTGCATAGATTGGTCCTTGTCACATGACATTAAAAGGTATGATGTGACCCATTAAGTGAAACTAAACTACATGGGATCATATTCTTTTTTCAAGGATACGTAGGAAGTCACATCATGGTATTGATCCCAACACTGAAATAATCACCACATTCATGGATGGCTATAAACTCCAGAGTACCTAATGTGTTTCTTTAAACCATAGTTCCCTAAAACCGAGCATCATCAAGTAATAATGAAACAAGATGGAGAACCAATGATACATATAGATGGTGTCATTGAAAGAGAACCTCTAATAAATGCATATGTTCACCTCGATGAGATACCTCTGACATGTAAAAATGTTTATGTCGATACATGTTAATAACTGATTGAAAATAGAGGGGTAACCAAACTCATATTGGGATTTGGGAAGGATTCATGATCATGATGTAAATCTATAAGATATTCCTAGAGTAGGTAATAATATCCCCCACCAATAGGGTACAATGAGCCCAACCTACCATCCTCTTGACCAACATGAGTTCCTAACTGTCATTGGTAAGATACCCTAATAACCATATGCCTTTAGAAAATAGTTCTATAGCTTGTCACATATGTAGGATTTAATTGGTATTTTTGGTTCCATGAATAAACCCTGTCAGAAACCATACAAAATGAGAATAATTCCATATATACAAACAACCAGATTCGTGGGTCGTAATAGCTATAGTTTTGGAACTAATACTTTCAAATTTCCACAAATTAATTTTTAATATTTCTTATTGGAATGAATTTAGATTTATTTTAAAGCTTTTAAATTTACTAAAGTTTTATAATATTCTTGGAAGGATTTTTTTTAATTTTTTTATTCTGCTTTTAGGTTAAATTTTGTGAATATTGGTTGTGCAAGAGGATTGTGAAATTGGCTAAGTACTGAGAATATAGTTTATATGGATGACATAGAGTTCATTATAGGCAACATAGAGTTGAAGGGCCCGATGTAGAGTATAGAGAACCCATGTAGAGTTGCTGGAGGAGACGTAGACTCCAAGGGGCCGATGTAGAGTTCATTTACTTTGAAAATATTCTAAAAGGACCAAATTTTAAGTACACAAGGGCCCTTCATGGAGTTTTATATCTTTTTTCAAATATGAATTTGGGTAAAATGTAGAGTACCCATGTAGAGTTCATCATACTTTGAAAAATTCAGGAGCTCAGCCGCCATAATGAGTTATATTTCCACATTAGCCCTCAACTCTCAATTCAAAATAAAAAAAATGGGGATCAAAGATGAGCTCAAAGAATACATTGAAGAACTCGAAGCTTATAGGAGAAGATTGAAGGGAAAATCAAGATCACGTGGGTTTTGATGCACGTAGGGGAGAGCATTCTCTGGGAAGATCATCTTGAGTCTCCATGAAGAAGACAATGAACAGTGACAACCATCATGTTCCCGATTCTAATTAGAGTTTGAGTCATTGTCTGTGTGTCATAGATCTGGGAGCCCTCATAAATTTGGTGAGACTTAATTTGAGAAGAAAAGTGGACTAATTAATTGACCACCATTCACTAACCAGATAAAGACCAGAACTAACTTAGAGAGAGTGGGGCAGGAGTGGATGCATGAGCTTGAACTTTAAGGAGGGGGAAGGCTCAATATAGATGTGGGATTGGGATTTGAACTCAATAGAGAATACTTCCTTCTTCTTATCTCATTTATTGTTGAATTTCTATATCATTTTTCTTGTGTTTTTATCTTCAAACATGCATTGTGTATAAATTCTTCAGGGGAATTTAATTGATGTAGTTTGTCGATTCATTGTTGTATTACTTTAATTCTATTCTTGAACATGATTCATTCTTCGTAGGAATTTCCCTTTTAATTTTGTTTTGGATTTCAATTGATGCATTGACAAATAAAAATCAACTTTGGAACTATTTTGAAATCTTTATCCACTATAACAAATCAATAGACTTTGCGATGGGATAAGAGAATGGTATAAACAACAGTTTATTCTGTGAATGCATTCCTAAGTTTGTAGGCATTGATGAATTCATTTTTTAAATCATTTTGTTTCATCAATCTACTTCAATTGAACCCCCCTTGATTCTTTTTGTCATGTATCATGCTCATAACCCATAGGTTAGTTTCTAACACCTTTAACACCACACTCTCATCTTTATTCTTCTTTATTTATTCAATTTTGGACACACTTTCTTTCTTCCATCAATATTTTCATTCCTTGTTTTTTAGTAGTTTAGAACTTAAATAAGCTCTTCGGTCATTCACCCACCTTCCCTTGGGTTCAACCCTACTTTCCACTTTATTAGTGTGAGTTTAATATATAAATTGATATTTTGATATTCCAACAAAAAACTATCAAAATTTTGGCATCGTTGTCAGGAAAGGGATGACGTTGAGTGTCTTGGGATTAGAAAAATAAAAAAAATGTTTCTATTTTCACTGCTACTTGGGACTAAAATTTAAATTTTTTTACTTCTAATGTGTGTGTGCGTGTGCTGAAAATATGCTTGTCATGTTTATTATGACACTTGAAAGGATTCTTCGAAACTTTATGCTTTATTTTTAAAGTCCCTTTCACTTTTGATTTGTTGTTGTTTGAAATTGCAACTAAGTTGTTATTGCTTAATCTGAATTTGTGCGTTCAATTTCCGTTTAAAAAAATGGAACAATATGGGGTCTGGAATCAATAAAATTGGATTTATTGTGTTTTTGTGCCTATAACAAGACACACTAGCCCCAACACTTTAAAGAAAACTAAGACTTTTTATGAGAACAAACCAAAAGATCAAACAGAATTGAAATAAATGATATGGAAGTTTCTTTCCAAATTTGACCAATGTGAGGAAGAATCTAGAAACCAAAAGTTACAATCTGGAACATGGGATCTTGGTAAAATAGTTTAAGTTCAAATATATTTTCAATTCTGAAGTTCAAAATGATGTTTAAGGGTCACAAGGAATTTCAAAAATCATATTTTCCACAAAACAAAGTCAAAAGATAAATTTAAAACACTCAAAGAGTTTTCAAGCAAGTTGATACTTAAAAATCTCAGAACATATGAATTATTTTCAACACCAGTTGCATGCTTTAGGTTGAGGTTCAAAAAAAATTCAATGATGCACCAAACAAGCATGCAAAGCCATAGTTTTCAACACTCAAGCCTGTAAAATAGTAGTATCATCTGGAAGAAGTTTTTCAAATATTTTAGCATGCGACCAACACTTCAAACGGTTTCAACGGTTAAGGGAATCTCCCCCCACACTTGGTTTCCAACCAGGAGAATATTTTAAACAATAAAAACAAATTTTAAATTAGCATTCAGGGAAGTAAACAATAGTTTAAACAAGCATTGAAATTTAAAACAAAATGAGAATGTTGAAAAAAAGAACTCCTGAAAATTGTTGTCATTCCTTTCCAAGGTCATGTAATCTCTCTCCCTTGTGACATTGAAGCCCGACTTGGTGTCTCCATTAAAGTTCCTATAAGAGTTAACTAGATCAACATTAGACCAAACATTAAAAATCAATAAGATGAGACCAAGAAAAGGTAAGTGGATGTGGCATTGAATCTTTCGCCTAATGAGGATATAATTGATGTTGTGGACTGGTTTTTTTAAATAAAATTCAAATCAGGAAGAAGGTGAGCATAGGGTTAGGTGAGGCTGCACAAAAATAAGAGAGAAGAGAAAAAGTTATTCTAAAGAGAGAAAAAACACAAACAATGATTTATTAGAATACGAGTGGCTTCCTATATAGTGTTAGATTTTGAGTCACTGGACAAACTTTTCAGATTTTTGACCATAATTACTATGAGGTGGTTTTTTATCTAGAAACCACCACATATTCACGTCCCAAATGTTTTTAAGTGAAAGTTTAGATTTGTGGGCTTCTAAACTTGTAGGAAAGCAGTCAGATCGCTTTTCACCTAGAAGATACCTTTGAAGACACCCCTTGAATGTACACTGTGAGATTTTTTCTAGAATTGTTGAATTTCACACTTTCTTGAAGGGACAACCTAATGTAAGGGGTTTCCAGGAGTTTGGCAAAATTCTCAAAACTCTCTCTCATATGAAAGCATCAAATCATCAATCATTAAAGAGGATTTTGTTTTGCTTTAAATAATAAAATGAGGCTTCAGCTCCAACCTTAAAAAAAAAAGTTAACAAATAATTGGTAATAAGTATAAACATATAAATTCATATATATATAGTAAATGGTAATTAATAATTAAATATTTACAATGACTAATTATTTAAAATTTCAATTAATTGTTAATTGTTAATTATTGATTATTATTTGTTGACTATAAAATTATTTATTATAAATTATTAACTGCTAATTATTAATCGGTCATTATTTTTTAGTATTTATTAATTATTAAATAGTAATTAGTAATTATTAATCATTAATTATTTACAATTATTTATTTTTCATTTTTTTTAAATATTCATTTTTAATTTCTTATTATTAATTATTAATGATCATCAATTATTAACTTTCAATTATCAGTTATGAGTTATGAATTATCAATTATGAATCATCAATCATGAATTATTTATAATTATTTATTACTTAAAATTTTAATTATTTCTTCATTATCATATGCTATTTATTATTAATTAATTAATTAATTCATTCATTAATATTTAGTTTGTAAATATTAATAAATAATAAATATCAATAATTATTAATTCATTAGGACTTTGTAATTTTATACATTAGTCATTAGGAATTTGTAACATTTATTTATATAATTTGTAATTTTATTCATTAGCCATTTATATTTATCAATTGGTTTATATAATGTTAAGGGCTCGGCCACGTCGTGCGGCGGATGCAAGGTGATAAGGGTCTGCGTTCAACTGGCTTGCCGGCGATCGCGTCAACGCAGAGTGGGGGAAATGCTGACCGCGTCAACGACAGAAAGGCGGCAGGCTTCTGGAAACAACAGGGGGGATACCGTGTGTGTGGCGGCGTGCTGGACAGATTGGCGGCGGGCTTCCAGAAAAAACACGGATACCGTGTGTGGCGGCGTGCTGGACAGATTGGCGGCGGGCTTCCGGAAAAAAAACACGGATACCGACGAGCTGCTGCGGCGCGGGTCGACGGGATCGGAGATATCAGATGGGCCGCGGCCCAACAAAAACTTGTGGGCCTGACGTCAGGCGCGAGGATTTCAGGCGGGGATTCAGACGCACTCCGGAGGCTCTTCCTGAGCGGATTCGGTCACGAAAAAATGGGGCCATGGGCTAATGGGGGCCACGGGCTGATGCAAATTGGTGTTTCAGCCTTCCCTAAAAAAAGGCCTTTGGATAATATGGGCCTGCGGGTCACTAGTGGCTACAGGCCTCATTGTAAAAGTCCGACTTTGATTAGCAAAAAAAAAGGATAATGATTAAATATTGAAACAAATAGAAAATAAATAATAAATGGCAAATAAAAAAATTAAATAGATAATTATTAATTATTAATTATTAACAATTAATAATAAAAAACTATATTTAAATAAAAAACACCACTAAATGATTAACGACTGCTATGGTGTTGGTTGACGAGATCAGAGACATTACGTATGGGTGCGGCCCAACAAATACTTGTGGGGGTGACATCAAGCACAAAGATTTCACACGGGATTAAGACACACTCAGGAGAAAAAATGTGGATATGAGCTAATAAAAATCGGTGCTTTGGTCTTGCAAAAAATAGGCATATGGGTCACAAACCTCATTGCAAAAGAGCTAACTTTGATCATCATAAAAATAAGATCTTTCATGGTCATAACTACACACACACATATATATATAAATAGTGGTGGGGTGACCCTTGAGGGGGGCTATTAGTTTGCCTTGTGTGTGTTCAGGTATGTGTTTGGTTGTACTGCACCCTTTATGACTAAATATTGAAATAAGTAGAAAATAAATAATAAATGGTAAATGAATAAAAAATATATTTTAAATAATCAATAATTAATTATTAACAATTAGTAACGAAGAGAAAATTTTTAAAAAGAAATTTCAAAAAATAAATATTTAAATAAAAAACACTGCTAAATGATTAGCGATGATTTAAACCGCATCAAAAAACCACGGCAAATAAATTAGAGGTGGTTTAAAATGCCGCTAAATATGAAAAACCCATCGTTAAATCACATTTTTGGTGTAATGAACAAATCTATGTCAACATCAATAGCAACAAAGATAAATTTGATAAAAAATAAATCTATAAAGTCACTAAATATCATGGAATGCAAACAAATAATTGGATGTTTACTCTATTTGATGGCTATGCAACCAAATATTATATATTCCATATGTCAAGAAGCAAAATGAAGTGAACGAAAAGAAAGTCACTTGTTGGTGGTGAATAGAACACTTCAATGCATCAAAGGTATGATAGATTATGATTTATTCATTGTTGTGAAAAATGAGGAGAGGTTGATGACCTTTACCGATGTGGATTGGGTAGGTTTGATGGACGATCAAAAATCCATATTTAAAGGTGATTTCTATCTTGGAAGCAAGTGTATATCATGATTTAGAAAAAATAAGATTTCATACCATTGATTAAAATAGAGGTGGAGTACATATTAGCGGCATAAACATGTACCTAGTTGATTTGGATGAAACAACAACTCGAGACTATTAACGACGAGGTAAACAAACCTATCTCAATCTTATTTGATAACAGTAGCTTAATTAATCTTAGTAAAAATCTAGTACAATATTCAAGGACAAAGAACATCGAGATCAAATATCATTCCATTAAAGAAAAGGTGGAGCAAGGAGATTAGTGTACTTACCCACTGTTGAGCAAGTGACACATATGATAAAAAAGGCACTCCCAAGAAATGTGTTTGAAATTCATAAGTGGAACCTTGGTGTTTAACTCTCTCATTCCACTTAAAGAAATGAAGAAAATTCCCTATTACCCAATGCACTTATTATTTATTTATTTTAACATATGTTGGAGTGAAATTGATGATTCACAAGTGATAGATTAAACTATAGGTTCATTGTCTGGGGCATAATACAAGGTGTCAAAGTAGAAAATATACGGTCTAAAGGGGTAGAAATTCAAATGATAAAGGGGGAGGAAGAGTAAAATAAATCAAAGGGAATTTCTATTGAGGTAAAAGATTAATGTCTTTAGTATTATTATTAAAAACATTTTATTTACATATGTTTCCTACAACAAGTTTATCTCATGCAACCTTAGAGTTTATAAATGCAATTTCTTAACATATTTAATCATGGTGATTTAATTTCATTGAATGCCAATGAAGTTGGTGAGAAGAATTGATGATGGTGAGGTGATGGCGGTTTGGGTTGTATTTATTTGAAATACAGTGAAATAAAAGATGCTCTATACTTAGTAGAAGCGTGAAAGAGGTAGCAGAAGTTCAAAATTTATAGGGTGAAGTTATACATTGGTGTAGAAAACCATGTCATAGAAAATGAAGACAAATCATGGTTTGGGCCATGAAAAAAACATTTAGCACAAAGCATTTAGCCTTTTCTAGAACAACTGAGAAACCTTACCTATATGAAATAGGGAATTCATAGAAACTACATTATTTTATAAGTAATGGTTGATGATACTGGCATATTTGTTTCACTATGAAATGTCCACGATCTTTAATACCCTTTTCTAGGATTGGTGAAATACACATAATTAAGTACTAAAATCCAAAAAACAAATTTAAAACTAACTTGAAAACTAGGGTTGTTAACCAAATATGATTTTATAATTTCAGAAAAAGCTACGTTTTGGTTTAAGTGGGAACCCTGACAAAAAACATCCTCTAAAATTCAAAAAAGACAACTTGTATCACACCATCAAAATCTATATTACCACTTTATGATCCAAAAGTGTTAGCCCGATACTTCCAAGTCAAATATATGATATCATGGCCAAGATGGAAATGGAGGTGATCTTCAATGTTGCTGAATATGAAATATGAAACCTCAAGATATTCATTGATGGGAAAAATGTCATCATCTAAATCTGATATAGTGACATCCAGATGGGAGTATAGCCATTTAATACTGTTTTTTTCTAGGTCACATGGATGTTGTTGTTTAGCTAGCTTGGCATGCTCCCTTAGAGTCAAATCAAAGTAAAAAAAAAATTTCCTCATGGATTTCATCCTCCAATGTCTTACCATACTAATCATAAATGTCTTTCACTATTTCTAAGAAATGCTTGGGGAAGAAATATCCAATTCCCTGGCATTCTAGAGGCTCATCCGATGGTTTAGGCCCTTGGTCAACAGGTTCTGAATGTGGGGGATTCACTTATTCTATCTTAAGACCTTGACTGGATTCCATTATCTCTATAGACCCTTTTGTGGTAGAGTTCCCATGATTTTTTGAGCCAAATATCTTACCCGTGGACCTAGTTGTCAAAGGTTTTGGTAAATAAGAGTATTATTTTTGATTCCTTGTTTTCCCTTTGTTCACAAAAATTTCTCCCTTGGATTTTTCCATAGAGATTTTAAAAAATATCTAAAGGTACAAACACCTTTCTTTCCTTTTCTCTCTCCCTAACTAGGATTGAAATTTTCTCCCACTTATAATTCCTCTTTAGAATATGATGAAACCCGTGAACCACCATATGAGAGAACCTCTAAATCTTATGATTCACTTTCCATTGTGTCTAGGCCAGGCCCTGTGATGGTATCCTAATCATTCTTCCTCCTCCTCCTAGGTCCTACTCTTTCTCATCCCTCATTCTCTTTGTATGAAAAATCCTCTTTTAACTCCTTAAACCGATTATTAAGATCAATGTCAGCATAGGATCCCCACTCTAGAGACTTATTAGTAAATACACCCAAATCAAAAAATAGGTTATCAAACATATTATAAAACTACAACGACCCATAATTTTCATACATAAATATCACATCTTATTAGATGAATATTCAATACATAACATTAGGATCCACATTAGAACCATAAAGGTTTAGTGTATTTAGAGACTGGATACATAATCCTATTGTTTCATGGAAGATATTTAATGTTTCCCATATAGAATGCTTCTTATTTATACCCTATTTAAAAACTTTCTTCTTAACCCCAACAAGAAAAGAACTTAAGAAAGGGTAAGCTAAGATTCCCAATAAGGGTAAACATAAGAGATATCAATCAATGATCAAACATAAGCATAAGATAAACATAATGGTATGAGGTTATGACCATAAATTACAAATTTTATATCCAATATGTCATAGTTTATAAACACAAGTCATGGAATAAAACATTATCATAATATAGACAATATTCATAAGAGTGTAGAATCATCAATAACCAGTCATGAGTTATGAGAGCATAACATAGACACATGAATTTGGAAAAAACATAAGCTTATAAAAATTTGAACATGTAAAAATAGAAATAGATTCACTCATTAAGTTAAATACATGGATTCAGGCCATCACATAAACGCATGGACATGAAATTAGGTCCATGCATAATCTTATGAACATGAGAACCAGACCCATGCATAATCTTATAAACATGAGAACCAGGTCCACTTGTAATCTTATGGACATGAAAATTGGGTCCATACATAAAATTGTGAACATGAAATCATGTTAAAACAAAAAATATTTATCTAATGAGTTATCCATATTTATCCAATATATTAGAGAGCTATATAATTATAGGGCCACCCATTACATAATAATAATCCATTCATATGTGTGCCACAAGATCATAAATCATTCATCATATATCATAACTCATGGAAAAAAAGCTGGTTTCATAAACATCTCATCATCATAATCATAAACCATCCAGAGAAAGAATAAAGATGGTATCATGGGATCATATCCCTAGTAATGAATAAGTAACATCAATGGATGTCATCTAAGATGAGAATGCCTTTAAAAGATGAATTGGAATATTTCACGAGGAAAATACCTTTTCACTTTGAAACCACTTATTTAAAATCTAAAATTTTCTAAAATATTATGGAAAATATTTATTTGAATAGAAACTTGGAATCTTGAAAAATAATCTTCAAATCATTGAGTAGTCTTGATGGTAGAAAATGTTAAAACAAAGACTCCTTTCACATTCTCGATAAAAAGTCAAAAGTACCTTATTTGGAAAATGAAAATAAGATTCCATTTAAACCATTTTTTTAAAAGTAAAACATGGGTAAAAATTAATTTAAACAATCATTAGAGAATTTTAAAAAGCATTATTTAAAATATTTTTAGAAAATATGGACATAAAAGACAAAGGATTTTCAACCAAAGAGAGAAATAAAGTCATATTTACTTAAAAATATTATTTTAGTCTCTTGAGTACTTAAAGAAATGAAAATGAAATGAAAACATGTAATCTCCAGAAATATCCAGATGATAATAAAAATTAAAGGGATTTTTAGATAAGTATCATAAAATTTTTATAATGTAAATTCAAGCATAAACCATTCCGAATAAAATTGGATTGAGACATAAATCCCTTACCTCAAGTCTTGTATCACTTCATATGCATTCAAAACTTCTATATAATAAATATATATTTATTTAACATCTATTATAGAACCATAATTATATATATAATACCATATATGGTTTAATTATAACATATTTTTACCCATGTATTAATATTTTTTTTAAAATCACTGTTTCAGGTGATAACTGTTTCGTTTTTCATGCATGCTTTGGTTCGGTAGTCTTGGTCCTTATACTTTGATCATGATTCCAACATTTATAGAATATTAATAATTATATAAATATCATATATATATATATTCATTATATATATATATTTAGATTCATCCCTAAAAGGTATAGATAAAAAATGAATTACACCGTTCATGGAGATGGTAGGCTGTACGTACATATGAATACAATTTTCAATTTTCGATTGATGGAACAAAAGAAAGGTAAATAATAATAACTTTTCAATGGATGGAATGAAATAAAGGTAAATAATAATTCACCTTTCTAGAATAATTATTATATAATATATAACATATATATTCATTAAATCTATCCTTATTACCATCCATGTAAACCGCAATTGCAAAAAAAAATACATTGCTTTGCGAAGGTGGTAGTCCACACGTATGCACGTGCGATGTTATCATTTTCCAATGAATTTGAAGGTAAGTAAGTCGATATGATGTTATAATTTCAGGAAAATAATTATGTTATAAATATCATATATAAACATAAAACCCATCACAATAACCATCCATGGAATATGGTGATGGAAAATGAATTGTATTGCTACCTGGAGACAATAAGCCGTACGTACGCACAAGCAATATTTTCACTTCCCATTTGATGGAAAAGAGGGTGGATAAAGGTGGTTTCATAATCATAATAAAATTTAATTATATTTAGGATAATGAAGTTTTATTTTATTAAGAATATCATATATTCTGAGGAGATATAAGAAGAAACAAATTGAAAGAGGTCGGGTAAGATGATTACCTCTTCTTCGATAGGATTCTTTTAGAGCCCTTATTAAGGACCCTTGGAATGATATTTTAAGAAGAACAACACCTATAATTCATGTATAAATAAGTTTAAAAGTTAATTTGGTAGGGTTTGGTTGATATAGGTGTCTCTAAGTGGTGTAAAGAAGAGAACGGAGGGGTGTCCTTTTATAAGTGAGAAGAGGGTCACTTTTGGAATTTCATAAAATATTAAAATATAATAAATACTTTAGCAAGAAAAATGATTACAAATGGAAATATATTAAAATATAAGGTAGGATTTGGTTTAATTCCCATCAATAAAAAAAATGTGGATAGGTTTATGTGGTGTTTTAAACCTTATCTTTTGGTTTAACACCTTAGTTAACTTATTTTAACCTTAATCGTGGTAACACCTTTTTCACTCTTAAAGGGTTATAATTTTACTTATAAGGTAAAAATTATCGTATAAATGGAAAAGTGATGATAATTTAAACCATTTCTCACACTTCTTGTCATCTTTAAATATTTTTATGATTTTTAAATCATTTAATAAAATATTATTTTTCATAAAATATTATTAATTTCATTTTTGATAATATTCACATAGTTTGACTTTAAACTCAACATAAAAGAAATAGAATTCGAATCCAAGACTTTAAAATATATATAATGTTTTATATTTATATATAAAATTTGGGTAACATAATAATTCATCCAAATTTTATTACTTTTGATATGTTTAAAATCATTTATTTTATTTTTCTATTAATTGAATAAATACTGTGTTGGTGTTGCATAAGAATTTAGGGCAATTATTCAATCGCTAAAATTTAAAAATAAATTACCATGAAAAATAAAATTAATTTATATTTAAAATAAATATTTATTACTGAACATAAACTCTTTTTACCCTTATGAGAAAATATTAGAGATATTGAAGTCAATAATGTTCCATTTTTAACTTTATCTTTTACTTAAATTAATATAAAGGTCATAATCAAAGAAATATGGAACCACGTGGACATATATTCTATAATTTTATAGTCATGGATGAAATACACCCATAAAATAGGATAAAGGAAAGCGTTAGAGAAAATTTTAAATCCTTATCCCAAAGTTTTAACCCCATTTTGCATATTTTACCCTTACCAAGGTGACACAAATTTATTATGGTTACTACTCATACTGACCAAAAATAAGAGGAACCTAGTTACCAAATTTGGAACAAATGAATACAAATATACAATGCATTTTCCAGGATTCAATTTATAGAAGTGTAATAAATTAATATAATATAAAATAACAGAATGCAACAAAAAAAAGTTTAAAAAAATGCATTTTTTAAGTATAAAAAATATTTTTATACCAAATTCAACCATAAAATTGGTTCCAATGAACTTAATTAGTTTATTCATAACATAAGAGAAATAATTTTTCTTTTAAATAATTTTAAAATAAAATGGAAATTTTAAATACTTGAAATAAAAAATAGAGTTTTCAATAAAAATAAGTATTTTTACTATTCATCAAAAATCATTCTTTTTAGAAATTTCTTGAAAATTCACTCTGTGCTAATTTTTGAAATGTTGATTTCAAAAATTAATTTAATTTTATGAAATAAATTTTCTAAAAGTGTCAAAAATTAAATATAATATTTTCTCATAAAAATCAATAAAAATCATTTTTGAAGGGAATATATTTTTGAAGGATAATATGACTTTACTAAAAAAATTGAATGCTCATTTGTTAAGTGTTAATAAAAAAATTTGTATTGAGTAATAACTTTATATATATTTCATAATGTGGTTATTCCTATTTATACCTTCCAATTCAACGACTAGGTTATAATGATCATATTTGAATAATAATATTGTATAGTTCATTTAAGCTCGATGTTGTGTGTCGTATATACTATCGAACATAATGTTCTAATTTTAAAATCTTGGGGTGTTACATTCTGCCCCTCTTTAATAAATTGTGTCCTCATAATTTGAAATTGTTCTCGGTAATCAAGGGTTTGAAATTTGAGAATTCCTTTGTGGAAAACTCACATTGTAAAAAGGGTTAATAAAAATTCCTCTCAAAAAGAGGAAAAGAGAAATATAATGATCATCTAAAATAACACAAAAATAGATGTCCAAATATGAGACCATTAGTGTTAAGTAAAAATATAGACATGGAGGATAAAACTAACACCCAAAGACTAATAGAGAGTGATATATAACATGGTTAGAAGAAGGTTAATGACCACAAAACCATAAAACCATGATGGGTGAAAAGACCATAGATTCATCGAAATTGAAGTTAAAAGTATAAAATTTTATTTCAAGATACTTTTCATAAAGTTGATGGATCATCTTATTATTAATATAGAGAACATGATAAAATATACTTACTTGATTTATTTATATATCATAAGCACAATTTCATCATTTGGTTGTGCTTCGATCAATTTCCACTTCATCTCTTACTCCTTGAATTGAATATTCAAGATGATTTTTCATGCGTGAAGTAATAAAATTAACTTTTAATGGATCATAAGATCAATAAAATAATGAAAAGTCATTTTATATTTCTATAAATATTTAACAAAACCAAAATGGTTAGTAAAAGTTATCTAATATGGATAAATATAACACATCAATCTTTAAAACCTCAATAATAACACACAAAGTTCAACTTAATCCATTCCAAAATAGCTAACCTTAAGGATCCTCCAAAATATTTCCAACCATGATTGAAACCCATGGATTAAAATTATTTGATCTCACATCCTTTCACGATCAACTTAACAATTATAATTTTAATCACTCATAATGTATCATACCAAAATGTATATACCTTGATCATATATTTTCAAAAAATATACCAACTATTTTTCAAAATAAAGTCACAATAAAATCTTATAATCTTCCAAAAGACAATTTACCCATTATTCTTTAAATAACATCCTATCTTAGCCATAATATTTTCATTGGGTTTATCCAACACCGATAGACGATCGTAGGTTGATTTAGAATATCAAATTTGATAGCATTATTCTAGAAATTTATATAGAATACATGTAGAGAGAGATAATCAATGATCATAATTGTGACAAATTTTACTAAAGGATGAAAAATAAGATTTTCATAGGGCCCCTTCATACAAAATTTAGCATGAAATCCCTAACTCTGGAGTGGAGGATAAGTTTTCCCTAATTATAATAATTCATTTCAACTATTGTGATTGTATAATATTTTCCTTTTTTCCTTTGACCTTAGAGGTTACTACAGATTATTATCCTTATTAGCTCTTTGATTAGGGCATTGATTCACATAATACCCAAACTCCTTTCATCTATAGCACTGAAGTGTGAGTGGTGTATTCTATTGATATCTCTCTCAATTCATTTCATTAATTTTCCTCTTAACATTTTTTTGATATTATTTTTCTTGATGGCTAGGATTGTCACGACCCAACCCTAACCGGGGCTCGAATCACAACTACCCCAATCCTGACTCCATAGGCCAAGAGGTGGTGAAAATCACCTAAAGACATATCCTAAATGGGAGGCCTTTTCCTATGTACCTATACACACACACACACCCGACCATCTCAATATAGAAGTGCAGAGGAATAATAATAAAAATATGAAATAGCTATAATGTAAACCAAGAATGAAAAACCTCTAGGGTGTAAAAGAGTATGGCAATGAAAACTGAAAAGTAAAGGAAAAAATTACATGCCAAACCATAAAATATGTCCCAATCTGAAAAAACTGAAATGTAAAATGTTGAGAGATCCCAGCTCCTAATCTTTAATCTATAACCACCGTACGCAGTCCCAAGAACCCAGTATCCCTAAGATCCTTTAAAGTCCATGCTAACCTATCCATAATTTTTATAATACATGAAACGTACAGGAAAATCCCATGTAGGGGTGAGTATATACATACCCAGTAAGACACCCTGAAAGCTGAAAGGGGGAGCAGTAAGAGAAATAATAAGAATAATAAGACAATAGATAGTAAACATGATGCAACTCAACCCAAAGCAAGAGAAAGAAATCTCATCTAAACATAAGCGGCTCAACATGATGTGTATATGGACTACACATCGAGTCTTTTCCACCCATAGTGGAGAAGTAACCTCATCCAACCTCAAGAATCTCAACATGGAAATCACGTTTCATACCCCATGTGTATTCTCAACCCATGGTAGGAGAGTAACCAAATTCAAAGGTATAGATACAGATGCATGCATAGACACACACACACACACACACACACACATACATACATATATAAATATATAGTCAGCAAAAGAATCCCAAATGAGAGATAAAAGGGATCTCCATATCACATCCCACCCCAAGAAAAGAGTCACCAATAGTTCCAAAAGTACATTAATGAAGCCTAATATCTCACGTATCTTCCCAAAAGTTACTGTGTGAAGGCCCACTCCTTGCCACTTTGTCATACAGTAAAGGGGAAAAAATCACCAAGTCGGGGACTTGCAACCTAGTGCTTCAGGGGGTTCCACTCTATAAAAATCCATAGAGGACTTGTGTTTTGATGCATCAGGGGGTTCCACTCTATAGGTCGAGTACCCATGCCCAAGATGATGGGGGGTTCCACGATATAGGTTGAGGACCCATGACTAAGATAATGGGGGGGGGGGGGGTCCTCTCTATAGGTCGAGGTCTCGTGTTCAAGTTGATGGGGGGGGGGGGGGGTCCACTCTAGTGTCATGAGGACCCCCTCTCTATTTGATAGGGGTTCCATTTGGTAGATAGAGGACCCGCACCCAAGATGATAAGGGGTTCCACTCTATTGGCCGAGGACCCGCACCCTAGCGTGATAGGGGGTTCAACAATGGTCATTGAGGGCCCGTTCCATATACAATAGGGGTTCACACTCAATAAGTAAAGGACCCAAGCCCTAATTCCATAGGGGGTTCCACTCTGGTGTCTCTGGTGATCCTATGCCCGATCACTACTATCATTGGGAACCTCTTAAATAATATCCACTCCCAGAATATCCCACATTGTATCTTGAAATCCACAATGGAGGTCTCCATTGTGTTCTATGTGAAAAAAACTTAGGATATGTTACTTATGGGCCAAAATCTAATTTCAAACGAAGGATATATGAGAGTTTGAAGTTTCCTCAAAAGGGAAAAAGGGGTACACGATGTGTGAGGAGACCGACACGATGTGTGGTCCTAGTCCATCACCTTCCCATGTCTCTAGTGGTACACAGATCACCAACCATGTAGTTATATACGACATGTTGGGGATCTGCACAACATGCCCATGCTACTTGGGGTCCTGACTGCATGCTTGGCCGTGTTCGTGTACTTTTCTCCATTTCCATGTACTTTGGTACATGGCATGCTTGGCCATTCCTATGCTTGTGTAATCTAGGAGTACATACCGAGTCGCCCAACATAAGGTCACATGGCATGTGGAAGTCCTACATGGCATGTGATACTTATAATTTGATGAAACCCTAGCAACCACAACCAAGACCCGACATGTTGTGTGTTCTTTGAACTACACAGTGTGTAGTATGAATTTTTCAAGAATATTAGATCCATTCTCTACATGCTATATCTGATCACCCTTTCTTCAATTCAGCCTTCTTTTTCCCCCAAAAAATGAAGGATCTTACCACCATTTTCTATTTCTAACAATATGGTGTCCAGAAAATCAATTTTCATTGAATCGATCGAAATACGCATGAACTACCGTCATCCCACACATAATCCATGTCATGTCTCCTTCAATATGGTTTTCAATGAGCTGATTCATCACCTAGAACTCATAAAAAATCTAGATCTATCCCTAGTTCATTGATCTATCCCTCACATACGATTCTGCCGTGAATTTGGCGATTCGATCGGGCTTGGTACCACCCGACAATGTCGAACTGGGACTGTAGGGTCCAACTAGTGAGGAACACAAAGAAATTATGAAAGGAATGCATAATAACAGAGCTTTATTGATAATTTCCAAGTGTTGTTGTCCAATGTTCAAGAACATAGATATCTGAAGTTAGAAAGAAACTGAATAAATAATTAAACCAGTACATATGAGAATTCCAAGGTTCAACAATTGATGCAAATAAAAAATGGGATGATTATGCTCAATCAATTCAATAAAAATGGGTGAAATCTATGAATTGAAGATTCCTACCTAGATATTGGATTATTCATAATTGAATAATGCACCCACCAATTATTTAAGTAAGTCTATGTGTTCTCTACATCAAAATCTTCTCTGATCCATAGATTCATCATCGTTTGAAGTCAATTCACCCACAGAAGGAGAAAGAATGCTCTGGAATCCTCATAGTGTTTATGTGGCTAACCCTAGATGATTCACACAGTGTTGTATTTTTAGGAAAATAGTTTAGGTCAAATGGATTTATTAATGAACTAATTAATTAATTAATCCACTGAACATACCATAGACAACCGTTTTATCTGAAAACCCTGCACTGATTTATTTTAGGTCGCATCTAGGGTAAACACCACATTTTGGACTTAGACGCGGTCTTAGATTTCTAATTCAATCTCCCATTTAAAATCTATCACATTTTCTTTAAGAAAATGTATGTACATAGTTTAAAATATATTTAATATTTTTATAAAATTAATTCTGAGTACACCAGGCATCAGAACCGCACACCATCTCAGTGTCTGGATCTAGAAATATATATATATATATATATATATATATATTTGAAAGTGTTAAAAGTAAAAAACCAGGCCTCTACATCATTATACCCTTCGATATTTTCATCCATGAAAAGAAAAACTAAATAAAAAACTCAGGATACAAAGCCCGCATCTGACTCTCCCACTCCCAGGAGCTCTCTTGCCCTTTACCGTGATTCCACAACATGAGAACTAGGGAGATGGTCCATCCATGCAAGGTCCTCACTTATAAATCCTTGATCTCCACTGGGTTCTACACAAAGGTCACTCCATCCTTGATGTCCAATTCACCCTAGTCAATGACATGTGTGGGGTCATGCATGTATCTCTTCAGTAACGACACATGGAAGATGTCGTGCACCTAATCTAGCTGTGGTGGTAGGGAAAGGTGATAAGAAACCTCACCAACCATCCACACAATCTCGAATGGTCTGATGAACCTTGAGAGAAATTTTCTTCCCTAGACAAACCTCCACAATCCTCATCATGGGGATACTCTTAGGAAACCCTTGTCTCCCTCATCGAACTCCAATGGCCTACTATGATGATCTGTGTAAGATTTATGCCTACTCTGGCCCATCCTCATATACTCATAGATTACATAGACCTTCTTCCTCATCATCTACACTGACTCAGGACCCACAAGAGACATCTCTCCGATCTCTGTATAGCACAAGGGTGATCCTTAGGGTCTCTCATATAGGGACTCAAAAGGTTCCATGCTAATGGTAGAGTGATAGCTATTATTGTATGAAAACTCTAATAAGGGAAAATGATCCTCCCAAATCTGAAAAAAGTCTAGCATGAAAGACCTCAACACATCCCTCAACACCTGGACAATGTGCTCAGTCTACCCATCATTCTGGGGGTGAAAGGCTATACTCATCCTCATCTAGGTACTGAATTCCCCCTACACACCTCTATACAATCATTATGTGAACCGCACATCACAATCAGATACAATCATTGAGGGAAGCCCATGGAGGAAAATAGTCTCCCGTACGCAAAACTATCAAAAAATATCCATCAAAATATACTCCTTAATAGTGAGGAAGTGTGTAAACTTCATGATTTAGTCAAATATCAACTAGATGGAATCAGGGACCTTAACTATGTGTAGAATCACAATAAAAAAGTCCATGGATATACCATCCCACTTCCACTTTGGGATATCAAGAGGATACATCAAACCTTCCAGAACCTGGTGCTCAACCTTCATATGCTGTCATGTGAGGCACCGAGAGACAAACCTGGAAACACTCCATCTCATGAAAGACCACAAAAAATTCCATTGAAAGTCTCTTTACATATTCATCACACTAGGATTTATAGCTAAAGTATAAGTATGGAACTCTCGCATCACCTCCTCGCTCATCATGAATGGAACCACCATTCATCTTTGAAAAAAGATGATGTGATTCCCTTATTCAGAATACCCATTTGGTGAGTCTCATATGTATATATAGTAAAAAAAGACCTCATAGTTAATATCTCCAAGATGAGACTCTCTCACATGCTCGAGATGCGGAGGAGTCAACACTATCGACTGAAGAAAAGACGTACCCTCCTACTCCATCAAGGTCAACTACAAGGAAACCAACGGCTCAGAAGTCTCCTTCACCAAGATAGTTTGGGTCTTCTTGATAAGGGCATATGCTATCATGTTTCCCTTCCATGGAGTATAGAATATCTCAAAGTCATAGTCCTTTATGAACTCCAATTAGTTCCATTGTATTAGGTTCAAGTCTATTTTCATGAATACATACTTGAGAATATAATGGTTTCAGTAAATCAAAAGTGCTCCCCCAGAAGGTAGTTCCTTCACATCCTCAGGGTAAAGACTACTACTGGTATCTCCAGGTCGTGAGTCATGTAGTTCTTCTCATGGGTTCTCAAATGCCTCGACCAGTATGCGATAACTTCCTATCATTACATTAATACGCATCCAAGCTCAGATTTTGAGGCATTACAATACATTATGTACTCCACACCCTCCTTTTATAGTCTCAACACAAGAGTACTCATCAGCCTCAGTGTCAACTCCTTGAAGTCCCTCTAGAACTATCTAGTCTAGGTAAAAGGCTTCTCTTTCCATGTTAGGGTGGTTAAAGGGGATACAATCCTATATAATTTTTCCACAAACCACTTATAGTACCCCTGATAAGCCAAGAAATCTCTACACATCTAAAAAATTATTGGGTGTCTCCAAATAAATAACTGTATCGATCTTCGCTGGTTCCACAACTAAACCATGCTAAAAAATGACATGCCCCAAAAAGTGAATATGATGAATCCAAAACCGGAACTTTGGGATTTTCTCATAAAGATGGTTCTCTCAAAGAAAATATAGAACCATCATCAAGTGCTCTGCATGATCCTCCTCTAATATAGATTATATGGGTATTTCGTCGATGAAGACAACCACATAATGGTTCAAGTAGAGCTGGAAGGTCCGATTCATCAAATCCATAAACGCAGTGGGGGAATTCATCACACCAAAGGGTATCACTAGGAACTCACTGTGTCTTTAGTGACATCTGAATTATAGATTTGGAATATAAACCACATGAACCCTTGATTAGTGGTAGCTGGACCTAATATTGATCTTCGAGAACCACATTGTGTTTCGTAACTGGTCAAAGAGGTCATCAATCCTCAGCAAGGGGTACTTATTCTTTATTTTGGTCTAGTGGAGGTGATGATAATCCTCGTAAAGCTTCAAGCTCTTATCTTCCTTTTTCATGAACAACATCAGAGCTACCCAGGTGAACACACTAGGCCTTACAAATCTTTTCCTCTATAAAACCTCCAATCATACCACTAGATCTAAAAGCCCCATGGGGTCATCCGATGTGATAAAAAACATTAGGTTGTCCTTGGTGAAAGTCTATATAGAGATCCATCTCACAGTGGGGAGGTAAACCTGAAACATCATCACACCTCAACATCATTGGAGGGATATGGGATATCATAACATCCATTGTTCCAAGGGTAATACTAGCCAACTGATAAGTCGGATGTAACCTACTGCGAATGAGATCATCCTGATCTATCTGGGGATCAATCCTCCTTAAGGAGGAAAACTCCATTCCATAACCTGAAAGAACTACCAAAATCATTGGTAGCAGTCATCTGAGCATGGATGGTCGACGACCAATGTATATTGAGGAAAATGTTGTAGGGTTTGACCGCCATTATGGAAATATTTGGTGTGAGTATATCTCTCATCATAGAGTAAGTTCATCCCATTAGTAGGAATATGTGACCATCGATCCTCTCTGCATGGAATCCAACATAAGGGTCAAGAAAAAAATCCTCATATGGTATCTCTAGGTCTCGAATGGGGGCTAAGAATAGGGAAAAGTTTCTTGTAACTCCATGATAACAACTAATACTAGAGTATTAGTGACATAAGTCATACCTCGAACCACACTTGAGCCTCCTGGATAGAAGTCCCATCAACGGAGAGATCATACTTTCCCTTTTCTACTTTATCTCATACACCAGGTCCTGTTCCAACATCCCATCACATCTATACATCCTGAACACAAAAATCAAATGGACTCATGCACCACACCTTGAAACTATCTGATGTAGGTGACACTAACTTTCCCTCACAGTTTTAAATCACATAACAAGGACACATCTTGGTGGAGGAATCATCCCTCTTCCTAGCATGTCTGATGCCATGCCAAAAAATCTACATCACATGACTCTACCGACACCTAGCATAGTCCTGGAGAGGTCTCACTGTGAGGATTACCATCAAAAGGGGTCCTCTCAGAGTGGGATAACCCAAACATAGAATCTATCCTGACATCAACCACCTGAAAAGGGAGTCTATATCAATATAATACATGAGAAATCTCTATTTTCAGAACCTGCAATGCGCACTCAACATAGGCATGAAATCTAATGGTACTACTAGAACCAACACCTTCTCTACGAAGATCACTGGTTACTCGTGAAACGATCCGATCATTCGGGATCTACACAAGTCTAAAAACTTGGATCACTAACTCAAGCTATCCCTTCTGCTGCCTTCGAAAATAGACCATCATGGAACCTCAATAGCCTATATTGCATGAACTTATAGGGTGCACTTATCCTAAACACATCCTCAACCTGTTATTTTGGTACTAACTACTTATCTATAGGTGGGGTTGCTACTACCTTCATGCTTGGAGGAAAAGATCTCATGGTATGGACCCTAAACTAAGGCCTCACCGCTCATTGGATCATCATCATGATCAAAAAATTGATAACCTGGATGGTTTTCTTCATAGAGGCATATTAAAATGATCAATACATACCATGGTCAAATGAGAGAATATATATATATATATATATATCAATTGGGAGATGAATCAAGAAGGAAATTTAAAGATTAAATCATATATGATGCATGTACTATTGATCCCTGCTAATAATGTCTCGGTATGCCAAGTTGACAAGTAGGTAGCCAAGGTCTTGGTGAATGGATATGTTGGCTAACCGTATCATTATTGGATTCGCTAGCTTGAGAGACGCACTCGAGACACTCTGACACTGTCACCCTAAATCCTAACCAAATCCTTATAAGGGGACTACTCCAAACAACGTCCTAAGGAATGAAATGCTCTGATACCAATTTATCACAACCCAACCCTAACCGGGGCTTGAGTTAAAACTACCCCAAGCCCGCATCCATAGGCCAGGTGGTGGTGAAAAGAGATTAAAGGCATATCCTAAATGGGAGGCCTTTTCCTATGTACCTATACACACACACCCGACTATCTCAATGCATAAGTTTAGCAGGATAATAATAAAAAGATGCAACAACTAGAATTTAAAACAAACATGAAAAACCTCTAGGTTGTACATGAGTATGACAATGAAAACAGAAAAGAAAAGGGGCAGAATGCACACCCAACCAAAAATATATCCCAACCTAACAAAAATGGAATATAAACTATTGTGAGAGGCAAACTCCTAATCTCCAAGATATGACCACCGTACACAGTCCTAAGAACATAGTATCTCTAAGATCCTCTGAATTCATTATCAACATGTCCATCATCTGTATAATACACAACACATATGGGAAAATCCCATATAAGGGTGAGTATATACATACCGAGTATGACACCCTAAAATTTGAAAGTGAGAGCAGTAAGAGACACAATAGGAATATGAAGACAGTAGATAATAAATAGGGTGAAGCTCAATCCAAAGAAAAAGAATGAAATATCATCCAAACAAAATGGTCTCAATGTGGTGTGTAGGTGGACTAAACGCCGAGTCTTTTTCACCCATAGTAGGAGAGTAACCTCATCCAACCATGAGTATCTAAACATGGAAATCATGTTGAATACCCTGCGCGTCTTCACAACACATGGATGGAGAGTAACCAAATCCAAAGGTATGGATATAGATGTATATATATATATATATTCTTAAAAAAAGAATCCCAAATGAGGGAGAAAGGGGATCTCTATCTCATAGCCCATCTTGGGAAAAGAGTCTCCAATATTTCCAAAAGTCTATTAATAATGCCCAACATTTCACACGTCTACCCAAAAATAACCGTGTGAAGTCCCACACATCGCCACTGTGACACACAGTAGATGGGGCATAGTCTCCAAGTAGAGGACCTATGCCCTAGTGCATTTAGGGGGTTCCACTCTATATGAGTTCGTATAAGACCCATTCACTGATGCATCAAGTGGGTTCCACTCTATAGGTCAAGGACCCATGCCCAAGATGATAGGAGGGGATCTACTCTATAGTCCAAGTACCCTCACCCAAGCTAATGGGGGGTCCCACTATATAGGCTGAGGACCCATGACCAAGCTGATGGGGGGTTCCACTCTAGTTCCACAAGGTCCTGCACCCTATCTGATGGGGGGGGGGGTCCACTCGATTGATAGAGGACTTATGCCCAAGCTTATGGGAGGTTATACTCTATAGTTCAAGGGCCTGCCCCCTAGTACAACTAAGGGTTCCACTTTGGTCATAAATGACTCACATCTTATCCAATAGGGGGGGGGGGGTTCCATTCAGTAAGTAGATAACCCACACCATAATTCTAAAGGGGGGTTCCACTTTGGTGTCTCTGGCGATCCTATGCATAATCACTACTGTCATCGGGAACCTCTTAAATAAGCACTATGCTTGGAACATCTCACATTATATCCAAAAATCCATAATGGTGGGTACCATTATTTTCTACATGGAAAAGCACTTAGGATAGGCTACTTGCAGGCCAAAATCTGAGTTCTAATGAAAAATATATGAGAGTTTGAAGTTTCCTTAAAAGGAACCAAGGTGTACACGGCGTGTGAGGGGACCCACATGGCATGTGGTCCCACTCCATCACTTGGAAATGTCCCTGGGGGTAAACAGATCACCAACCATGTAGTGAAACATGGCGTGTAGGGGATCTACATGGAATTCCCATGCCACTCGAGGCCCCACCCATGCTCTTGGCCGTGTCCATGTACTTTACCCCATGTCCATTTACTTTAGTACATGGCGTGCCTAGCCGTGCCCATGCCTGCGTACTCCAGGAGTACATGACTATTCAATAAACACAAGGTCACATAGTGTGTGTGGGTTCCACATGGCCCAAATGGCATGTGATACTTATAATACAATAAAACTTTAACCATTGTAGACAGGGCCCGAGACGCTGTGTGTTATTATAACTACATGTCTTGTAGTTGATATTTTTACAAAATGTCAGATTCGTTCTCCATGTACTAGATCCAATCACCCCGTCTTCGATTATGGCTTTGTATATTCCCTAAAATAAAGGATCTTTCCCTTTTTTATATTTATGACCATCTGGTGTCCGGAAAACCGATTTATGTTGAATCGGTAGAAGTTTACATGAACCACTATTGCGCACATGTAATTCGCATCACACCTCCTACGATACGGTCTCCAATCATCTGAACTATTATATGAAACTTGAAAAAAACCCATATCTATCCCCGGTTCATCGATCCATACCTCGAATGCGATTCCACCGCGAATCTGAGGGTCTGACCGGGCTCGGTACCAGTCGACAATGTCAAACCAAGACGACGGGGTCTAACCATTGAAGAATGAAAAGAAATTGTGGGAGGAAGGTACAAGAACATATGTTTATCAATTTTTTCCAAGCATTATTTTCCAATGATCAAGAATAGGGATATCCAGGGTTAGAAATAAATTAAATATATAATTAAACTAGTACATATGAGCATGCCAAGGTTCAGTAATTAGAACATATCATAAACGAGGTGATTATGCTCAATCAATTTAATAAAAATGGGAAAAATCCACAAATTGATGATTTTTACCTAGATATTGGATATTTCTTCATAAAATAATGGATTCACCAATGATTGAAGTATGTTTTTGCATTCTATGCGTCTTGATCTACTTCGATCCAGAGATTCGTCATCATAAGAAGTCGATTCGCCAACAGAAGGAGGGAGAATGCTTTAGAATCCTACCAAGGTTTATACGCCAACCTTGGAGGATTCTCCATAGTTATGTATTTGTAGGAAAAATAGTTTTGGTCAAATTAATTAATTAATTAATTAATTAATCCACTGAACATACCACCAATGTCCATTTTATCTGAACGCCCTGGGCCAAATTATTTTAGGTTGCACCTTGGGTAAAAATCATGTTCCAAACTCAATAGTGGTCTCAGATTTCTAGTCCAAGATCCCATTTAAGAGTTATCTCGTTTTATTTAAGAAACTGTATGTGCATAATATAAAATATATTTAATATTTTTATAAAATTAATTATAGGCCCACCAAGCCTCGGAATCGAATTCCATATCAGTGTCTGGCTCTAAATATATATATATAAATATTTCAAAGTTTTACAAGGAAAAAACTGGGTCTTTACAAGGAATCCCACACTTAAAATTTATTCTTAATCATTTTAGTAATTCACATGAGTTCTCATTCCCACATTTTTGGAAAGTAGAAGGTGGACACTTTTTATTCCCTCCATGTGACATACCACTGAAGCTTCATGAAACTCCATATTTCTTTTCTTATCACCAGAACCATGAGGGATTACAGATTCCATTTCAACTTTGAGTGAACATTGACTTATTTCTTCATAGCTTCCAAAGCCCCTTATAGATAATGACTATATAAGACTTGGTTTCAAATCAATAAATAATCGATCAATTTGATTTTAGGTCTGATTATTAAAGCATAAGAATACTTTGAAAATATTGTAAAATTTTCCTCATAGGTACCAAGGGATTCATCACCATTATGGTTAAGCTTAAGTAATTACTTCTCCATTTCTATACATAGAATAAGAGGGAAGTACTTACTGAAAAATATCCTCTTAAACTCATCCCATTCCATGGAGTCAATTTTACCCTATTTCCTTGTATTCTTAATAATATTACACCATTGATCCACTCCACCTTCAAAATGATAAATGAATAGGATAAATTTTTCATAGTCTGGGCACTTAAGAACAAAAAATATATTTTCTATCAAATTAATCCATTGCTCAACAAATGGTGGATCAAAATACCCATAGAAGGTGGGTGGATGTTGTCACATAAAATATTCAATGGCTTGTTGCTCCCTCCTTGGTGCATTCAGAAGTTAAATATAACTTAGGTTACCACTCATATCTTGAGACATTTCAGTGAACATAGTTGAAAAATATTTCATCCCATCTCCTAATCCATTTGGTTTCTCATAAGGATGGTCATTACATTGTCTGTCACATTTGTTGTTCACACAATTCCTTCAGGTTCCAACCATTAACTGAAACCAAAATCTATAGCGTGAGCTATAATACCCATAGTTAGAAATCATATAATCATGAAAATCATTCATAGGTTTTCTAGATCACAACACCTTTTTTTCATTCTATGAAACCATAGTTTTAACCTAGGAAATTAATGGTTATCATCTATTCAAATCCTTCATAATGGTTCATCAATAAAATTTTAGTTAACCCAATCACATCCCCCAAGATTATCAAACCAGGTGTGCAGTACAGGTACACTCACCATGACCCAGAATGATGGCCAATATATACTCAACCAAATATTTTCAGGGTTATTACCCCCAGATGCATCTATTCCAAAACAAAGTTCACCTATAGTATCTAGACATGGATTCTTTAATAGGAAAACCACATAATCTCTATCTTACAAAAAAAATTAGGATGTTATCCTACACCTGGGCTTATCCCTAGGGTTTTCACCAAAGTTATCTAATCCCAATCTTTAAAGATTGAATAAATCCTACTCTAATATAGATATAGTGAACCATACTTTTCCTACATAAATATAACATCTTATTAGATGAATATTCGATACATAAAATTACAATACACACTAGAACCATAAAGGTTTAGTGTCTTTGGAGACTAGATACACAATCCTATTATTTCATGAATGATATTAAATGTTTCCCACATAGAATGATTCTTAGGTATACCTTACTTAAAGACTTCCTTCTTAACCTGAGGAAGGACAAAACATAACAAAGTGTGATATCAAATTCCCAATAAGGGTAAAAATAAGAGATATTAGTCAATGATAATACAAGAGTACAAGATAGGAATAAGGGTATGGGGTCATGATCATAATTTTAAAAGATCATTTCCAATCTTCCATTGATCATAAACATGATTCATGACACAGAACATTAACATAATAATAGAAAATGTTCATAAGAGTGTGGAATAATCAATAATCAGTCATGATACATGATATCATAACATAGACATATTAATGTGGTGGAAATATAAGATTATAACATCATGAATATGTAAAAATAGAAACAAGTTCACTCATTTAGTTAAGGACATGAATTTAGGCCCTTTTATAAACCCATGGATAAAAAACAAGGTTTGCACATAATCTTATGGGCATGATAACTACATCCATGTATAATCTTATGAACATGAGAACCATATCCACCCATAATCTTATGGACATGAAAACCAAGTCCACATATAAAATGGTGAACATGAAATTAGGTTCATTCATAAAATATGTATTTCACGAGTTATCCATATTTAACCGATTCATTAGAGGGATATATAATTTTGGGCCCACTCAATACATAATCATAATACATTTATATGTGTGCCAAAATATCATAAATTATTCATCATATATCATAACCTATGGAAAGAAAATGGGTTTCATAGACATCTCATCATCATAATCACAAACCACCTTGAAAAAGAATAAAGATGGTATCATTGGATCATATCCCCAATAAAGTATAATTAACCTCAAAGGATGTGATCTTATATGATAATTCCTTTAAATTATCACTTGGAATATTTCTTGAGGAAAATACCCTTTTCACTTTGAAATCAATTCTTTAACATCTAAAAATTTCAAAAATATTATGGAAAAATGTTTTTTTTGAAAAGAAACTTATAATCTTGTAAAATATGCTTTAAATCACTAATAAATCATAATAGTGTGAAATTATGTTCATTTAATATATGTTAAAATAAATATTCATTTCACTTTATTGGTAAAAAGTTAAAATAAACTATTTTAGAAAATGATAAGAATATTTATTTTAAACCATTTTTAAAAAATTAAAACATGGGTAAAAATGAATTTAAAAAATAATTAATGAATAGTAGAAATATTATTGAAAACATTTTTAGAAAACATGAACATGAAAGACAAATGGTTTTTGATCAAAGATAGAAATGAAATCAGATTTCTTTAAAAATATTCTTTCAATCTCTTGAGTACTTAAAGAGAGAAAAATGAAAGGAAAACATGAAATATCTAGAAATAAACAAAGGAGAATAAAAATTAAATGGATTTATCAGATAAGGATCATATAATTTATTTAATATAAATTCAAGCCTAAAAAATCTTGAATAAAATGGGATTGAGACATAAATCCCTTACCTCAATCCTTGTATTTATTTGTATGCATTTGAACCTCCTATATAATAAATATAGATTTCTTATACATATATTAAAGAAAAAAATTATATATATCATACCATATATTATTTACTTATAACATCTTATCACCCATTTATTAATTATTTATTATTAAAATAACTGTTTCGAGTGATAACTGCTTTGTTTTTCATGCATGTTTTGGTTTGACAATCTCAGTCTTTATACTTTGATCATTATTCTAATATATATTTAATTTTAATAATTATATAAATATAATATCTATTTATTATATATATATTTATATTCATCCATATAAGTTATAGATAAAAAAACGAATAACACCGTTCAAGATGATGGTAGGTTGTACGTACACATTAGAACTGTTTTCACTTTATAATGAATGAAATGAAATAAAGGTAAATAATAATTAAAATTTATATAATAATTATTATATTTTATATAATATATATTAATTAAATATTTCCTTATTACCATCCATGTAAATTGAAAATGAAAAACAAATCATATCGCTTTATGGAGGTGGTAGTCCACACGTACATACGAGCAACATTATCATTTTCCAGTGGATTGGAAGGTAAGTAGGTAGATATAATATTATAATTAAAATAGAATAATTATGTCATAAATATCATATATAATCATTAAAACTAACACAATAAACATCCCTAAACGATGGTGATGGAGAATGAATTGCATCGCTATGTGAAGACGGTAAGCCTTATGTACGGATGTGCGATACTTTCACTTCCCATTTGATCAAAAAGATGGTAAATAAATGTGGTTTAATAATAATAATATAGTTTCAAAATATTTAGGACAATTAATTTATTATTTTATTAAGAATATAACAGATTTATAGTAGGTACAAGAAGAAACAAATTGAAATAGGTTAGGTATGATGATTACCTATTCTTTGACAAGATTCATTTAGATCCCTTCTTAAGTACCCTTAGAATGGAATTTTAAGAAGAAAAAAACCTATAAATATTGAATAGGGAGGTTTATAAGAGAGTTTGTTAGGGTATAGTCAAGATACATGACTCAATGTAATGTAAAGAAGAGAAAATAGAAGTTCCCTTTTATAAGTGAGGACAGGGTCACTCTTGGAATTTTATAAAATATTAAAATATAATAAAGTCATTATAGTGAAAAATGATTCCAAATGGAAAGATATTCGAATATAAGGTGGGATCTGGTTGAAATAATATCAATCAAAAAAAATTTATATAGGTTTATGTGGTGTTTTAAACCTTATATTTTGGTTTAACCCTGTAGTTAACCTATTTTAACCTTAACTGAGGTAATGTCTTTATCACTCCTAAAGGGTTATAATTTTACTTATAAGTTAACAATTAGCTTATAAATGGATAAGGGATGATATTTATACCATGTATTATCTGAAATTTCCTCTTTCAATATTTTTATGATATTTAAATAATTTAATAAAATATTATTAATGTCATTTTTGACACTATTTACATAATTTGACTTTGAACACAATATAAAAAAAATGGAATTAGAATCCAAACCTTTCTAAAATATATAATATATTATATTTATCTAAAAAATTCACGAAACATGTAAAGTACCAGATTTTATCAAAGTTATGGAGCATTTGTTTTCGGTTTAAATTATTTTTTTGGTCCTAATAATGATTCCTAAAGGAGTCATGGAGGTCTCAAGGGTGTTCGGGGATTGTTCGTTGTCCAGAGCCTAAAATTTTAAAGAAGCTGTTTGGGACGCACGACTAATAGAAACCATGCCGCCCATCCCACACAATTTCGCTAATCGTGTAGCTTGAGGTAGTGGGGTATGGGGGCTGCATGGTTTGTCTGCAACTGTGCGACCCCGAGCACATGGCCGCGTGGGATTACAGATCACTTGGACAGTGGAATTCCACATTGTTGGCGCACGGTTTGGCCAACCATGTGGCCAAACCATACACCCCTATCTATGTGGGTGAATTTTTAGTTTTTACTTAATGATATGTTTTCCAAATCCCCCTCTTTTCCCTTCTTCTCTAGTGGGTGTCTCCTCCTCCCTCATGCATGAGCTCCTCTCCTCCTCCTCCAAAGGGTTTTTGATTTCTCCCTCATTCCTCAACCAAATCTCCCACCATCAGATCTATTGGAAAGATATTGGTCAGATATACAATCCTCTCCCTTCTTTTTCACTTTTCTTCCCTCCAATATTGTTCTATTTAGGTGTGAAATTTTCCCCTTATTTTTTAGGGTGTTGGACGATTTCTTCAATTTATCTAAATCTAGCTTGATTCAAGTGTCAAAAACAGATGAGTGGAGCGTGAATACACCAAGGAAGGTGGTCTAGGTCTTTCCCACTTGTTTCATTGCTTTTAAATGGGTAATCCATTGTGCCGTGCACCAGACCTTTCTGATGATGCCTCAAATGTGTTAAATAAAATGAATCTAATTGGTTTCCCATGTATTCAATGACCTTATCCTTTGTCAAAAACCATCCTTGGGTTGTTCTCCCTATTGGGAGACACCCCTTGGGTGTGATCTCCTTAAATGGCCTATTTTCCTATGCCTTGAGTTGTTAAACATCATTTGTGTGTGTATGTTTCACCTTTTTTAAATGCCTTAAATCTATAATTTTAATTGAGACGAATTGTAGGCTATGAGTTAGGCCCATTTTAGTGTAATTCTTATTCTCATACCTCATTTCTCACGATATAGGTCATGTTACTTATGATTAATTATTAGTGCCTAATGCTATATTCCCTATGAAATGTATATTTCTTTGCCTTATGCCATAATTGATTGGATTGGATGAAATTATTAGTCTTGTCACTTTTTTTCATATTCTATGGCGGTTTTTCTTGAATTAAAGTGAATTGGATATATTTTTTATCTCATTGCATATGATATTCCTTGTTGATGACTGTGGTTGTGAATTATATGTTGTACCTTTTAAGGTCAAGGAGTGAACATGGGTTCTGACTTAAGGACACCATGGATGGACTTTTCGTGCTCAGTTTTGATCTCTTGGATGCACCAGGAGCTATACTTGGCTTTCATTTTATGTGATCTCCAGGTGTTTTATTATAATCTTGAGTGACACTGGTTCCCTAGGGGAGTAACCATGGACATTCTCATTAGAAATATGTCTACACCATGCCTGAAGTGATACTCGGTCCCCCATGTGATTCACTTGGTGTAAACTCATAGTTTAATAGGCTATGAGTGATATGAGGAACAACGATACGGTTCACCTCAAATAGACTTAGTGGTATTGGTTATATCGGAGGCTCCTGCAACAACCCTCAGGATTCCATACAGATCACCTTGGATGGGGTCAGGATGCTACACTGTATTTGATAGATTACCTTGCTTTTTTCATATACGATGCCTCTTATTTAAATGGTAATCATTTTTGATTGATATTATAGGGATGAGTCTGCCAAGAAAAATCACAAGCTTGGGGTTGTTCCACACTTATTATGTAATTTATGATGACCCATAGAAATAAATTATTACTTGTACATGTTTCCTTGGTTCAGACTCTCGGCGTAGGTTGAAGCAGGTAGTGGCGGTTAGGTGTACAAGTGGAAACCAAAACAATATGTTTTTTTATTTCATTATTATACTACTTTTGACACACTTTTTATCTTGTATTTCACAAACTAGATCGATCTAGACACCATTAGTGGTGGCCTATTGAGATTGTATCTCACACCCTTCTTGGGCCATCTTTGGTACCCAAGCAGACTTCATGATTGTAGGTATGGAGAAATGTAAATGACTAGCTTCCGATGTTTGACTTAAAACATGAGGATGGAGAATGGGTTAAGAGGACCGAGCTTAGGATAAAGATGTTAGTTATAACAGTTTTTGGTCTTTTTGGTTTTGTTAGAATGCGATATATGATTGTATCCCCTGTTCCCCATGCACACTTATTTTGTATAGAATCATCATCATCATCATTAATATATATTATTTATTCATTTATGCCAATTTTTTATTTGACTTGCATGATTATTTATTATTATTCCACTGTTTTTGTTTCTTATTACTGATTTTGCTATGGTGGGTTACTAGTCCATTCATATTAGTGTCTTCTTCTATTGTTTCCTCTATTTATTATATATTGTTTCTACTACATCACACTTTAAAAAATGAGGGTATAGTCTACCCATGGACACACCCTAGTCCCTATATTCTATTCAACAAGCTATGGAATTCGGGGATGCATTCTTGAGGTCTTTTGGCCCACCGCCTTGGGGCACTATTGAGTAAAAACCAGGGTGGGACGCTACTAAGTGCTATTAGAGCCCTTTTTCTTTTTTGTCATACTGTTTGGGTTAGATAGGATACTAGAAAAATTGAAATTTGGTAATGAGCCTATGTTTGGGAGTAGCTAACCCATGTATAGAGTAAACCTAAATTTCATGGGTTGGTTAAACACTATTATTGCATACATTGTCACAGTTTCATAGATTTCACCATTAGGTGACCCACTAGCCAACGAGCCTGCACCCTTGTGGTACATGCTCCTGCTTGGCATCCAAAAGACCGAGGATCAAATCCGGACAGAGACTAATTTCCGGGTACTATAGCAGCACTGTAATAGGGCACCGTAGCAGTACTTTAGAAGCGACAGACTGTAGTGGCGGTGACACTATAGCAGTGGAGGCACTGTAGCAGGTACTTTAGCAGTGGAGGTAATGTAGTAGCCAGGGTACTGTAGCATTACTATTCACTGATGAGCTCTTTGGGAAAAAATGGGCTTCAAGCCTAGTATTCAGGCCACTTGGTCTTGGGCCTTTGGGCTTTGTAATGGGTCTCCCTCTACCCAGTCTAAAGAGGTCTTTTCTTTAAATAATAAAATGAGGCTTCAGCCCCAAACTTAAAAAAAACCATTAGGTGAACCACTTTCTTTGTTTTGTTTTTGTAATTGATAAAATTATTAATATAAAGAGTTTTTTGGACTTGAACCAATGGTATGAGGGTGTATTAAAATTATGAAACATACCAAGTACTATAGGATTAAAATTCCATGCATTATGCCATACCATATTTGCATTTCAACATGCATTTCCTATGTTGCATGTGCTTGTGTGGTGCCTCGAATATTATATAATGTAGTTCCTTGACTGTTATACAGGGAATTGTGTTGACACCCCCTATAAGACTGAGAAGGCATAATTGACGCTTAAAGTTCCTACCTTAACCTAACAATGTTTTCCTATAGAGGTTAAAGAAGACACCTTAAGTAGTCGATTATGGAATGTTGAGCCACTAGACATCTATCACATGGGATGGAACGTATTATGGTTAGGATTAAGTGGATTCCACATTTAAATTTATAAGGTGTATGGTCCCTTATGGATTGGAAATTGTGATCTATCTAATTCAAATATTTAAAGGGGTTTTGAATACATAAAATAATTAAAATGAATATAAACTTTAAAATGAAATGGTCACCTTATATGAGAAATACAAGACCTTAACTCTGACTCGACCTTGGTAGTGGGCAGTAGGATGCATATTTTGTGATCCATATGTATTTCCTTATCATCTAGACCTGAATCCATAAGCAAGATGAGGTTTATTCCATGTTACATATAGGCCTTGTACCTGTACTTTCTTTACCTCTTTCCCTATATTTTATAAAAAAAATTTGAGGAGCATTCTTAGAAAATGTAGAGCTATGAAAACATATTGTCCTAATGTCGTACAAAAAGAGATTAATGATGAGCATGCTTTGGAGGTGGTGGGCCTTGATCCACCCATAGAACCTCTCGTAGTGCCACCTGAGGTACCATCTAAAGATATTCCACTGGGTGCCAATTCTTAGTTCTGTGACAACTTTTTTAGCTTCATTCAGTCAATTCAGGGTACTTCCTAGCCTACCCATACTATGGAAGAGTTGACTCATGATTTACAGTAGAATCATCCTACCACCTTCTCAAGGGATGGAGGACCTCAAGATGATGAGTCATGGATAGAATCCATGGTGTCAATCTTCAACCATCTTGAGATGCCTCCAGAGTAAAGGGTCAAGCTTGCTACATACATGTTATGTGATTCCGCCAAACTCTGGTGGGACATCATATCTTAGGCAGAGCATCATCAGGGTATTGTCTGGGAAGACTTCTAGATAGCCTTCTATGATTAATTCTTTCTATAGACAATGAGAGAATACTATTATTGGGAGTTTATGAATCTCTTGTAGGGAACTATGAACATGCTTGAATATTCAACTCGGTTCATCGAGCTCCATCATTTATCTCCATCTCTGACGGGTGAAGAGTTGATGACTGCAAGGAATTTTGAGTATGAGCTTGTGTATGCTATCCGATTATTGGTGAACATATTCTGGTTGACTACCATTATAGAGATAGTGAACCATAACATTATTAATGAATAGAATCTCAAATAATATGGCAATGTGAGCTAGGAAGATTCAGTTCTGAGGCAGGCTGATGGTTTATCTGGCAGCAGGAAGTGATGTTTTGAGGGTCACATGGGGGTAGTACCAACTAGGTGACATGAAACGATAGTCATGTGGTGTTTCACTAGTGTGTAATTCTAGTCCATAAGAATCCCTAGTGCATAAGTAACCTAATAATGTTCCGAACTTGTGGCAGAATGGGTCACCTTAATAGCTTCTGCCGATCTTCTCCTCTAGCATCTATTGAGAGGGGATCTGTACCAAAATCTATTTAAGGTAAAGGTTCAGTTAATCCATGTTGGTAAGGGAGTTAGTCTTCTACTATCCAATCAGGACAAGGTGGTAGTGACTATGGCTAGGGTATCCATGCTCCATAGGTTCATCGTTAGCAAAGTGGACCCGACCAGGCTAGTCAGGGAGCATCTCATGGACGCAATTTGGTCCATATATATGAAGTTTATCTTATGACTAAGGAGTAGAGTCTAAATACATCTATGGTTAGAGGTACTATTATAGTATCCTCTACTTTAGTTTCTTCCCTTTTTGATACAGGTGCATCACAATCTTTTATATTAGTTGTGGTTGTAGAAATCCTGGGCCTTGCAATTGTATACTTCTGTGGAATTATGTCTCTCAACACACTGCTAGGTGTAATAATAGAGGGAATATTATAGTTACAAGAGTTATCCCTTGAGATAGGTGGGTACCATTTCTTATGGAGTTTCTTTATCCTTGAGATGACCGACTTCAACATCATTCTCGGTATAGACTGGCTTATGCCTTATCGTGTCCAAGTAGATTATCATCACCACCGAGTATCCTTCACATCACTTGAGGGAGAAATGTATATCTATAATGGTGAATGGGATATCCAAGATAGTTGAGCTGGAACCAAGCACATTGGACTATCCGGAGTGATAGATCAGATGGCGAGTCTCTTTATGAGCGAGTAAGGAATGCAGCCTGTGGAATTCCCTCCTGTGGCGGATCATTTCATGGATGTATTCCCTAATGATTTCTCCATATTACCACCTTAGAGAGAGGTTTAATTCACCATTTATCTAGTTCTAGGTGCAACACCAGTGTCCATTACCCCCTATAGTATGGCACCTACAGAGCTCTATGACCTCAATAAGTAGATTGGAGATCTAGTGGAAAAGGTTTTTATCCAACCCAACACATCACCTTGCGATTCACCCGTCCTTTTTTCCAAGAAGGAGTATGATACACTCTATTTGTACATTTATTATCATCTATTGAACCATCTTACAATGAATAACTGGTATCCACTACCCTGTATAGATGGCCTATTTGGCCAAACTTGAGGAGAAACTATTTTCTCAATGATTGATTTAAGGCCAGGCTACCATCAGGTGCATGTAAGTCAATAGAAATTACCACATACAATGTTCTAGAGTAGGTACATCTTGTATGAGTATCTGGTTATGTCATTTAGTTTGATTATTGTGCTGACAGTCTTCATGGCTATGATGAATCGAGTTTTCCAACCTTATCTTGATTATTTTGTAGTAGTTTTCATGGATGAAATATTAGTGTATTATCACACCATACAAGATCGTGCCAATCATATTGAGATTGTGATGAGTTCACTAAGAGATCACTGACTATATTTTAAGCTCAGTAAATTCCACTTTTGGATAATTAAGGTTCACTTATTATGTCATATCATATTCGAGGCAGGAGTATATATTGACCTCCAGAAGGCGAGCACGGTGGTTTCCTGGGAGCATCCCAAGAATGTGTTTGACATACGTAGTTTATTGGGGATAGATGGATATTAAAGCAATTAATTCAGGATTTCTCATGCCTGGTAGTTTCTATTACAAGATTTCCCAAGAAGGGTGTGAAATTTGATTACGCTAAAGCTTGTTAGATATATTTTCAAGAGTTAAAGGGGTGAGTGATTTCATCAATGATTTTAATTATTCCTGATCTGGGAAGATGATATAATATCTATTATGATGCTTTAGGTATCGGGATAAGAGCAGTTTTGATGCAGGGTGATTAGGTCATGACATATAGGCCCCACCAGTTGAGGTCTCATGAGTGGAATTACACTACGCACGACCTAGGGCTAGATCTTGTGGTCTATGATCTATGCTATTGGAGGAATTATCTATCGGGTGAGCTATTTGTTGTTTATATAGATAAAAATAGTTTCAAATATATATCCACACAACGAAACTTGAATATGAGGCAACGCATGTGGGTAGAGTACCTATAGTCCTTCAACATCAAGCTTGTTTACACACCTGGAAAGGGAAATGCCATAGATGATACCTTGAGATAGAAGAATCAGAAACAAGCTATCAATAAGGCCAATAGCGAGTGACAACTGATGAATTGTTTTTCCTAAATGCACTTGGAGGTTCCAGAACAATATATACAACCTGTATTAGTAGCTTTGGTAGTGAAATCCTACCTTCTAGAGAGAGTTCATATGGGGTAGTTATCGGTTTCCAAGGGCCTTACCTTGAGGGTGAGCGTCACAGGTGGGAACCCACCACCAGGATGGGTTGTTGATGAAAATGATATCTTTCTCTTTTGTGGGAATGTTTGGGTGTCTTATGATATATGGGGAGAGTTGATGAGGGAATCACATGCCTCTATTTAGGTAGTTCATATCAGGCTTACCATGATTTACAAAGATACACATCATCAGTATTAATGGACAGGTATGAAGAGGAAGATTACAGGATTTATCACTTGGTGTGTCACCTATCAGTAGTTGAAGGCAATGCACCAACAACCTACTGAACATCTATAGCCTCACTTCATTCCTGAGTGGAAATTGAATGACCTCAACATGGATTTCATGATGGTCTTGCCTAGATCCCCTCGAGACAATGATGTAGTATGGGTGATCATCGATAGGATGACCATGGTCATGCACTTCCTAACTATCTAGGAGACCTTATCTATTGATGATCTTGGAAGGCTATATATCTAGGAGATAGTGCGCCTTTATAGTGTTCCCCATTCTGTTATTTTAGACAGATATGCCCAGTTTACCTCACGGTTTTGAAAAGGTTTACAAATGGCATTGGGTTCATAGGTGCTCCTAAGTTCAACATATCACCATCAGACCATTGAGCAGTCCCAGTAGACAATATGGATGTTATAGGATATGCTTCGGGCATGTATCCTTGATTTTAGAGGTTCATGGGAAAATAATACACCTCTAGTTGAGTTTAACTACAACATTTTTCAGGAAACTGTTAGAACCCATTTCTTTCTTGAGGCATGAAATATTTTTATTTTTGTAAATTTTTAGTTTAAATTATTAATTACGACCTAATGTGAATTCCCTTTTAGGTCATGGAGGTATAGGGGGTGTTCAAGACTTGTTCGGAGCCTGAAATCCACCTTTTTGGGAAAAAATAGGCAAGGTGCTTGGTTAGTAGAAATCATGCGGGGAAGTTGCATGGTTACTAATAAATGTGCTAGACTTGGGTAGAGAGTAGGAGGAGACCACATAGTTTGATAAAACACATGATTTGAGGTGTATTCCCTTATGTAAAATTTTCATATTTTGATAGAGGAGTTTTGTATAGTTTGCGCACAATTAGTCAAACCGTGCACACTCACCGTGCAAGTTTCCCTTTATTATAGAAGTGGGTTCATGGTTGGTGCACAGTTTGGCCAACTATGTGGCCCAGTAATTTAAGTGAAATTAAAAAATTTCCCTTAATTAATCATTTTTTTTCAAATCTAATTTCCTCATTCTCTCATGCTAGAAAGCCTTGGGATTTTTAGATCTCTCTTTGATGCCTAAACAAGTAATCAAGAGAACTCCTCCATCCGAGCTTGGAATCAATATCCGTCAGAAGAATAATATTCATCTCGGTAAGATCTATATTCCTTTTATGTTGTTCCTCATTCTTCTTAGTGTCAACTGTGCTATTTAGGTTCAAGATAATATGCCTTATCTTCAGGGTTCTCATCTACTCTTCATTTTTTCTCTCGATATGAGTTAAATCAGCAGTTGATACTGAACGAGCAATCCACTATGGATCTATGGTAGGTGGTGTCATGATTTTCCTTCAAAGTTGAGGTGTTTATATATATGTTTTTATTCCGTGTGACCATTTATTGGAGTGAATCCCTTAAAATAGAATTTGATACTTTTTTTAAATGGATAAGCATTACCTATGTAATTAATGAGACACATTGATTAATGATTAAAGGTTGTGGAGCTTGAATTAAAACCACCCCTGGGTGATTTGTTTATTTAATTTTACCACCATGGGTGGAATATGGATTGGACCACCCTTTAGGTGTATTGTTTACCCTTTTCTACAAGATGTTAAATGATGAATGATAACAGTGATAATTTTTTAATTTAATTGATTAAAGGAAGGGAATGGAATGACCATGACCCTAGGCTATGTCCATGTAATTAATTGTTTAATCGTGATTTTATTATTATATTGTTAATTCCCACATGTGATAATTAAGAGGACAAACCTTCTAAGCTTAGTCCATGCCTTCAGGCACATTCTAAGGTGAAGTTTGAATGAAATAATCATGGTGATAACCTTGAAGTAATTAAATGTTATTTCTTGAATGTTTATTTTATGCCTTGGGTGATACATGGGTTCTCATACGAATTCCATGGAAAAACTAATTTGGATAATTCCTTGCTTATTCTTGAGTAGCACTTGGACTCCCTAGTGGACTAAGAAGGACATACTCATGGGGGCTGATTCACTATACGCCTAAGTGATACTTGGACTCCCAATGGATTTCCAAGGATAGAATCTAAGGGAAGTTGATTATATATTCCATGGGTGACACTTGTACTCCCTTAGTGGACCACCAAGTATGGAATTAGTGAGTGGTGATGTTATACCACACCTAGAGCGATAACTGGGTTCATATGATGATTGCCATGGATGGGTTTGTAAGGTGATTAGTTTATGATACACCTGAAGAGATACCTGGATTTCAAATAAGGAATTCCAAGGATATGATTAGGTTCATAATTGATCAATTAATGAAATGATTTGTATGAAACATCTTCCAATCCAAAGCACATACTTGGATTTAGTCAGAGGCTTATAATATAATGATGGTCTAGTTAGGCATCATTGATCACATATCTTTATGGGGGACATTGAGATATGTGTTAGGTTCCAATACTTATTCATTAAAAGGGATTTATTAATTCAAATAACTTTATTATAAATTAATACAATACTGACTATTTATTCAGAGACATTCTGGCTAAGGCTGAAGTAGGTAGTAGAGAATGAGTGTCCATGGGAACCTGAACCATTACAGGTTGTTTACATACTACAATACTTTACATATTCTATTACTGACTTCACAATGTTTCTAATATATATTCACTAACTAGATGGAATTATACCATTAGGTGTTTAACTATTGGGATTTTATCTCACACCCCATTCAGGATGCCTTTGGGTACCTGGAAATATTATCTAAATGCATGTATGGATAAGGCTAAGAACCTTGCTATAGGGTTATGAATGCTATTTAGGAGAAGGAGAGCATGAAACAGAGGTGAGGCTCATGATTATAACTAGAGATATCACTTTTTATCCTTTTGGGTTTTTGATACATGTATAGTAATGTTGTATGGATACCTATTTTGGATATTCTTATACACATGACATGACATGTATGATCATCATTTTGTATATGTGATTCCTTCCAGTTTTTTTTATTTATATATGTCTTGGATGTTATCTATTATTTAATTGATTCATTACTTATGATTCTTATCTATTTTTTTTTATTTTTGATATGCTACACTCTAGTGATTATGGAATAGTCTCACTATAGACAAAACCTATTCCATCATTGCTAGTTGGCAGACTCTGTTGTTTGGAGAGATGTGCTTGAGGCTATGTGGCCAACCGGTCTTGGGGCACCTTTCAGTGGCACCTGGGTCATGGATGATACAAAGTGGTATAAAAGCATTATTTTCTGATTTTCTTTACTATTTTGAGATAATAGAAAGGTATAATAAGGAATATAAATTTGGTAATGAGCTATTCCTAGGTGTATCTAACCCACATACAGGAAAAAGCTGAATTGCCTTGAATGAAAATTGTTGTTTTATAGATTTTGGTTATTAAATTTGATTTGATACTACCATTGGGTGATACACTTGAATTGTGATGTTATCATTGATATTATTATGGGTTCTATTTTATTACAACCTAAGGAGATGAGGGTATTCCATCTCATGCATCATTATAGGAACCTGTTATAATTCACATGCTATTCATTATTCCATGCTATATAGGATGCATTAATTATTGCATGATGTTGTGTAAGTGCTGTGATAGATATACCTCATGTGAGATAGATATTTTATTAAGGGGATTGATAAAACATAGTTGGTACATTGAGTTCATTCCATAACCTAAGTAGTATTTTCCTAATTAGGCTATAGTAGACACCCTAAGCAGCCAATTGTGGCACATTGAGTCATGGCTTATGAGTCACATGGACCAGAACGTGTTATGGTGTGGATTAGGTGGATGTTATATTTCAGTTCATGAGGAGTATGGGACCATATGGATCATAATTTGGTGAACCATTTGGTTCAACCATTTAAAATGAAGCATGATATAATGGAGATGAAATGAGAATAAAATGGAAACTGAAAATTGTTTATTGCAGAGAACCTGACCAAGACCCGACCTTAGTAGTGTCAAGTAGGTAGTATATGTTACTTTTATATGAACTATATATTTCCCAAACATGACTCAAGGATCAGGAATATGGGTGTGTTCTTATATTGGAAATATTAGACATATCATATTCAATATTTTCACTTTTAGTTGTGAACTTTGATATTGTTCATGATCTGAGGTGTGCACTTGGAATTTGTAGAGGTATTCCACTATAACGTCCTCTAGTCACATGCTTGGAGGGTAGAATCAATCATGCTCTGGATGTATGGGCCATGGGATACTGTTGGATCCTCCTTTAATTCTAGCTATGGAACCAATAGTTGTACTAAACACAAGTGTTGAGGCACAGTTCTGTGAAGGATTTATGCATTTCATGCAGAACGTTTAGGGGAACCACGTCCTACCCTGACTATGGAAGAGTTGACACATGAGTTCCAACAGCAGCATCCAACCACA
This sequence comes from Viscum album, assembly GCA_963277665.1. NCBI lineage: Eukaryota > Viridiplantae > Streptophyta > Magnoliopsida > Santalales > Viscaceae > Viscum > Viscum album. Next base: position 65,809 of record CAUJRU010000772.1, read on the forward strand.
TTTTTGGGGGATTGTGGACCATAGGTTGTAGATTCAAGGATAGAAGCTATTCTATCTATCTTAAATCATCTTGAGACACCTCCTCATAGGAGGTTAAATCTCACTAATTATATGTTTCGTGATTCCTCCAAGAGACGGTGGGATGTCATTACTCAGATAGATCTTTATCTAGAGATGTCTTAGAGGTATTTTCATACATACTTCTATGATTAATTCTATAATGAGACACTAAGTACTGATAGATCCTAAGAGTTCATGCACCTGGAGCATGGCGCGTTATCAATCATAGATTATTTGGCCCATTTTACAGAGCTCTAGCACTTCAAACCTATTCTAATGGGTGACGAGTTATCAAAATCCAGGTGATTCATGGATGGTATCAGGTATGGAATTTGATCATAGGTGAATGTGTTTTGGCTGATTACTATTTTTGGAATAGTGAATTAGGTGCTTATCATAGAGAATAACCTGAGAGAGGCTAGGGGTGAGAGTTAGGGCAGTTCAACACCAAGATCTGATACTGCATTGACCAGTAGTACGAAGCATTGTCTGGAGCTTCCATGTAGTGATATTAGTAGTCAAAGAATATAATCAGGTATCTAGGAGAGGTTCCACAAATGTGGTTTACCAGGATATACAAGGACATAGTTCATGAGAGACCCAATCGAGTGCTGATCCTGTGGAAATATGGGCCATCTACATCACTTTTATAGGGATTTTACTCTAGAAACCAGTGAGGGAGGGTCTTCACCAACTGTACATGCATGAGTGAGGTCAAAATTTCTCAGCAGGTAGGGAGTTGGAGTACAACTGGCCAATCAGGATGAGGCAGTGGTCATGGCTATGGTAGTCAGACCCTAGAATTTCAGAAACAAAAGATCATATTTTCTTAGGGTATCTAGGATATATCATAGGGCCGTGGACCAGGCTAGATATACACAGTGAAACCGACACCTGAGGAGAAGATTCTTATACCCTTTTCTATATGAGGTACTATTCTAGTAGCCTCTACTATAGAATATTCTCTTTTCGATATAGGGTCTTCTCATAGATTTACATATATGCTTATTTGGATATCCTTAAGATCATAATTCCTTGTTCCGATGGCCTTATGATTCTTGAAAATCTATTGGGAATTCAAACAGAGGATGTATGTCAGTGTAGGGGGTTCCCCCTTGAGATTGGAGGGTGTCACTTCATATGGGACCTATTTATCCTTGAGATGATAGGTTTTGATATCATTCTCATGATGAAATGATCAGTTACCTTTCATGCTTTTGTTGACTTCTATCACCGAAGGGTGACCTTCAAATCAGTAGAGGGAGGACTGTTTATTCACAAGGGTGAATGGGATGTTCAAGTGAGCCAAGATGGACCAGAGAATCATGGGCTAGGTAGGATGAAAGCCTAGATTTTGAGTTTGTATCTGGATGATTAGGTAACTCATCAGGTAGATTTCCCTACAGTGGTTGATCATTTTAGGTATGTTTTCCCATATGAATTTTTAAAATTACCACCAATAACAGAGGTATAGTTATCTATAAATCTAGTGTTAGGAGCTGCACTAATATCCATTCCTCTTTATAGGATAAATACTACTAAGATGAAAAATCTCAATAGGTAGCTGGAGGATTTAGAAGAAAAGGGGTTTATCTGAACTAGTACTTCTCCATGGGGTTCTATGGCTTTTTTTTGGAAAAAATGTGGAAAAAACTCTAAGGATATGTATGGATTAATAGAAATTAAACCTACTGATGGTTAAGAACTAGTATTCTCTATCATATATATATGACCTTTTTTATCATATCCAAGGATCTCAGGTATGCTTAAAAATTGATTTGAGACTTGGTTATCACCAGGTATGTGTTAGACCATTAGAAATACCTTAAACATACTTTCATAGTAGTTATTATCTATATGAGTATTTTCTTATGTTGTTGGATCTCACAAACATGATAACTATTTTCATAGAATTGATGAACTGAGTTTTCCATCCTTATCTAGATTTTTTGTCATGGTATTCATGGATTATATCTTTTCTTATTCTCAAAATCAACATAACCATGCCAAATGTTTTGAGATCATATTGTATACATAGATAGAGCATTAATTATATGCTAAGATCAAAATTTTACACTTCTGGATGGATCAAATTCACTTCCTGGGTCACATTATCTCAGAGATAGGAGTATCAGTTGACCCAGAGTAGGTTAGAGCTATAGTTTCCTAGGAATATCCCAAGAACATATTTGAGATATGGAGTTTATTATGGATAAATATATATTATAGGAATTTCATACAGGACTTCTCATGCCTATTAGTGCTGCTCATAGGCTTAAATAAGAAGGATGTGAAGTTTCTATGGTCATATCCATTCGATTTATCCTTTCCGAAGCAGAAAGGGAGGTTTAATTCAGCACCGATGATGATTTTTCTAGATCCAGGAAGGAGTTAAATTATTTAATGTGATGCATCAGGTATTAGTATAGGATAAGTTCTTATCTAGGGGGACAAATTTGCAGCATACGAGTCTCAATAGTTGAGACCACACGAGTGGAACTACCCAACACATCATTTCAAGTTAGATGTAGTTGTTCATGCATTACATTTTTAGAGACATTACTTATTGGGAGAACATTTTGTGGTGTACATGGACAAAAAAAAAGACTTAATTACATATTTATATAGAGTGATTTAAATATAAGGTAGAAAATATGGGTTGAATTCCTATAGTCTTTCAACTTCGATCTTGCCTACATGCCTAGGAAGGGAAATGTAGTGGTTGATGCATTGAGCAGGAGGACTCAAATATTGGCATTTCAGTAGTCTAGTAGCGTGTGGAAGCTTATTTATTTTTTCTATAATATGCACTTGGATGTGTAGGACATTTAGGGAGAAAATTTTATTTCATCCTTAGATGTGACCTCTACCCTTATGGATATAGTAAGGATGAGGTAGCTATCATATGTAGAGGGTCTAGTTCTATGAGAGAGTGTGATAGGTGAGGAACCTCCTCCTAGTTGGACCTTAGAAGAGGATGATATTATGTGTATCCATGGTTCCGTATTGGCTTTAGTAGAAATGCGCGAGGAATTAATGTAAGACTTTCATGCTTCAACTTGGGTATTACACCCCAGCATCACCAAGATGTATCAGGATTTACATCACCAATACTGGTGGACAGGTATAAAAAAGGATATAGCTGGTTTCTTTATGAGGTGTTCCACCTATCAATAGGTGAAGGGAACACCAGTGACTACCCAAAATTTTACAACAGCTGCACATTCTCGAGTGGATGTGGGAAGACATCGCAATGGAATTCGTGAAGGTTTACCGAGGTTTCCTCAAGGTAATGATTCCATTAGGGTTATTATTGAATGGATCACAAAGGTTTATCATTTCCTAACTATCAAGGATACCTTTATAGTAGATGAAATTGATAGGTTGTATATATGTGAGATAGTATGACTTCACAAGGTCCCTCATACTATCATTTTAGATAGGGATGCCCAGTTCACTTCACAGTTCTGGAAAGTTTTGTAGATGGAATTAGGTACACAGGTGATTCTGAGCATGGCATACCACCCTCTAATCGAAATCTATTCAGAGCACATGATACAACTTCTTGAGGACATTCTTCAGGAACACGTCCTAGATTTTGGGGGCTCATGGGAAAGGAACATACCCCTGGTTGAATTCTCCTTCAACAATAGATTTTAGGCTACTATACAGGTGGTTCCTTATGAGTCTTTGTATGATAGGGCATGATTATCATTCCTATACTGGTTAGAGATAAGAGAGGCTATTATGGTTGGACCTCATCTTGCACAGGAGACTATGGAGAAGGTTTAGTTGATTCAAAAGTGGATGGCTACTGCACAATATCAATATAAATCTTACACCAATCACCATAGAATACCTCTAGAGTTTTATGTTGGGGATCAGGTCTTATTATGAATTTCATAAAGGTTGGGACACAGATGGATTAGGTTTCTGGGTAAGCTTTCACCGTGATATGTCGGGCCATTTGAGATTCTAGAGAGAGTTAGGCCGGTATCCTATCGGTTATAGTTACCTCAGAGGTATCAATCCAATCACGACGTCTTCCATGTATCTCATATACACCACTATCATATAGTCCCATCTCATTCTTTTTTTCTTGAATAGGTTGAGTTATAGGTAGACATGTCCTTTGAGGAACATCCTATTCGTATTGTGGATCATAACATGAAGGTTCTCTAAGGTTGGAAAATTTCTCTAGTACTGGTGCTATGGTAGCATGACCGTGTATAGAATAATACCTGGGAGTGGGAGGTCAATGTATGAGAATAGTGGCTAGATTTGTTTATAGATTATTATTCACCACCCTTGGAAGGGAAATTTGGGGATGAATTGTTGTAAGTGGGGAAGTTTGTAAGAACTCGTTTCTTTCTTGAGGTATGAAATATTTTTCATTCCATTAATATTTAGTTTAAATTCTTAATTATAGCCTAATATGAATACCCTTTGTGGTCATAGAGGTATTGGGGATTTCTGAGGCTTGTTCGGATCCCAAAACTAACTTTTTAGGAAAAAATAGGTAGGGTAAACATTTAGTAAAAACCATACATGGTAGCTACATGGTTACTAATAAACATGTGAGACTTGGTAAGAGAGTAGGAGGAGCCCACATGGTTTGATAAACTATGTTATTTGAGGTTCACATACATGTAGAAGCTATGAAGTTTTTGATAGAGTATTTTTTCATGGTTTGTGCATGCTAAGTCAAAGCGTGCACACTAACCATGTGAGTTTCCCTTTATTATAGAAATGGGTGAATGGTTGGCACACAGTTTGGAGAACCATGCTGCCAAACCATGTGGCCCAGTAATTTGGGTGAAATCAAAAAATATTCCTTAATTAATCTTTATTTATAACCTGATTTCTTCATTCTCTCATGTTGGACTGCCATGGGCTTTTGAGAGCTCTCCTTGATTCTTAAACTAGGAATCGAGAGAACTCCTTCATCTGAGCTCTAAATCAAGATCCTCCAGAAGCATCAAATCCATCTCGGTAATATCTCCATTCCTCATATTCCATTACTTATTCTTTTTAGTATCAGTTGTGCTATTTAGGTGAAAGATAATATTCCCTATTTTTAGGGTTCTCATTTGTTCTTTAATTTTTTCCCGATTTGAGTCAAATTAGGAGATGATACTAGATGAGCACTCCACTATGAACCTATAGTAGGTGGTCTCATGATTTTATTTAAAATTTTAGGGGTATATATATATGTTTTTTCATAACACACTAAAATTTCATAGTGACTTCCTTGAAATAGAATTTGATCCTTGTTTAAAATGGATAAGGACGACTTATTTAATTAATGATACCCATTTATAAATTATTAAAGGTTGTTTAAATTGAATTCAAACCACTACCTAGGTGAATTGATTAATTAATTGGACCTCCATAGGTGGAATATGGATTGGAATACCATTGAGGTGTGTCGTTTACCCTTTTCCTTGGGATGTTAAATGATGAATGATAATTGTGATAATTTTTTAATTGAATTTATTAGAGGAAGGGAATGTGATGACTATGAACCTAGGATATGGCAATGTAATTAATTTTTTAATCATTATTTTATTCTTATATTGGTAATTCCCACATGATACAATTAAGAGGCTAAGCCTTATAAGCTCAGTCCATACCTTGAGCCACCTTCTGAGGTGAGGTTTGAATGAAATTATCACGGTGATGACCTTGAAATAATTAAATGACATTTCTTGAATGTTTATTATATTCCTTGGGTAATACATGGGTCCTCATAAGAATGCCATGGACTGACTGATTTTGATACTGCCTTGCTTATGCTCGAGTGATACTTGGGCTCCCTAGTGGACTACCAAGGATGAACTCATGGGGGGTGATTCACTATTCGACCGAGTGATACTTGGACTCCCTATGGATTTAAAAATGAAAAATCATAGGTAATTTGATTATATATGCCATGGGTGACACTTAGGATCCCTTAAAAACCACCAAGGATAGAATCAGTGAGCGATGATGTTATACCACAACTAGAGCATTACCCGGGTTTCTATGAGGATCACCATGGACAGGCTTGTAAGGTTCTTGGTTTATGATACACCTAAAGTGATGCATGGATTTCAAATAAGTAATGACAAGGATGATATTAGGTTCATAATTTATTAATTAATGAAATGATTTATATGATGCATTTTCCTATCCAAATCACAATCTTGGATTTGGTTAGAGAATTATACTATAATGATAGCCTGGTTAGGAATCCTTGATCATATATCTTCATAGGGGACACTGATCTATGTGCTAAGTTCCAAGACTTATTCATTAAAAGGGATTGATTAATTCAATGAACTTGATTATAAATTGATATATGACTGATTGTTTATTTAGATATTTTTAGCTAAGATTGAAACATGTAGCAGAGGATGGGTTTCCATGGGAACCCAAACCTTTACAGGTTGTTTACATACAAAACTCCTTTACATATTCTATTACTTCCTTCACATTGTTATTAAAATATATATTCACTAACTATAAAAAATTAGAACATTGGGTGTTTTCCTACTAGTATTGTATCTTACACCCTGTTCGGGTAGCCTTTAGGTACCCAAACAGATTATATGATTGCGGGTATGGGTAAGGGTAAGTTCCCTACTAAAAGTTTCTGATTGCTGCTTAGGAGTAGGAGAGCGTGTGACTAATTTGAGGCTTGTGATGCTAACTAGAGATATAAATTTTTTCCTTTTTGGTTTTGGGATACATCTATAGTATTATTTTATGGATATCTATTTGAGATGTTTTTCAAAAACTTGACATGACATGTATGATCATCATTTTATATATAAAATTCCTTAAAGTTTTGTTTATTTATATCTGTCTTGGATGTTATCTATTGTCTGATTTATTCACTGCTTATACAACTTATATGTTATTGTATATCCATTATGCTACACTCTGGTGATGAGGTTATAGTCTCCCTACAGACACACCCTAGTTCCTCACTGATAGTCAGAAGCCTCTAGAGTTTGAGGAGATGCACTTGAGGCCATGTAGACAACTAGGATTGGGGACCCTTTTAGTGGAATACAAGTTTGAGACATTACAAAAATGATTCATATGGATCCATATGATTCCCTATATCATAGTTCATTCCATCCATCTCTACACCGATTACAGGAAGGTGAGGCAGCGATACTGGTTCCTCATCTCGTTGAGGAGACTTCAGAGCAAGTTCAGCTGATTCAGAAGCGCATGGATATAGCTCAGTCGAGGAAGAAGTCTTATACCAATCGTCAACATAGACCTTTGGAATTCTAGGTGGGAAATAAGGTCTTTCTATGTGTATCAACTATATTAGGTCATAGATGAATTCAGAGATAGGGAAATTTATCACCTCATTATGTAGGTCCTTTTAAGAGAGTAGAGAGAGTCGGGCTAGTAGACTATCGGTTACTATTGCCTTATAGGTAACATCCCATTCATGATGTATTCCAAATATAATAACTCCAAATGTATCATGATAACCTGTATAATTCATTTGACCCTGAGGATATTGATATGGAGGTGGATGCGTCCTTCGAGGAGCATCAGATACATATCATTGATTGGAGTATGAAGGCTCTCTAAGGTAGGTCATTTCATTTAGTCCAAGTGTTATGGAAATAAGGCCATGTACATGATAAGACCAGTTAATGGAAGGTGATGTACATGTATAGTGCCCAAAAATTTTCTTAGATGACATCTTACCACCCTCAGAAGGGAAACTCAAGGACGATTTGTCTTAAGGAGGGGAGGTTGTAACATCCCAGATTTTCTCAAATGTAGGAACCATTTTTTTCAGTTTAAATTATTATTTTTTAACCCTAATAATGGTTACTAAAGGAGTCATGGAGGTATCGGGGGTTTCCAAGACTTGTTCAGAGACCGAAGCTCTAAAATTTGATGAAACAGACTGGGCCACACAGTTTCTCTAACTGTGTGTCTTGAGGAAATGGGGTACCAAGTAATGCATAGTTTGTCTGAAATCATGTAACCCTAGGTTCATGACCATGTGGGATTTCAGACCACCTAGACATTAACCTTCTACACAGTTTACATGCATTTTGGCCAACTGTATAGCTAAACCATGTGACCCAGTCTGTGTGGGTGAATTTCCAGTTTTTCCCTTAATGATATGTTTTTCAAACACCCCTCTTTACCTCCTTTTTTATCTTATGGGTGTTTATTCCTCCCTCATGAATGAAATCATCTTCTCTTCCTCCATAGTGTTTTTGATTTCTCCATTGTTCCTTAATCAAACCGCTCACCGTCAGATCCATTAGAAAGCTATTAGTAAGCTCTACGATCCTATCCCTTTTTTTCTATTTGTTTACCTAATCTATTATTCTATTTAGGTGAAACCACTTTTACCATATTTTCATGGATTTGGAATATTTCATCAATTTAAGTCATTAAATATTGATTCATGCATCGAAAACAGATGAGTTGAGTGCTACTACATCAAGGTAGATATTCTAGGTATTTCCCACTTATTTTGTTTCTTTTCAATGAGTGAGGCATTGTGCTATGTGCTGGAATTTTTTGTAGATGCCTCAAATGTGTTAAATAAAATGAATCTAATTGGATTCCCATGTATTTCATGACCTCATCTTATAGTGAAAACCATACTTAGGTTTTTTTCCATATTGGGAGCCTCCCCTTAGGTGTTCCCTCCTTGAGCAGCCTATCTTCCCATGCCTTGAGTTGTTAACCACCATGTGTGTGTGTATGTTTCACCTTTTTTAAATTCCCCAAATCTATAATTTTAAATTAGATGAATTGTAGGTCATGAGTTAGGTCCCTTTTAGTGTAATGATTTCTCTCATACCTCATTTTCATGATATAGGCCATGTGCCTTATGCTTAGTGTTTTGTGCTTAATGATATATGCTATATGAAATGTCTATTGTATTATAACTTATGAAATAATTTCTGGGATTGGATGAAATTATTAGTCTTGTCACTTGTTTCCATATTCCAGGGTGGTTTGTATTGAATTAAAGTAAATTGGATAGCTTGTTTATCTAGTTGCATATGATATTCCTTGTTGATGATTATGTATGTTAATTATATGCCATACCTGCTACATGCTAGGAGAGAACACATGTTCCGACTTAAGGATGCTATGGATGGACTCTCTGTGCTCGGTTTGGATCTCTTGGACACACCGAAAGAGATATTTGGCTTGCCTTGTATGAGATATCCGAGGGGGTTTATTATACTCCTTAGTGACACCAGTTCCCTAGGGTAATAACCATGGACATTCTAATTGTAAATATAGATACACCATGATTTAGGCGATACTCTATCCCCTATGTGAGATACTAGGTACAGACTCAGAGTTTACTATTCCGTGAGTGATATGAGGGATGCTGTTATGGGTCACCTTAGAGGGACTTAGTGGTATTGGTTATATTAGAATCTCCCACAGTGACCCTAAAGATTCTATATGGATCACCTTGGATGGGATCAATACAATAAATCGAATTTAATGGATTTCCTTACTTTTTTAATATGTGACACCTCTTATTTATATGATAAGAATGCTTGATTGATATTCTAGGGATCTGAACAACAATCCAAACCACAATCTTAGGGTCATTCCATAATTGTTATTTAATTTATGATGACCCATATACATACATTATTACTTATATGGGTTTCCTTGGTTCAGAGTCCCAACATAGGTCGATCCAGGTAGTGGTGGATGGGTGTCCAAGTTGAATCCAAACCGTCATGTTTATTTAATTATTCACTGCATTTTTGTACTATTGTTGGCACACTATTCATATTATATTGCATGAACTAGATTGATCTAGACACTAGTGGTGGTGGTCTACTAAGATTTTATCTCACACCATGCTTGGGATGCCATTGGAATCTAAGAAAACTTTATGATTGAAGGTATAGACAAAGGGAAGCAGCCAACTTTCGATGTTTGACTTATAACATTAGGATGTAGCATGGGGAAAGAGGGCATAACCTATGCTCAAGATTCTAATTGTAGTAGTTTTTAGTATTTTTGGTTTTGTTAGCTTGCGGTATATGATTCTATCCCTTATTCCTCATGAACTATTATTTTTTATATCATCATCGTCATCATCATCATCATCATTGATATCTATTATTTATTCTACTCTGCCAGTTGTTTATTTATCTTTCATGATTATTTATTATTATTCCACTACTATTGTTTCTTATTGCTACTTATGCTACGCTAGGTTACTGGTGTAGTCATATCAGTGTTTTATTCTTATTTTTTCCTCTATTATATATTGTTTCTACTATGCCACACTCTGATGAATAAGGGAATAGTTTTCCCACAAATACACCCTATACCCTTTTTGCTTGTTGGCAGCCTCTGGCATTCAGGGAGGTATGCCTGAGGTATTGTGGCCCACCGTCTTAGGGAACTGTTGAGTGGAACCCATGGAGATAATCTACAGAACACAATAATTCATCCAAATTATATCACTTTTAATATTTTTAAAATATTTTTTTTCTATTAATTGGATAAATATTAGGTCAATGTTGCGTAAGAACTTTGGGTAATTATTAAATAATTTAAAAATAAAAATAATTTACTATAATAAATAAAATTAATGTATATTTCAAATGAACATTTATAACTTAACATAACCTTTTTTACCCCTATGATAATATATTAGACATATTAAAGTCAAGAGTGTATCATTTTTGGTTTTATCTTTTACTTAAATTAATATAAAGGTCATAATTAAAGAAATATGCCACCAAGTGGTAATATATTCAATAATTTAATGAAAATGGCCTAAATCCACCCATAGAATATGATAAATTAACATGCTATAGAAATTTTAAAGCCTTATCCCAAAGTTTTAACCATATTTTACCCATTTTACCCTTACCAAGTTGATAAGAATTTACTCTGGTTACTACTCATATTGACAAAAAATAAAAGAGATATATTTACCAATTTTGGACCTCATGATTCCAAATATTAAATCCATTTTTAATTATTTAATTTCTATAAGTGACATAAATTAATTTAAGATAAAAACACATAATGCAACAAAAAACAGTTTTTTTTTCAGAAAAATGTCCATTTAAGTATAAAAATATTATTATACCAAATTCATTCATAAAATTGATTCTAATGAACTTAATTGGTTTATTAATAATATAAGAGAACTAATTTTACTTTGAAACTATTTTAAAACAAAATATAACTTTTAAATGATTAAAACAAAAATACAATTTTCAATAAAAATAAGTATTTTTTACTATTCATAAAAAATTAATCTTTTCAAAAAAAAACTTAAAAATTAAATCTAAAATAATTTTTGACATGTTGATTTAAAAAACTAAATTAATTTAATCAAATACATCTTCTAAAATTTTAAAAAACTAAACATAATATTTTATTACAAAAAGCAATAAAAATCACGTGAGAAGGAAAAATATTTCTAAAGCATAATACGACTTTACTAAAAAAAATTGAATTCTTATTTACTAAGTGTTAATTAACACATTTTTATTGAGTAGGAATTTATATATATATATATTTCATGATGTTATTATTTCTATTAATACATTCCAATGCAATGACTATATTATAATGATCATAATTAAATAATAATATTTTGTGGTTTGTTTATGCTCGATGTTGTGTGTCATATACGCTATCAATCATAATATTTTTATTTTAAAATCCTGATTTGTTACAGAAACAATGGATATAGATATATCATAGGTTATTTCCTATATAAATAATGAATATTTGCCTCAACCATCACCCCTTCCTCCTCCCAAAATTGGATTACATAGGGACAAACTGTCTAGGTACATCCATAAGCAACTAAAATTCCTCTAGAAGGAGTAGATATTGCATATGCATAAGACCTAAGTTAAGTTATATAGGATTAATTTATCATTTAAGTAGAACCTCCCAATATATAATCCTTCGAAATGGGATATAATCCTTTACCATCTTCGCTGAAATGTGCCTATCCACATCTACCTCCCATCAAACATTATCCTCATCAAGGTATAATGAGTTAAAATATCTTAGAGGATAGGAAGAAGGTAGAAATATTATAACATTATCACAATTTAACACACCATATATATTATAACCCTCTTTAATACTGACATGAATTACTGTTAAACAACACTAGAAATCTTTATGAACATGTCCCATCCTATTACAGAAGAATAAAAAATCAACCCAGGATTTAAAATGAATCAAATTATTGAAAATATATTCCTCTTAGATATAAATCTAGATGAAGTCCACTAGTGGTTTAATGATGTCATACTTGACATATATGAAAGGGATGATGGGATTTCAAAGGGATATTATTCTACTATATGAAAACAAATAGAAGCTGTCCGGGATCCCTATCATTTGGAGGATAAGGGGATTCTGAATTGGAAAGGGGTAAAATCTGGAAACTAACCAAGATAGATGAGGTCATTAGATCATTATTCACATGGAACTAAAATGAACATTATAATAGGGGGAATTGAAATCTGTTGAAGAGATTTGGAGAACTTGACCAAGCTATAATTAGGTAATCTTTGACCACAGATCAATATGGTGGTGATGAGAATCCAAAATCTCTACCATTGCATATTATTATAGTCCAATTTAATCCTAGAAAAAAATATTAAGAGCATCAATCGAGGGTATTAACCTAACAAAAAGATCTACCATGGAGATTCTAAGTAGAGTCAAAGTTTCTGTGAACTCCTGAGTTAAAATAAAGATATTGGGGATAATAACATTGAGGGATAGAACTTTAGTGCAAAGGAAAATGTTGGGGTAAGATGGGTAAGGTTTAGATCAATGATTAGAGTAAAATCACAATTATTTCCCCTCCCCCTGTCCAATGGGGGATGGACTATAATGGCAGCTATTTATTCATATTGTGGGAATCACCATATGAAAACTAGGGTTGTTATATTCCAAAGGGATGTAAAATCATCATTTATAAATGGTTTCATGGAAGAATAAGAAGCATATGTTGATTAAATAGATGGTTTTTTCTCAAAATAATAAAATTAAAATGTATAACTTGAAGAAGAAAATATGTGAATTAAAGAAAACATTAAAGAAATGGTACAAAATGAGGGGTTTTGGAAGATCATCATATGATCTTTACAGTGGAAGAAACCTATAAAAGCATATGATCTATCATCATGGATCAACATGGAATGAAGAGCATAAAAAATACAAATAAATACCTTTATATAACCGAGATCAATATCTCATGTTCTTGATAGAGTATGATTGATTGTGATCACCTATAAACAACCAATAGACTATCACCTCCACAAGGATAAAACTAACCACATGAATGCTCATTTATAATGAGAGGACCCCCAAACAACAATGGTGTGCTAACACCTTCTCTATAAATATGAATGGATAATTGATAGGAAGAGAGGGATTTGACTATGTATTATCAATATCATATTATCTCAAATGAGAGATCCCATATCTTTATATAAACTCTCTTTATTTAATGAAGAAAGTTTAACATCAACTACCAACACTTGACAACCAATATACAGTACAATAATATACTCCCATTAAGCTATAATCATTTTAATTTTTTAAATAATTAAGTGTATCCATAAGTGAATCAACTTATTGATTCATAACTAAAGAATCCTTTTGGAAGACGTGGATGAATCTCATACACCTGATATCCAATATTTCCAACCTATCATACACTATGATAGATAATGATAGTATACTATGGTATAATCATCTTCATTCCTATATTTCTTGATACGACTTAGTGTATATCATATAATATGATATACCGATTTTTTTTTTCATTTCCAACAATCCCCTAATTTCACTAAAATTCCATAAGGAATTTATATAAAAATTTCACAACTCTTTGTGAATTCACAATTTTTTTAGATATGATTTATCAAAATATATTAATTTTAGAATAAACACTTTATCAAAAATTTGACCCTTATCGTAAGGATTAACCACGTGACCCTACGAGAATTTTTATAATTAATACAAAAAATGAAATATTTATTTTATAGATGTAATTAAAGGGAATACTCTAAAAAAACAAAGCTACTCAAGCTATATAGGGGTCTGGTGTGATCTTGATCAAACATACTCATATCTCAATATGAACATGTCCATTTAAAGATGTATCATAAAAATTGTATGTATACCTATATAATATCTTTGTCTATGACATTGAGTGTCCACTAGATATGGAATATGTTAATCTAGTCTATTTTATGTCATATATTCATGATTCTTGGAAATAGACTGACCAAGTTGATGAATACATCACATGATATTCATTTAGAAGATGAGAACATCATATATCCCTAATACAAGTAGTTGAGCACATCACATGTTACTCAACTAAGTATGTAAATTCATTTCCCCAGTAAAATTCAATCTAGGACCTATATTCCTTTAACTTTTTACATGATTAGAAAAATCCCATATTGTTTGAGATCTATCTGATGACATGATAAACAATACACCCAACCACCCCTGATTAGCCAAGCCTTGATGTTCACATAAGAAAAGTATAAAATTATAAAGGTTCTCATGATAAGTGTTTTTATAACCTAAGGTAGTGGGGATTCATAGTATATATACACCCCTAAGTATATCAATGGCCTCATGACATTCCAAGTGATATACTTTGGTGGGTCAGTCCGAATAATAATTCTTGACTTATTATCTCATGAGTATATTCTTCCTATTTTATTACAGCTCATTGCATCAAGTATAATATTATACTCAAACTCATATTATCATAACATTACAAGCCATAATACTTTGTGATGATCATCAATTAGGGATAACTCAAAGTCATACTTTAAGGGGATATTATCATTTTACTATTCATTAAATATAAATTACTACACACATGAATGAATGATAAATAATGATTACATTAATTATAAATTCAAGATACATTTTACAACCATTACATATAATCTCTCATGTATCTTATACCAATAGATTCAATATTACCCTCATGCTTTTGATGTTATACTGGTTTTATCAATGGATCTGATATATTCTATTTTGTAGACACTAAATAGATCTTTACATAGACCTTCTCAACATTCTCTCAAATGAAGTGGTACTTACAAAGGATTTTTTAGTCATTTAGTGAGAGCGTGTTTCCTTAGACTAAGAAATAACTTCATTATTGTTATAATAAATCCCAATTTATCCCTTGATGCTACAAAACACCATAATTTTTGTGATGAAATTATTAATCCAAATAGATTCATCAACAACATCCGATGCAGCAATGTACTCTACCACTATTGTCATGTCTACTATAGTGGGTTGTCTGGAACTATTCCAAATGATCAATACACCATTTAGGAAAAACCTAAATCCATATTTATATCTCATATCATCTTTTTTTTTTGTATTTGAAACTGGTATTAGTGTAACCTATTACATTGAGATCATACTCTCCTTTAATGACCATGAACATATCCTTAATTCTTTTAATGTTCTTAAGGATGTTCTTAATAATAATCTTGTGACTATCACTAGGATTGGATTGGTATCTACTTAATATTATCAAATAAAAGGAGACATAAGGACAATTAAACAACTTTACATACATGATAAATCCCATGGAATATGCATAAAGAATCCTAACAATCATTTACAACTCTTTATAATAATCTTAAATATTTCTAATATTCATGACATGAATCACTAGTAAATATACCTTATTATATTTCTCCATGATAAACCACTTTATCAGTATACCAATATATGCGTTATAACTTAGTATAAGAAACCTCTTAGATTTATCTATATATATCTTTATACCCAATATGTATAGTGCTTTACCCATGTCTTTCATTGAGAAGTATTTTCCCAAACATTGATTTATAGAGTGTATAATTGGGATATAATTTCTGATAATAAGTATTTCATATTCATACAATATCAAAAACACCACCACACTCCCACTAATAAACTTTTATACATAAGAATAATATGTATCCTAGAAGAAACAAAACTCTTTGATTACATCATCAAACCATATATTCCAACTCTAAGAAGCTTACTTCAATCCATAAATGGAATGTTGAAAGTTTCATACCTTGGTAGAATCATTTATAATTTCAAAACCTCCATGATGTATCATATACAGGTCCTTGACTAAATTCTCATTAAGGAATTTTTTGACATCCATTTGATATATCTCATAATTATACTGACTTGTTATGAAAAGAAATACCTGAATGGAATTTATCATCACAACAGGTGAAAAGAGATCTTCATAATCGATACTAGAATTCTTTTTAACCCTTTTTCCACCAAGAATGATTTATATGTTGTCACTCTACCATCCATGTTAGTTTTCTTATGGAAAAACCACTTTCAACCTATGGGTCTCACCCCTTCAGCTACATCCACTAAGTTAAAAACTTAGTTAGTGTATATGGATTCAATTTTAGATTCTATGGATTTTTAGCATTTCATAGAATCAGAACTCTCATTTAACACTAAATAGGTATTAAGTTCATCATATATGAAAATTAATTCATCATAATTAACCATAAGAAATCCATATCTCTCAGGTTCTTAATTAATCCTACTAGATCTTCAAGGTTCTTTATGTAACTTGAGTTAGTTTTTCTTTATCAACTTTTTGTAGAACCATATCAACTTTCATCTCTATAAAACTTACTATTTTTTGGGATTGAACTTCTCCAAGTTTAAATTTCATCCTAATGATTCTTTGAACAATGTTCACCTTCTCATGGGAAACACCCCATCACGCTACAAACACTTTGTGTTCAGTAGGTTTAGAAAAATAATATCCCATAGTCTCTTTGGGATAACCAAAAAATAAAAATTTCTATGATTTATGGAAGATTTTAAGGAATAAAAAATTTCATAAATATGGTTTAAAACTATAAATACTCATAAAATACATATTGGTGTATTTCCAATTTTATATCTCATATAGTGTCTTTATGGATACTTTAAATGGAACATGGTTAGTAGGAATGTAGTAGTTTCCAGAGCATATCTCTAAAATGAAATAAGATGTTCACACTGACTCATCATCTATTGAACCATGTCCAACAGGGTACGATTTATCCTCTTAGACGCACCATTCCACTGTAGTGTTTTTTGAGGAGTGAGTTATGAAAAAACTACACAAACTCTAAGATTATCAGTGAACTCCTATCTTAAGTATTCACCACCTTAATCTAACCAGAGAATCTTAATACTTGTTTCCAGTTGATTCTATACTTTCTTTTGAAACTCTCTAAAATTTTCAAAGGTCTCATACTTGTGTATCATTATAAAAACATAACCATACTAGCTAAATTCATATATAAAAGTTATGAAGTACCTAAACCTACCACTTTTTTATGAACTCATTGGTCCACATACATCACAATGTATAAGATCTAATATTTTAATGTCCCTCCCACATTTTACACTAAAAGATGATTCAGTAATTTTTCATAATAAACAAGATTTTTAGTTATTAAAAAAATTCATAATTGAATAATTCCAATAATCTATGTCTATGGAGTCTTCGAATATGTTTCTCAATTATATGTCTAAGGATACAACACCAAAGTTAAGTGGGGTTAGTTTCAACCTTGAACTTCTTATTCTGAATTTTATAGACATGATTATCCATATCCAGAACATATAAACCATTTACCGTATTCCTGATGCCATAAAAAATTTCATTCATATATATATAACAACTATTGTTCTTAATAATGAATGAAAATCCCATCTTGTTAAAAAAAGATACAAAAATAAAATTTATGTTTATGGTAGGAATATAATATAAGTTTTAAAATTCCATAACTAATACACTAGGTTAACTTAGATTATATGTTTCAACTTCCAATGCACCTAGTCTATCTCCATTACCAACACATAGATCTAATTCACCAGTCTTAAATTATCTCATATATATGAGTCTATGTTTTTCAACACAAATGTATACAGAACACCTAGTAATTAATACCCTTAATTCATAGATGGATAAATTTGTTTCTATAACATTCCCATTCACAATATTGGAGTGATTCTATTTGAGAATACTTCTCAACCTTATATACAAATCTAGAATAGTTTTATTGGTTATACCTATAAGAGGCCTCAAAATGATAAACATGATATATTCTATAATCTACAACAAAGACATACCTATGGGTGATTATCATATTTTATATCTTTTAATGAAGTATTTTTAAAGAAATTAATCCTAGTAAAAAAATTAAATCCCTATACATCATATACATTTAGTGAGCCAAGACCCATATTTCATCATGACTTGTACTGATTAAAAACATAAATAATCCATGTCTATATTTGGTAGAAAAATATTGTAAATCGTATGATATATAAATATTGGATTGATTATTGTATTTCTATTTATCCAAATCCATCATGTTGATTCACTCAACTCTATTCATTTGGTATCCAAACAGTTAGGGTTTCCTAGCTAAGTGTATCCCAAAGAAAACACCATGAGAAAGGCACTTAATGATTAGGGACACCTTATTAATTGATTTCCTTACACAAGATAATCTACGAGAACCTACCAATTAGGTTCACCCATACTAAATGATTGAGGTCTTGAAAAGTTCCACTTTGGAAGGAATCTCATACTTAGTACTTGATGAGTTTTCCTTTTAAAGTCTTTATAATTTAATATATATCATATGCATATTAAATTTATAACTATTAAATCACATGAAATATTTATTATCACATGTTTTATTCCTTTATGTATGAATTATTCAATAGATATAGTTTTATAATCCTTATTCCATCCACTAAATTAATATGTTCAAACCATATTAATGTATAACTATTTATACAACTCACAGTTTGTGTTACTCACCCAGATATAGGATCTAAACATATTTAGACATATCCAAATGCATCAGATGCATAAATTATCTGAATTTATCATGTAAATGTTTATAATTATATAAAATTAATAATACCCACATGATTAACCCTGGATCCAAAGATAGTAAACTCCTACTTTTCTAGAATAAAGTATAATTCTCTAGGACAGTAGGAATTCTGAACCAAAGTCCCTCTACTTAGGGATAGTTTACCCAAGAGAGATTCCAATTCATAATTACTCATAATAAATAATATGTATAAACTATATTAAACAACTAAAATCATGCTAATAAATTTAATTATAAACCAAAGTCAAGGTAGATGAACAATAAATCTTATTTTTTCATACCTAGCTTGTAATACTCAACATGGAAATTTTTTAATAATAAATTTACCACATAAATTAAAGTATATGAAATATTCAAATTTCATAAAAAATTTATAAACATGATTATTCAAAAGGTATAAATAAATAAATTAGAATTTTATTTATTTCCTAAACATGATATATTGATACAAATATTTTATATTTTATTTAGGCATGAAAATATTCCATTTAAAATTCCCAAGACTTATCTTTTATAAAAAAATATAAACTATAAAAATTTTTAGAAAGAAATATTAAATTTATTCATTTTTGGCTTGAACTATATTTTATGATTGATAGGTTTAATTTCAATCATAATATGTGATTAGAATCAATGAGAACACTTATGTTTCAATTCTATAGTAAAGGCAACGACTCTTATGTATGGAGTAACCCATACATAAGAGATATTTACTTTTTTGACAAAGGAAAAAATACTTACGTTTCAAGGGACCCATACATAAGAGTTTATCACGCAAAGGGAAAAACCATATGCATTGAGTAATCCATATGTTATAGATTTTATTGCGCAAATGAAAAAACCATACAAATCGAGAAACCCATAAGTAAGAGTTTTTTGCATCCACGACAAAGGAAAGTCTTTTATATATGGTAAATTTCTTATGCATGGGCCTATCATAATCAATGATATATGCTATATTACCATTATTATTTAATACTATATTTTCATGCAACCTACGACTCTATAATAGGCTATGATATCACCTATATCATAGATAATGAAAGAGATAAAAAAGATTGTGTTGGTCAGAGTGGACAACTCAAGAGGGGGGGGGGGGGTGGATTGAGTTCCCAATAAAATTTCTATTTAAAATCAATTTAAAACCTAAATCCACCAATTTTGTAAAAACACCCAATTAATCAAAACTATTGAAATATATAATTTTATTTTTCAAATAGATTCTCAAAGATGGATCAATGCTCAGTTAAAATAATCTTTGAAATAAATTTAACTTTTTAAACTAAATTACTTGATTAAACACTCTATATAGAACAAAAATTAAAATTAAATATAATAGTAAAATTTTAATACATATTTTAAAATAGATATAGTTTTTAACTTTGTAATATATAAAAAAAACTTATAAAACACAAAAAAAATTAAAATGAGTGGTTCAGTCTCAAGATGAGACTTAATCCCATCCACTTGGAAATTACCCAATACTAAGTAGTTTATTAAATAATAAAATTGATTCACAACATGGAACATGTTTTAAAAACAAAACCACATAAGGTTGTCCATACAAAAAGCCTCTTCCATAGTTTTCTATGGGTTTAGAATAAGTAAAGGTCACACACAACCTATTCTATAGTTTTCATGGTTAAAAAAATAAAGAAATTTGAGATAGTGCATTGAGAAATATCCAGTTAAGTACAAGAGACACTTTTTATAGATAAATAGAGTAAAACTAAACACAACTCAAATATAAAGAATAAACAGAAATAGAAAATGATTAAAGATGGAAAAAGTTGATGCTGATCAATCTGAATAGATTCAGATGTTCAGAGGTCCTTGAATCCATCTTATTGTGAACCTCGAACAGGTTCCAAAAAATGTACATAAAAACAAAGAGTCATGAAGGTATGAATATAATTTTTTTCTAGTCTGTATATGTCCATAATTCTCCCACACATAGGTGTATTAGATATTCTTCTTGATTCAATGTATATAGGTTTGTATTCTCTATGAATGTATCAAACCCATGCATAATAAGAAGTTATTCCAAATTTATATCTCTCCAAGTTAGATTATTCATTGGAGAATAATGATAACAAAACCTGAATCCTTATAATGAGCACAAAACTAGGAAAGTATGATGTTTTATTTAATGAATCCATGGAGTAGTTTAAGAATAATGATTCTTAAATCCATGTGTGTCTGACTAAATTAAATTCCTTAAATAAGTCATTGGAATATTTAAATTTTAAATTAATCTAGAAAAAATCGTAGAACTCTGGTGGTATCTCATCTTGGTGGTAGCTCATATTGGCGGTAACATCACTAAACAGTAGCATAGACTGGCAGTAGACCATCTCAGCAGTAGATCAGTCTTCTAATAGATCAAATTGGTGGTAGATCTATCCTATGATTGATATGTTTAATGGTATATTTGACTTGATGATAGAATAGTTTAGTAATAGATCTGTTCATAGGTAGTTCTGTTCAGCAGTAGATCTATTCGACGATATATTTCTCTGGTGATAGATGTTTCCAACAGTAGATCTATTGGAATATTTCTATAACTGATGGGTTTTTCCTTCGAAATAATAGTAGATCAACACTTATCCAAATTTATTCATAATTTTACTAGAAAAATATTTACTATAATAACACATTAAACTTAGAAACATAACAAACATTAATTTTGAACATTAAAATAAGGAGGTACTAAAAATATCTCCCTTTTTTATGATAAAAAATCATGGCATTTATAACCATGTATAAAAAACAAATATAGAGATATGTATAGATGAATATGAAGAAGGTTCAGATTAACATTTCAAATTATGGATGTGATAATTAGAATATTAAATTACTTTAAAATATACTCCCCATTTTGGGATTATCTAAAATAAAAGGAAAAGGAAATAAAATTAAAGACATAAAAAAATGAACCACAAATAGTTTACATTAGACATTAAGTGTAAAGGTTACAACCCAAAATGTTATTAAAGGAAAATACATTCCCTATTAAAAATTAATCAGAGTCTCAACCACTCTCTACCTGGGAGATGAAGGGACCACTCGATCCTTTACTTTTATTGTAACTAGAGGTATAGAGGTGAAGGCAGAGGGTGTAAGAGTATGTGGAGGAGTTTTTATGATCATGACGGGCCTAAGATGCTGAAATAACTCAATTGGAGACATTCCAAAAGGTTTAAATTCTAGAGTAAGGGGTGTTTAAGAGGGTTCATAAGTGATAACAGAGAAGGGTATAGCCTGAGGTTCCATTACTATAGTTCCAAATGCATACAAAAATGGTTTCATCAATTGAAAAAAATCTATAATAATGTTTCCAATACACTTCATTACATTGAATAAATCCTTCTTCTCTTCAATGAAAATCTTGAGAAAAGGTGCCAAAACCTTGAGATTATTCACTTTTTCCTTGAATTCCTATAAGAGGCATTCTTATATTCTCACTAAGAAACATAAAGTGAGAATTAAGATTACTCTTTGTATAAATAATGGAAAGGTAATATTTAATTTCTTTATTGATAGTCTCTCTATCACTCCAAGCCTCATTCAAGAATTCTCTAATCAAATTATAAATATTCTCATCACGTGCCTTTATCTGAAAAATTTCCTCTTGATGAGATGTAGTAAGATCACCCATGACAACATTTAACACTCATCTAACAATAGATCAAATAATATCTGCATCAACTGAGTAAGTAATAGGAGGTAGAGCACTAGATTTTAGAGCACCAGTTATAGGAAAAGACTCTAATCTCTCTAGAAGTGATAAATAACCTTCTAAAAAGATCCCTCTCGTATCCTTTATGATGGATCTAGTATATTCTATTTTATTATCCAACCACTTATTTTCAATTTCCAATTGTTTCATTTTCAAAATCATCTTAGGTTTGATATGAGAGATGAATAGTTTGAATATCTATCCGGTATCAACTTCACTGATTTTGGTTTCTTGAGGAGGTGTGGATATGAGAATCCCACCTATATGAGATTAAAACATTATTCTAAAGGCATCAAATTCAACTTAATAACATATCCAAAAGGAAGATAAGGAGAAGGAGGATGATATGGAATCTCCTCTTGGATAGGCAAGGAAGTCTCCTTATGTCCGAACTTATCCATAGAAACATAAGAAGGAAAAAATCTTAATTATTCTGCCTCATTAATATATTCAACCAGATACCCCTTAAAATCTTTTTCACTAATAGATATGAAAATTCCACCATGCTCAAGTGGAATACCATGTTCATCATCATCATCATTATCATCATCATCTTCTGACACTGAATATTAAATCCCTAGCAAAGAAAATCCTAGGGATTCCCTCCCCTAGAAATTTATCTCTCTTCATCTATATTAGAGACAATATCCTTATATTGACACTCATTATCCTGAAACTAATCACCATTTCCATCTCAACTTTCATTATCCTCAAACATCATCACCATTTCTATATTGAATTTCAGTAACCCGAGCCTCATCACCATTTCCATCTTTAGAATCATCAGAAACTTAAACAACATCTCTTGAGATTTTAGAAGAAGATATATCAACCTAAACTTCATTTGAGACTTTAGTTTCCTTATTATTTTTACCTTGACTTAGTAAAATTTCTCTAGTTGGGAGAGAGAGATATGGATTATAACGTCCATAAGAAAAATAAGGTCTTCTGACCACATTAGAATCTCTTCCTTACTCTACCAAAACTCTAACTCCAACTTCCCCTTATTCAACATCAACATGAACTTACTCATCAAAAAATATACCACAATGTCATATGGATCCAATATAGGAACAACCATATCTCTAGGTCTGGAAGAGTATTGCATAGGTTTAAAATTCTCATAAATATTAACATTATCAGCGACCCATTTCCTTATCCAAGGGTTCCAATTAACCTTCATTCTCTTGAAATTAAACTAACTTAAAGGTAAAAATACACAACTAATTACAACCTATTCATCTCCATAAACTACATATTTGGATTCCAACATATCCAAAATGAACTTGGGGTAGATTAAAGAATTAGATCTAGATGAAGTATTTCTCATTTCCATTATATGGACCACTAAGTATCTATATAAGTTTATCTTATCTCCTCTTTTCATAAGAAATAAAAAAAACATCTTGGTGCATCATGGTGCCAAAGAACCCCTTCTTGGGAAAAGGAAAATTCTATACAAACTTAAATAAAAGTCAGTATTCCCCATCAAGCTATACAACTGTTGGACTTCACACTATAAAATTTCCAGTTAAATTTAATAAGGTATCCTTATACATGAAAATATAATTGTTTTTGGGAATGGATTCCTAAAAAACATCATATATATAACTTTATGAGGTATATTGAGGCATCTAACTGACTGTTTCGATGAAAATATTTTTTCCTTCAATCATAGTCATAATAACAAACTTTGTTTTCACAAAAATCATACTATGTAAACTGATCAAATTGGAAAACCAAGCTAGTATAGATTGTTAAGTCATTCCACAAAAACCATTTGATCCGTACTTGGTTTTGGATCACATTGAGAACTAGTGACTTTCTCAAAACTAACCATTAAATATCTATTTCCTTTTTAGAAACAACAACTTAAGACAAGATCTGGGAGTTCTTTGGTTTGAAATTAGCTGACTAACTAGATTCAAATCATGATTTATTTGAGATATGTGATCCTTTAAGAGAAAAAATAATAGTATGTTTGACTCTCACAATCTTTATAATTGTTTTAAAGAATGAGGGTAAGTGAAATGAGGGATATAGATCGAGAGATAAAGGAGAAGGGAAGGTTTGAAAGAGGTGTGAGATAAAGGGTTATAAAAATCCTATTTAAGTTGATTTTATAATTTATGAATTTAGAGTTGAAAAATATAATAAAATATAAATAAACAAACATAATAAAAATTTAACCACATAAGATATGAGTGATAGAGTACAACTGAAAACATTCAAACGGTATATATCCATTGTTTGATGACCAATGGTGGATCACCAATGGTAGATCACCAATGATGGATCACCAATGGTAGATCACAAATGGTGGATAACCAATGTTAGATCATCAATTTTGGAACACCAACTATGGATCACTAATGAAATATCACTAATGGTAGAATTTTTTCTAAAAATTAAATCTAAAGAAAAAGAACTAATCAAAATATATCATTGCCAGTTCTTATTTGATAGCTTAATCTCTCATAATTAAAAGGATTTTTAAATATGTGAGTATGATGATGTTCAGTTCCAATTAATTCAAGAGTTATATCACCTTTTTGGAAATTATCTCTCAAAATGTGTTGTCTTATATCAATATGTACTTTCCTAGAATGAGATATGAGATTATTAGAGATGTTTATCACACTCGTATTATCAAAATTTATAAGAAAATTTTAAAATTGATATCTATATTCTAGTAAAGTATGTTTCATCCACTGAATCTATGCATAAAAACTTCTTATAGCTATGTACTCAGCCTCAATAGTAGACAACACAACAATTTTTTTCTTTTTTACTACACATTGAAGCTAGTGACTTTCCCAAAAGGTGACATGTTTTAGAGATGATTTTTCTATCTTCACAACAATAGAAATCTATATTTGAATAACTCATTAAATCAAATTTTTATCCTATAGGATAAAATAGTCCTAAGTTGGTTGTTTACTTGATATTCTTAATAATTCTTTTTATAGTAAGTAAATGAGATTATTTAGCATTTTCTTGAAAATGGATACACATACGTACACTAAACATGATATCTGGTTGACTAGAAGTTAAATATAGAAAGCATCCAATCACCCCACTATTATTGGTTTGATCAAATAATTTTCCAGTTTCATCAAGATCCAAATTACAGGTTATACTCATGAGATTATCACTCTCTTTGTGCTATTTATACTACAACTTTTTAAAAGGTATTTGTGGTACTTAATTTTATTTAAGATAATTACATCTTTATTTTGAAAAATTTGAAAAAAAGGAATAATTTAACTCACCCATTAAACTAATTTCAAATTCACTTTGCATTATTTTTGAAAAATAAATACACAGAGAATTTATAGAAGATCTAAAAATTATATCATCAACATAAATTTTCACTACTAAAACATATTTTGAAATTGTTTTTATAAATAGAGTAGGTTCATCTATACCTTTTTAAAAACCTTTAGAAATAAAAAATGATATAATTATATCATACTAAGATATAATGGCTTATTTTATACAATATAAATTTTTAGTTAATTTAAAAACATGATTTAGAAAATCAGGATTTTAGAATCTAGGTGGGTTTTCAACAAAAACAACCTCAATTATATAATCATTTAGGTATTCAATCTTAACATCCATATGATATAGTTTGAAATTAAAATGCATGCCATAGAAAAAGAAATATTATAATGGATTCAAGTTGAGATATACTACTACAAAAATCGCTTTTATCAGCGCTAAAAAACCCCCTTTATCAGCGCTTTTTGAGCGCTGTAAAGCGCGGCGCTGATAAAGGGGGGTCCCTTTTATCAGCGCTCAAAAAGCGCTGATAAAGGGGGTTTTTATCAGCGCTTTTTTTAGCGCTGATAAAAGCACCCTTTATCAGCGCTTTTTGAGCGCTGTAAAGCGCGATGCTGATAAAGGGGGGTCCCTTTTATCAGCGCTCAAAAAGCGCTGATAAAGGGTACTTTTATCAGCGCTAAAAAAGGTGCTGATAAAAACCCCCTTTATCAGCGCTTTTTTTAGCACTGATAAAAGGTGTCTAAAAAATTGAAAAAATAAAAATATATATATAATTCGTATCAGTGCTTGTCCCCCCAACCCGCACCCCACTCCCTCACGCTCCGCACGCGGCACCCCGCCTCCCTTTCATCAGCGCTTGTCCCCCCAACCCGCACCCCACTCCCTCATGCTCCGCACGCTGCACCCCGCCTCCCTTGCTTCCCGCACAACCCTGCTGCCACTGGAATTCGAA
Organism: Viscum album; assembly: GCA_963277665.1. Lineage (NCBI taxonomy): Eukaryota > Viridiplantae > Streptophyta > Magnoliopsida > Santalales > Viscaceae > Viscum > Viscum album. Next base: position 92,828 of record CAUJRU010000772.1, read on the forward strand.
CACAGGACCTCCACCCTAACGCGCTGCCACTTTACCACTTAGCCATTTTGTTTTGTTCTCCATTTGATGATATATCTAGTTATATATATATATATATAGTTATATTTATTCGTATATTAATATAGATCCATATTAAAATAAATTTATTTAGTTATATTAATATATATATATATATTCGTATATTAATATATATATATATATATATAATTTTTTATCCGTATATTTATTTGTATATTAATATATATATTTATAAAGTTAATTTCAAATACATTTATAGAATATGTGTTTTTATGTGTGTTTTTAAATAAATAAATAAATACATACATATATACATAGATACAATACACGCACACACACAGAGAGAGATATATATATATATATATACATAGATATATATATATAGTTATGAATGAATCCATAGAAATGAGGGGGTGAAAATCCTATGAGAATGTTAAAACGATGATAACTTTTAATCCGTAAGTCCGTTTCAACTCCACAACCAGTCAAATCGAAGAACATGAAACGATCTTCAATATGATATGCGGTACAGGCCAAATGGACATCCGGAACGGAAGTTATAGCCGTTTGAATGTTAAAAGGACCATAAATTATAATCCAGGAGTCCGTTTCAGCTCCACAATCAGTCAAATCGAAGAACATGAAATGATCTTCGATATGATATATGGTAGAGGTTTATCGGACATCGGGATCAGAAGTTATAGCTGTTTGAACGGTGAAAAACCGGGGTACCCCGACTAAAAACTCAGTTTTGGAGGCCTTCTGGGCCTTTTTTGGGCTTGAAACAACCTTGGACGGGTTCCACCGGTTCATAGCGCTGTAGAGCTCGTCGCAGGCTTCGATTTGATATGCTGTGGAGCTCAAACGGAGTCCCGGATCAAAAGTTATGGCCGTTTGAAGTTTGAGTTTCATTTTCAACTTATTTTGGATCTTTCATTAATTTTTTTATTTTTTTTATATTAAAAGTGTCATTAAATGACTATTAATTGGTAAAAATTACATAATTACTAATTAAAAATATTTTTTAATTTATTTTATAACCCTATTTTACTAAACATCTTATAAATTAATATTATATTTCCATAGATCCTTTCTAAAACGTATTTATAAAATAAATATTATAATTATATCAATATAAATAGCTTAATAGATTTATATATTAATATATATATTTTTTAAATTTTCCCTTTATCAGCACTAGTAAAAAAGCGCTGATAAAGGGGGGGGGGTTTTATCAGCGCTAAAAAAAGCGCTGATAAAGACCCCCCCTTTATCAGCGCTACTAAAAAAGCGCTGATAAAGGGGGGGTCTTTATCAGCGCTAAAAAAAGCGCTGATAAAGACCACATTTATCAGCGCTTTTTAAAAGCGCTGATAAATGTGGCGCGCTCTGCTTGCCCCCTTTATCAGCGCTCATATTCAATACATACTTCTTGACTATATCCTTATGCAACCAATCTAGCTTTATTTCTAAATATTATGCCTTATTCATCAATCTTATTTATAAAACCCCATTTAGTTCCAATGGTCAAAATATCTTTTGGTCTATCAAATAGTTACCAAAATTTATTTCATCAAAATTTATTAAGCTATTATTCATTTCCATTACCAAGAATTCATCATTTATTGCATCATTGATGTTCTTGGGTTCAAGCTGTGATAAGAAAACTTGATTTTCAGCCCGATTTCTAATAGAAGATCTAGTTTTTATTCCTCTATCTAGGTATTGAACTAAATCATATAAGGTTTGATATCTTTGAGTCTTTAAGGTTATAGGAAAATAATTACTAGATATTTCAATATCCTCTACAAGTTTGAGTTCAAGTTATTCATCATAACTGGAATATTTTCTATATGTTTTATAGATTTTTCAAAAGTTTTAACATTTATATTTAGATTAGACAGATCATCTTCAAGGTTGTATGAAGGATAGAATCATTTGGATTTGTTTCCTCAAACTTGACATGTATAGATTACTCTATAATCTTATTCCTTTTATTAAATATCTTGTATGACTTACTAGTTGCAGAATATACAAGGAAAATTCATTCATCACTCTTGGATGAAAATTTGTCAATAGTATATTTATTATTGATATTAAATAATTTTCAATGAAAAACTCTAAAGTAGTTAACCTTTAGTTTTCTTCCATTCCATAATTCATATGGGGTTTTATTTAAAAGTGTTCTAATAAGAACTCTATTGATTATATAGAAGTTTGTATTCACAACTTCTATCCCAAAATAAATTGTTAAATCATACTCATTAATCATGGTTTGAGAAATTTCTTGAAGGGTTCTATTTATTCTTTATACTATATCATTCTGCTATGGGGTTCTAGAAATAGAAAAGTTATGATTATAGCCATGTTGTGAGCATAATGATTCAAAATCTTGATTTTGAAAGTCACAACCATGATCACTTATTAAGGTCTTAATTATATGTCCACTAAGATTTTATAGAGATTTAACATACTTAGAAAAATAGGAAAAATCTTCACTTTTTTGATCTATAAATAATACCCAAGTGTATCTAGAAAATTCATCTACTTGAAAATAAACATAGTTCTTCCCATTTAAGTTAGAAACTTTAGTGGGTACCAAAAAATCCATGTGAACCAACTCCATGGGTTGACAATTTGGAATTTATTTCTTTTATTTGAAAGAAATTTTGTGATATTTTACTTTTTAACATGGGTTAAAAAAATTCATTTAGGAATTCTAGTTTAGGTAGGTCTTTAAGCAACCCTTTACTAGTTAAATTTCTAAATGAATGAATGTTTAAATGGACTAGTCTCCCATGCCAGACCCAAGAATTTTTGTGAAAGTTACTTTGTGAGGAAATGTTTTGAGATAATAAGAAATCTAAATTAATATCATATACATTATAATTTATCAAATAAGTGAAAAATAAATAATTTTTGGAATTAAAAACTTTATAGGAATTATTTTCAAACCTAACATAGAAACCATCATCACATATTTATGAGATTCTATGAATATTATACTTTAATTCATATTAAAATAAAACTCAATAAATAAAAATAGTATTAGAGTTATCAATTTGAGAAAGTCCAATTATTTTTCCTTTGGAATTGTCACCGAAGGTGACTTGTCTAAAATCGATTTTGATTAGGTTCTTGAAACTTGAGCAATCTCCAGTCATGTGTATGGAGAAATGACTATCTAGATACCATAAGTGATTAATATATCTTTTTAAGCATGTTTCCTACAAAATAGATTTAAACCAAAAATGAATTTGGTACCCATATTTTCATGGGTTCTTAGATGTTAGAAATAAGAGATTTTGGAAAATATAAATTTTAATAGGTTTCTCATAGAAAGATATGATACTTTTAGAAATAAAACTTTATTAGGTCTATAAGAATATAAATTATTCATAGAACTGACCATTTTTATCTTTTTCTATACTAAGATATTTTTTAAGGGAAGTAGGAAAGGATTGACGCTTCTTTAAAATTTTATATTTATATTTAAGTTCATTGAATTTTTCCTCCATCATATGACAATATTCAATTATTTCTTAAATGTAAAATTTTTATTTAATGCTTTAATTTTCATAAAGATTTAAATTATGAAGAGGAGATGCAAAAAAAAGATACCTCATATGTGTTTATTATAAAACACACATTGTCTCTATTATGCTTACCTTCTTTGCTTGAGTTTGAATAATTTGAACTCAATTTTGAAGAAATACAAGTTTATTTCATATATTGTTTATATATTTTATCCTTTTACTCATACTTATTCTTAAACCTTAACTTAGGATAGTCATCTTTGGTACGACCTTTTTCTTTTTCATTCATAGAACACTATTTTATTTATAGAATCATCTTTTTTCCATTATTTTATCTAGTTACATCTATTTTTATACTTACCTTTATAGTTTATATTATTGAAAAATTTATTCCTTTTGTAAATTTATTTAATCATCTAGCTAAGTGAGTCATTTATTCATCATTGTTTGAAGATGATTGTCTATCACATGAGATGCCTTCTTTAATCTTCCCTTTTTTTTCTTTGAGTCAGAAGTCTTGAAGGATACTGAATTCCTCTTTGGTTTATATTCTTCTTCTCTATTCACTTTAATTTGCACTTCATACATCATGATCTTTCTTATTATCTCTTTAACATAAAACTTACTTATATCACATGATCCTTGAATTGAAACTGAAGTTCCTCTCAACCTGTCTAGTATAAATCTCAACAAGTGCATCACTTGATCTTTTTTAGTAATTGGTTTCCCGAGTGAATGCATTATTTTCAAAATCTAATTGAACCTGAGAAACATATAATAAATTGGTTCACTAGGTTTCATCTTTAAGGTATCTTATTTAATAGTATATGTATTCAAATGTATTTCTTTAACATTTGAAGTTTTTTCATGAGAATTACCAAGGCATTCGAAATCTCAAATGCAGTGGTACATGCACAAGTTTTATTGAAATATTCATATCCTAAATTATAATATAAATTATTCATAACTTTATATTTATTCTTTATAAGTTTATTTAGTAGGATCACTACATTCAGCTCTAGTTGTTTTAGGTAATTCATATTTATCCTCAATGATAGTCGAAGTTTCAAATCTGATGCTTTCAATATGAATTTTCATTTTAATATTCCATTGATCATAATTAGTACCATTAAAATAATAGGATGATTAGTGGAAGTTCCTTATTGTCTAATATTATTCATAAAGATTTAAATTTAGAATAAATAGATATTTAAAATCTTTAATTTTCAACTAGGTGATAATAAAATGATATTTTTAAAGCGCCTATGATTCCAAATGTTGGATAAAGTGGACAAATCAAGAGGGGGGGGGGGTAAATTTTATTCCCTATAAAATTTATATTTAAAAATAATTTAAAACTTAAATCCCCCAATTTTTTTTAAAAAAACCCAGTTAATCAAAATTTTATAAATATATAATTTCATTTTTCAAATAGTTTCTCAAATTGGGATCAATTATCAGTTAAAATCATATTTTAAATCACTATAAATTTGAAACTAAATTACTTGATCAAATAATCTATATACAATAAAAATTAAGATTAACTTTCAAAGTAATGTTTTGATATAAATTTTAAAATAGATACAATTTTGAACTTTGAAATGAAAAATACAAAGTTAATAAAACACACATTGGAATTTAAATAAGGGGTCCAATATCAAGACGAGACTCAATCCCCTCCAATTGGAAATCACCTACCACCAAGAAGTTTATTAAAAAATAAACATAATCCAAAATATGGATCAGGTTTTACAGACAACAGAACACAAGGATGTCCAAACACAAAGCCTCTTCCACAGTTGTATGTGGGATAAAAAAAAGTACAAGCCACACACAACCTCTTCCATAGTTGTTATGGGTAATAAGTAAAGAAATTTGAGAGTGAGTGTCAAGAAATATTCACTCAAGTAAATGATATAGTTTTCTATAGATAAATAGAGTAAAACTAAATAGAGATCAAATATAAAGAATGAACAAAAATTGAAAATGATTATAGATGGGAAAAATTGATGCTGCTAAATTTGAATTGCTTCAAATATTCAGAGTTCCTAAAATTTGTCTTAGTGGGAAGCTCGAATAGGTTATATAAAATTTACAGTGAAAAATAGTGTCTTGAAGGTGTGAAAATTATTCTATTTTTAGTCTATATATATCCATAATTCTTCTACACACAAGTTTTTAGATATTATTCTAGATTGAGCATATGGAGTTCTGTATTCTCTATATATGTATCACGCGCACACATAAGAAGAATTTCTTCTAAATATATATCACTCTAGGTCCAATTATCCATTAGATAATAATGATAATAAAACCTAAATACTTGCACTGAGAACAAAATCTAGAAATTATATCTTTTTATTTAATGCATCCATGGAATAACTTAGGAATAATGATTCTTAAGTCCATGTGTAGCTGACTACATTTAATTACTTAAACTAGCTGTTGGAATATTAAATTTGAAATTTATCTGGACTGCAATGGTATCACTTTGGTGGTATCTCATCTCGGAGGTAGCTCATACTAGCGGTAACATCACTAAATGGTTGAACATATTGGTGGTAGATCATTCCAATGGTATATCAATATGGTAGTAGATCAACTTGGTGGTAGATCTATCTAGTGGTAGATATGTCCAATGGTAGATCTGATTTTATGGTAGATCTATTCATTAGTATTTCTGTTTAGTGGTAGATCTGTTTAGTGGTGGATGTATCTAGTGGTACATGTTTCTAGTGCTTGAGGTAATTGCATCATGCCGTAACTGACCATAGATCCATTTAACTAATGGTAGATCAACAATAAGAAAAATTTGTTCATAATTTTACGAGAAAATGTTTACTATCATAACATGTTAAACTTGTTAGAAACATAACAACCATGATTTGTGATTATAAAAATAAAGAGGTGATAATACATAGGCTCACAATGTATCATACTTTATGATATGTATCAGTCCTACCATACAACTAGGAAAAACAATATAATGATATCCTATATTGTAATGCCAAGTGATTAAATGGTTTACATTCATCCATGGCATATCGTACGCTACAATATGACCTTATGCATATTATGAAATACATGTTCGTCATGAAAACAATAAAAGAAAATATTGATTCATTAATGAATGTGGATCTAATGCCACTGATGGGTTTTGGTGGATCATTATATGATCTTATATATGGATGAAACCCATAGAAGTTTTTTATCTATCATGTTGAATTGACATGTAGTGAAGAACATGAAACATAAATAGAATGCCTTTATAGTAGCGATCTCTATATATTCAGTTCTTGATGGAGTATGCTTGATCATGATCACTTAGAAATAACCAATAGACTCTTGCCTCTATAGGGATGAAACTGACCACTATAATTCTAATTTTTAATGAGAGGACCCCCAACCAATAAAGTTAAACTAGAACCTTCTCTATGAAGATTTATGGTGAACATGGAGGAAGAGATACCTTTATATCTGACTTATCAGTATCGTGTTATCTCATTAGGGGGATCCCATCCCTTTATATATAATTTCTTCATTCAATAAAGCTATTTGAACCTCAACTTCCAACACTTGATAACTAATATATGTTATGATAACATGTACTTATTAAGATATAATTATATGAATATTTAGGATGAATAAGTGTATCCATAAGTTAATCAACCCGTTGACTGATAGCTGAAGAAACCATGTGAAATACATGGCCTAAGATTATGCACTTGATATCCCATTACTCCAACCAATTGTAAACTATGATAGATATTAATCACAAGATATGATTGAATAATTAACATGACCATATCACTATCTATGACTTAAGTGATAGCATACAATATTATATAACCACTTTAGTGCATTTATACCACTCAATACCCAATATATTTTTATAGAAGTTTAGATTCAAGAGTGTATAATTTTTAAAAAAATTATATGAATAAAATATGTGTGGATAGGTTGATAGTTTTAATATATATTGATATTATTTTTTATGGTTCAAATGAAAAAAATTCAAGGAGTTTGATGAGGTAATAATGTCACTTATTTTATTAAAAAGACTATTTTGATACACCAAAATCACGATAGATTATGATTTATTCTACATTGTAACTAGCGAGGAGAGGTTACTTATAAGGATTGGTCTTGTTTGGTGGATGATAAAAAATTGAAATTTGAAGGTACTTTCTATCTTGAAAACTAGAAAATATCATGTATTAAAACAATTAAGATTATATGTCATTTGGAACAATAGAGGCATAGTTTATAGAGACGACATAAATATCTACCCAATTAATTTTGATGAAACAACAATAGGGGGATGCCAACAAAGATGTTTTCTTATATATGTTAATCATATATAATACAAATAGTGTGATTAATATTAGTAAAAATATAATACAACAGTCAGGGAATATACCATGTTGAGATCAAATATCATTTCATTAAAGAAAAGGTAGATCAAGGAGTGGTGGGATTGGATTACTTACCCATTATTTATCATGTGGGGAATGTGATGATAAAGTCACTCATGAGAGATGTATTTGAAAGTCATAGGTTTAATCTTGGTGTTTAACCCTCTCCTTACACTATAATAAATGGAGAACCCCTTATCTAATTTATTTTTTTCTAACAATTTTTGACATATTAATGAGTGAAATTGATGAAGCATACATATTATATTTTTAATAAACTAACCCATACTACCCAGTCTTGATATTTGAGTTAGCCCATCAGAAGCCCCAAAGAACCTTCCCAGTCACCATGGGTTGGTAACAAGTTTCAAGGTTATCAATTTCATTATTTGGAAATGATTTCAATAAAATAAATATAAAACTGAGGAAGGCATTCCAACTAATAACCTAGTAAGACCACTCCATATATTGAAGATATCACCCATATGGGTTTTTTTTGAAAAAATTAAAACCTAAAAAATTCACAACATCAAAATAAAACCACCATTGAATCATAAATCATAAGTAAATAAAATATAAATGTGACCACTAACTTTTATATACATCCAAAAATTATAAACAAAATCTAAAATGAAGTAAAAATTAGGATCAAGGGAATGAAAAAATGAAGTGGTCGAATAAATTAAGTATAAAAATGTTTAATAAAAAATGTTCTAAAGATATCCATATCTATGTGAGAATTATAAACCCTCCACTTTTCACATCCTCTAGAACTGTACAAAACTATCATTCATTCTTGATATCAAATATCCCCCTTTCCTTAAACTGCATTATATGAAATCAAGTTTACATACAAATGGAGTGTGCATGTAAGGTATGAGAAACAATCCTAGAAGGATAACACCAAGGTTATATATACATACCTTAGAAAGTAAGCAATTCCATTCTAGTTTGAAATACATTTAAGATATTATTTCTTTAAATTTACAAGGAAAAAAAATTAAAAAATGAGGCTCACATTTATAACTTTCTTCAAAACAAAACCTATTACTTGAGTTTAATTAAAAAAAATTAAACATATATGAAATCATGAATAAAAATAACCACACTGCATAACTCATCTCAATATGCATCATTGGTGACTACCTATAGGGCTAAGTATTAGTAATTCAAGATCCCCATACTCAATACATAAATCATCTACGTGTAGGCTGCTAATTAGAGCAGAGTCCTATACAAGTGGAAAGATCAATAGTCATAGTGGAATCCTATTTTAGTGAAGGATCCCATGATAGAACTATCCAGAATGACACCCTAAACTAGTCCATCATAGAAAGAGTGGAATATCAACTTGGAGGTGGGGCTAGGTAGAGTGGCATCATAACATAGTAGTGTACTTCTCGCTAGAATACCCCTTAATCACCCAAGGTATTTCCCTGAAGTTTTCCAAATCAAAGTAAACAAATAATTAAATATAATTAATTAAATAAATGAAAACCTCACCTATAAACACAATTTAAAGAAAAAAGATTCTTTCATGATATTATCCATCACTCATTAAAAAATATGATATAATTTCACACACACACACACACACACATATATATATATATATATATTTCATAATAAAAATGGGTAATAAAAATAACAATATAGAGGCACTTCACATGAAAAAATCCTTATAATCATGCTAAAAAAGCCTCTACCATTAGAAAACATTACTAAAATCATTAAATTCAACCTTTATAATTCATTACAAACCATTCTTTGAAAAATAATTTGGTTATTTTATAATAAAAACACTATAAAAATTTCATCGAGCATATGGTGTGAAAAACATTTACATAAGTAGAATTTAGACTATTAAAATAAATTTCTATATCGAATGAAAAATAAGAGGAAAAAAAAAATATCACTAAATCCATCATGGATATTGAATATTAATTTTATTTCAGAATTGATTACACTAGAACCCCTCTTAGGCCATTAGTGGAACCAAGTTTGACCCTCAAAGACCACCTACAATAGGCCATGGGTTGGAGGCTAAAACCAAGGATTTATAAAGTATGATATTGGAGATATTCTACTATTTTTAGCCTAGGAAATAGGAGTAAAAGCACCAATAAACATACATCATATAGAAAATATAAGAAACATCCCATTAATAAACCCCAGATTCATATAACGTTATACAACTCAAAATAATCCAAACAACTCCAAATTCATGGCTCATCAACCAAAAAAAATTAAATAATTCAATATAAAATTCAACAGTGTATGTTATGTAAAACATTTCCGCGAGATAATAAGGTCTAGCCTGATACCTAGTATGACCTTGTAAGAACAAAAAAAAAATAAAAGTAGGGGTGAGCATACAAGTATACTCGATAAGTTTTTCTATGGAAATTATAATGTAAATGTGGAAGAAGCATACAAAATATCCACGATCACATTAAAATTAATAACTCTATCCCATCTCTCCATAATTAAATTCTCTAAATAAAAAATATACCTAGTATAACACACACTATAAAAAATATAACATAGCCCCTATAAACCAACTCCCACAAACCCAATCACTAATAGCCCTTTCACCTCAAATCATGAAGGATATCAACATCATGACATCCTTCTCATGATAAACTTAACCTCATGGAGAAATAGTAAAGGACATTAGCATCATTCCCTCTTCCTTATGATCATCTCAACCATGTACCTTCATCAAAACCATATCTGTAGGTATGGGAAACTAGGTACACTGGTTGGACATTATATTGGCATCCTCACTTAGTGTGTGTTGGGCCACGCCCAGTAAAATTCCCTCAGGTGGTGGTTTCATTTCAATGGTGAATGTTACATCATACATTACTGAAATAACATGAAAATAAAACGATGTAATACAACTCACTCCCAAGAAACTAAAGTCACAACCTAATAAGTCTATTCAACATCATTCTGAATGCTTATATTGGTCCTCTCTTTTCCCCACCTCATCATCTAACCACATAACGAAAGATACATAAATAATTACACAATAAAATTTCATCAAATTGACACATTCCTTTTATCACTTTTCATATATTGACTAGTTCATCACATAATCAAACAACAATAGTTAGTAATTAATTATAAACCTTATATTCATTCCATAACAATCACTATCTTCTTTTTGATCCATCCATTAATTCGTTCATCCCATTTTAGTCCCATATATTATTTATTTTACTTTATAATTATTTATCAGTTACTATATGTATCAATACCATTTTTAATATCCAATTTATATCACAAATAATCTTAAATCACACTTGCATTCATCATAAAATAACACTGATAAGTCACATGATATAAAAATTCAAAATATCATTTTTAATTCAATTCAAATATGTCATTATTTATTAAAAAATTTCTAAAACTTTACAATTTCCTTTGAAAATCATGAGGAAACATATAAAAACTTAGTAATTTTTTCAAGGTATATTTTTCAACAAAAACCTATTTTAAAACCCAACCAAACACACTCTTCTATATATCCAATTTTTTAAAAATCAACCCATGAAAATATATAATAATTTACAATTTTTATTGATGGAAATTCATTAATAAATATAATTAGAAAGTATAATATTAAAAAAAAATCGCTCAATTAATATCAACCTTAAACATAACTTATATATCTAACTACAATCAAATAATTATTTCACAAAGGATAAAGGGACAAAGGGATGATGAAAAAATCTAGGACATGACCCACACCATTAATTCAATCAACGAAATGATTAAAACCTTTAAAGAATAACAAAAAATACTCAAAGATAATCTAAAGTCTCCATATATCCATAAATTCATGAAGTACCACAATAAATTAACATATAACATGTTTTATAGATTAAAAAAGAGAACAAACACTTACAAAGAACCTCATTATCATGTATAATTCAAATTTTTTTTTCAAAACATCCATCATTAAAAATTAACCACATATAAATAAATATTGGATATCATGAAGTTTATGACATATATTTATTTTCATTTTTTGTTCAAATATATTGGTACAAATAAATTACTGAATATCATTAGTAGAATCCATCTTTCCAAAAAATGATTTCGTTTTTTGGATCCACTAATGTAATTTCATAAAATATACTAAGCCAATTACTCTAAATTTTTATGAGAACAAACCATAATTTTTATTCTTTCCAAATCATATTTTTATACATAATTATAATTTAAGGTTTAACATATATAAACTAAAATAAATGGAGGTATGGAATTGAAATTATATAAATTTAGTAATGAATGAAATATTTTATATTAAAAATGATCAAATTTTCATTACTAGAAAAACATGCAACTTAAAATACTAATATAATAAACCCTAATAATTCAGTGAGTATTTTTCCAAAATTCTTTTAAAAAAACTATAAATAAATAAAATAAAAGAGTGGGTATATCCATGGAGTTATAGAATATGATATAGGAAATTTGAAGCCCTATTTCTAATTTTTTACTCACTCTAAAATCACTAAACATTAAAATATAGATCAAATAATATCCATGAATCTAAATAATATTTTTATATAATTTTTATGATAACCATGAAAAGATAAATAATCTAACATGATAGGTACAATATAGTAGTAGAAGAAATTAACATAACAATAACAATGATATACAATATTTATCTTATCAGACCCCCTTAGATCTAGAATTTATTTTATATTATTTAAATCAATTCTTACTATTTAATCAAAATTCTCAAATCATATTAATTCCATAATGAAAAATAATATAGAAATTATCTAGATCACCTAAAACCTTTAAGAGGATGAATACTTTAATAGAATATCCAATAAATTCATGTGATTATTTGGAGATCTGAAAATTTTCCAAAGTTAAAGAAAAATAAAAACTATATAAAAAATAAAATTAAAATATAGATGATTTTGAAAGAAATAATGGATATTACCTTCTAATCAATGACAATATTTTAATATAGCTAATAGTTTTTGAATCAGACGAGTCTCGAAGGTGATCGGTAAAAGGAGAACTTGAGACAATTCTTAGGAGTGAGAATAATTATTGGAGAGAGTGATATATAGTAAATGGTGTTCTTCCTTGACTATTTGCATTTCCCACCCTACCCAAACCCAAGTATTCATCTCTTTTATTTATATTCACTCTATATTAATTTGTTTGACCATATCTATTTTTAACAAAATACTTATTCATTAAATATGTCATTATTATTATACTCAAATAATAATAATGGTAAACCATATAATATTTTTTTTATAAAATTATTAAATAACTAAAAAAATCAATAACTCATTTAGGAAATACCAAATTTAAAATTCAAACATTTAATTTAAAAAACTAATATCTTATATATGATCCCCCTTAAATGATTTTCTTCCTCATAAATCTAAAAAAAACTCACCTAAAAAAAGGTTAGTAATAATAATTTCATATCCTTACATTTTACTTCATTAAAAACACCATTTAAAACATCTAAGCATCTATTGTTTAATTAACCAATTGAGGAGTATATAACCACCTAATGATATTTGATGAATCTGATTCTAAATGGTGTTAATCCACCAAGATAGATGAGGAGAAGTCCTTAGATGAATATTAAATGTTTTAAAATTTTAAAACCTTACATCAAGTTTTATCCAATAGAAACCCTAGGACACTATCAAAATTTTAGGGAAAGAATATGGGAGAACAAAAAGGGAGGATAAGTGAAGAGGTGATTTGGGTAATCATTCCTTGAGAAATCACCTTTCTTTGATGGAGTTTCATTAATTGGATGTAAGTAAATAATTATATCATCCAAGGGTTGACATCTAGAATACTTTTGAGAATGGGAGAAGAAAATAGATGATTCAATCGTTAAAATAATACTTTTAAAAATAATTTTTAAAACTTTTATGGTAATTCTTGGTCTGGATTCCTGGTTAGATAGACTCTTCATCAACTGTGTAGGAATTGCTAGATATTTTTTATTGACCTACACATTCCTTATTCATGGTTAAAGATACCATTCACCCAAAATTTAGTGCCAGAAAATTCCTCAAAAAACTTTAAATTTTCAGATTAAACTCTAAGGAAAGAAATACTATAATTAATATATAAAATAATTACCAAAAAGTCACATAATGGGTGTAATAATTCTCCCCACCATTAAAAATTCTTCATAAAATTATTTATTAGAGAAAAAATGAGGCCATGGATCCATCATTTGATATTCTTTCCCCCATGTTTCATGAGACTCACATCCATACTACCATAGAATATGAACTAGTCGAATATACTTCCCTTTCAAGAACTTATTCTAATGCTTGAGAATCAGAACAAGTTTTTATAAAAATGAAACATCGAACTACAATTATAAATATTCTCAATTTAGAACGTGATCAATATTATGATGATAATTTTTCAATTAGGATATGTAAAACACATTATGAATGGATTCCATCGAATGAGATAAATCTATCTGGTATGAAACCTTTATTATCCTTTTAATTGTATTGAAGGGTCTAACACACCTCAACATAGGTTCACATGTTTTCCCTAATCTTCTATAAACGAGTTGGTATGAAACTTTTAAGAACACCTGATCAAAAAAATAATAAGTCCAATGGTATATGAATATGACCAACATAAGATTTATGGAAACTCAGAGTCATCACCAAATGTTTCTGAATAAGCTAAATTTTTTCCATCGTCTCTTACACTACACTTAGTCAAACTAGAGAAGATTCAACAATCTCAGTCTAATATAGTGGAGACTAGTAAGGCTGGATATGTAAATATTATAAGGGATTTATCTTCACTGAAGATTTATCGTTTTTAATATATGAGAATCATACTAATGATACATGTTTATCCTATGACCCCAAGATGAATAGCATAATCATAAGGCATATATTCTAAAATTTTAATCATCCTCTCCATCTAATCATCAATTTGATGGTGATATATCATTATGAGATTCATAAAAGTCCCTATAGCATCTTGAAGGACATTAAAAAATTGTGCTGTTAAATTGGGATCTCTATATGAAATTATTTCCCAAGGAACACAATACATATTCAAAATATATAACACATATATATTTCCATGCTCATCATCCTTTAAGCTATATTTTATTAAAAGAAAATGGGATAATCTCATAAAGCTATCTATGATAATCCTAATAACACCATTACCTCTAAATTTATGAGGTAATAAAATTAAAAGGACCATGGATATCTATTTACACTTCCAGGTAGGAATTGATAAGGTTTGAAGCATGCCAGGAGGCTTCATGCTCCACATTCACTCGCTGATAAGAGTAGCACCAAGACATGTAATTAATAATATATATTCTCATTATAGGACAAAAATATTGTTACTTTACATATTAATACATTCCAATCACACCTCATTTTAACACTTGAATATTTTAATATACGATTACAGTTAAATAAGTCAATGTGTTCGATAACATGCTCCACACACAACACTAAACTTAAACTAAACTATGATGTATTTAGATTAAATAAAAATATTTAAGTATGGAAATTAAAACATAGACTTTTAATTATAAATAATTAATAGTAGTAACCTATTTATGAAATATATGTATATATAAAATAATGGATACTTTAAATATTAATTAAATTCAATTATTTTACCTAAAATGACTTATAAGATGATTTATTATTTTGAAAGGAATTTTTCTAAAAAATACTATTTTATGTGATATTAATTTATATTTCAAGAATCATGTGATTAATTATGATAAAATATATTTTATATTAATAAATTTTTAACACTAATTTAGTTATTAAATGATATTAAATAAGAATAATAATAGTTAATATTTAAAAATGTCAATTTCCAATAAAACCCCTTTTTCATTATATTTTTTGATTTTATTCAAAAATTGAATTTATAAATTTTATAACTTGAATTTTAAAATATGAATATAATTTATGTATTTTTAATAAAAAAATTATCTTAATATTAAATTTTAGTTTTTTTGAAAAATGGTTTATTTTTAGTCGAAAAATACATTTTTTTGTGAAAATTATAAATTTTATGATTTATAATTTTATAAACATATCATATAAGTTTAAAAAATATTTTAAGTAATAATTTTTTTAAGGAATAAAATTATGAATTTCAATATATTATTTTATTTTATAAATCCAATGTACAATATTTTTATAACTAAAATAAAATGTTAGTTTACTGAAAAAACTTTTTCGGTCTTTTCTTTGAAAAAAGTATTTTGTAGGTGAGATTCAATTTTGGATTTCCATAAAAGACTCACCATTTATTTATCTTATAATAAACCAACTTTTCCTTGGTAATTGATAATTTTAATAACTATATCTTACACAAAAAATTTATGTTTAAAACACACTTTTTTAAAAATTGTTTTTTACGTGTTATGTACGGTTATAATAAAATAAACTTTTCAAACCCTTATAAAATTTATTTTATAAATTTATTTAAAAATTTAAAACCAGAAATTTAAAATTTGGTAAATGTTAAATATAAATTTTTTTCATTAAAATTAATTTCTAAGTTTAAAAATTAATTAACAAGGTAAAAGTAAATTTAGGTAAAAAGATAAAAGTATAAATAAAAGCCATAAAACACTCAAATTGTCTCCAAAATGAGCAGTTGAGGTAATTTTAGGACAAAATCACTTTACCCAACTTTTTTTTATATTTTTTATCCTTTGAACTTGGAATATTAATATCACATTATTGAAAATGTTAAGTGTGCTTCCAAAAGTGCCCTTATCTTCACTTGTAAAAAGGTAGCATTTCATCCACATAAAGACACACCTATCCATATAATTTATACTTTAAAATCTGATATTTTTTCCTAATATAATACAATCCAACATCATAAATCCATTGTTCACACTAAGTTATCCTTAACCCTTCAATTAAAAGGAGTGTTCCAAGGAAAGATCATGTCTCCAATATAAGTATTATATCATTCTTACGAAATTTCACCAAGTCAATTATCAACATTTTAGGAGTATAACTGAAGGGATAGATTCCTCTTTATCACGCACTCCCTCTCCTCCCTTCACCTATGTTTCTATTGTTGGGTTTCCTCCTCCAGTATCTCTAAGGGTTCCTTGCAGTTCGAGCCAATCTCCTAGTCAATAAGAACTAGGTGAGGGTTTCAATGGGGTTCTCAAGGGAAATTCCTTCAAAGACACCCTCTGCTGCGCACCGGCTCCAGTTTCTTTTGTATGTGGTGAGGTTCCTCCTAGTGTTCCTATGGGTTTTCCATGCATTCTGCCAGTCATGGTTGGCCCTAGGGTTGTTGGTAGGGTGGACGGTTCTTCGGATGTGAATTTTTCAGGGAATGAGTTTTAGGAGGTGATGAATTTTCACGAGCTTACGATGGTGGCTCGGTTTGGTCGCAATAGCCCCCCTTGGTTTCATCAAGGATTTCATTGAATCTTGTCGTCTTCACCTTCTGAAGGCAGTTTCACTGCTCTCCAGAGTAGCCTTCTATATTCACTTGGCCTCCAAGGATGATTTCATGGTAGCTTGGGCCAGGTAAGACCAATGGTGTGGGTTTTGGATCTTCTATTTGTCATGGTGGTCTTAGGATTTCCACTTTGGCAGAGAGTCTCCTTCGGTAGCTATTTGGATTAGCGTACCCGGCCTTCCACTTCCCTTCCAAAATCCGATGATGCTCAAGGCGATTGGTGACTCTTTAAAAGTGTTTCTTTGTTCGAATTAATCCACGAATCATCATCAAGATGTAGCCAATCCTCGCATCAGTATAGATACGAATATTTCAGAGGGTTTTCCGGTGGGTATCCTGCTATGTTTGGACGATGGTTTTCACTAGCATCAGAGGCTTTTCTTTAAAGGAGCTATGAGGTTCTTCATGGTGTGTGTCCTGCGTGGCCACTCAGCAATGGTTTATAGAAGGAAGAGGTCGATTTAGGGATCTTCTGATGCGTGGTATCAGGGTTTTCTCCATGGTGGTTCTTTGGCACCGGCGGTGGAGGCAATGGAGCCCGAGTCTGATGCTACCGTAGGAGTGAACATTTCAAATTCAAATTATGGGACCCATAGGCTGGCTGTGGTTTCAGGGTTTGTCTCTATGCCTACTATTAAGGTACCATTGTCAGGTCCCCGCTGCTTTCTGGAGACCTGATTTCTCTGTCCCCTGGTACCAGCTTAGCCGTTTCTGATCCTGGTAAGGAAGGCTCAGTTATTACAGGGGTTTCTAGGGACTAGAAGGGTCCTTTGGTTTTCTCTATGGAACTCCCTACCAAGGCCTTGTCACCTCCCTCTTCCTCATTTCGGATTTCATCCCACCAATCCCCGAATTTTCACCAAATCTCCTTGCTCAACAGCCTGCCGTCTGCTGCTAAAGGGATGTCCTGGATGGAGATAACTCCAGAGGGAGTGTCGATGGAGTTGCAGTCCTCACGCGACTCCCCTAAATAGTTTCTTCTATTCTCCCTTTTCTAAGGGGATTTGAAGGCGAGCCCTTCCTAGAACTCCTTGTCCATCTGGATTTCACTCTTTGAGGAACCAGAAGGGTTGTTTAAAAAAAGGTTCTATCTCAAAGCATTGTTCTCTGGTGTGAAATTAGATATTTTAATTTCATGGTTTTTATTTTCATGTTAAAATTATCTACCGTTTCATTGGATTATGATGGTATTTTTTCCCCTTAGTTTTCATTCCTGGCCGTCCATTGTGGCAGCCGTCCTTTCAATCCAAGTCATCCACCTATTTCGATGGTTTCCATCTTCGCTGGCCGTTCAATTTGTTTTGCCTCATGAGATTCTTTCTATGGACAAGTGGTTATGCTGGTAGATTTTCAGAAGGGGGCTTTTCATCACTTCTGTAGTGATAACCTATGGCGGACACAAAAAAAAAATCAGCGATTAGAGAGAGAAAGCAGTGGGGGTCAGATCTGAAAATTTGAGAGAGAGGCTTGGGATCTGTGGCGTGTTCTCCCCCGAAGCGCTAGTTCAATGACAGAGATAGATCTGGAATTCGATTCCTACTGCCTGACGACATTCTTCCACAATTGTGCGCATCAGAAGCATGGTTCTTGGTGGAGACTTCACCGACATTCATTCCGGTGAAGGAGTCCAGGCATATCTTGATCCGCATATCATCGATCTAGTGACTTCCAACTGCAGCGAGTCCAGATCCATTGACATCCTCCTATGCTGACTGCAAGTAGAGAAGCGGTAACAGGCCTCACCTGGCTAGAAGAGATCCGGATGGACAGACTCTTGTCCGGCGCTATAAGTCTTCCTTTGCTTGAGTTGGTCAGTATTGGAGATTTGTTATTAATGCTTGTAACTGAGTTTCTTGTTGGCTGATTTTGCCATATTGTTGCTTCTTCTTGTTGGTCATTTTATTACTGTAATTTGGTTCTTTTTTTTGAGTGATTAATAAAATCACATGCGTGGGGTGGTGTTCTTGCCGTGCAGTAGGTCCCAAAGGGGCCGAAGCACTTAAATACTTGTGTTCCCTTATTTTTTTGCACCGTTTTATTGTGTCTTGCTTATTTGATCATCTGCGCACAACTCCAGTGATCCAGCTTGTATTTGTGGTTGCTTTGGAAGTGTGTTCTTGAGGTCCAGCCACCACAACATGTGGTATCAGAGCCAATCTGACTACTGTGCCTTGTGATTTAGCTTTAAGCGTTATCTGCCTCTAGGTTCTTGGAACTCACACGTCCTGCCTTGCTATTTTTTTAGTTTGTTGCTGTTTTCCTTGTTCCTGTTTGTTAAATTGCAATTTGCATTGCTACATTTTGCTTACCCTACCTTGTTGTATTCTGATTACATCCTTGTTAAGTTTCATTGCTGAGTTTTGACTACAGTTTATTAATTTTGGGGTTTCTTGCATTTTATTTGAATCTACATCTGTCTGTTTAATTCTGCTTGTATAAATTGATTTCTATTCATTAATAGAAATTATTGTATTCATTGAATATTTCTACATTCCGCATCCCATTGTACGTGTTTATCCCTAGTGGTATTGGTCAGTCTTTTGGGGGAATACGCTTTCGTTGTCCCCAATTACTCGACATCTACTCACTATATAAGCATGACTACAATGCGATATGAAATTGAGAAATTCAATGGAGACAATGATTTTAATTTGTAGAGAATTAAAATGAGAGCCTTGATTGTTCAACAAGGCTTAATTGTTGCCCTATGTGGGCCCAAGAAAGCCATTATGACTATTAATCAAGCTGGCCAGACTGTTGTAGAATACCAAGATGTCCCCCTTGATGTGCTTTTTAAAGCTCATAGCTCCCTTTTACTTTACCTAGGAGATAAGGTCCTTCGAGAAGTTTCCTTCGAGTCCACTGCTGACGACATTTGGTTGAAATTAGAGAAGTTGTATATGACTACATCATTAATTGACAGACTATATAAAAAACATCGCATGTTTACTTTTAAGATGAAAACATCGCATGTTTACTTTTAAGATGAAACCTGGTAGTTCTATTAAATCTCATCTTGATGAATTTAATAAAATCATGTTAGACCTTGCCAACATAAATGTAGCAGTTGATGATGAGGATCAGGAAATGATCCTCTTGATTTCTCTTGACAACAGTTATAGTTCTTTGGTAGAGACTATGATGTATGGTAGGGACTCACTGACCTTAGAAGAGGATAAGTCTGCTCTTCTTTCAAAGGAGTTGCAGACTAAGAATGAGTTAGGATCACAGGGAGAGGGACTTAATGCTATGGGTAGAACAAATGATAGGGGTCAAGGGAAAAACAGTGATAAGGGTAAAAAAAGGTAAAGGTCAGTTTAGGACACTGAAGTGCTATCGGTGTGGGAAATCAGGACACTTTAAAAGGGATTGTCCCGATAGAAATGGTTTAAGGGGTCATGAAGATCAATATAATGTGGTTGATCTTGGTTTCGATGATGTCGTCGTTATTTAGTGTGTTTAATGTGCTGCAGGGGGGGCAAAGTTGTGGGTCCAACTCTGGGTTTGTTTCCTTCTTTGTGTCCTAGGTTTGTTAGGCCTCTCGGGAGGTAACCTGGTGTGAGGATAGTGAAGCGTTGGGCAGTGGTTAAGAGAAGAAGATCATGGGAGGTGTCTGGATGATCATGAGACTTCATGATAAGGGTGTTGCTGGTATCTCTTTGTCTTGGATGGGTACCTAGGAATTAGGTGCTTGATGTCGCGGGTGGGCTAGATTAGGATGGTTTTTTCCTAGGTCGGTAGCAGGCTGCCCTTGCTTGCTGGGTGTGTTTCCTCGTGGTTACGAGTTGACTATAGGATTGGAGCTATATGGGTTTTATAGCGGTTGAGGTTAGGAGGCGTCTTCCCCTGTTGCACGTGTCTAGGCAATGTCTTGTCCTTAGGTGTAGAGAGTTTTCTGGGTTTGTCTTAGATTCAAGTGGAGTAAGTGATTTTCTTGCTCTGAGTCTTGTGATTTGTTTGCTTGTTTGCTTTCATTTGCATGAGCTGTTTTCTTTGCTACTACTGTTTTCATATGCACTTCTGAGTTTATGTTCATATCTTGTATTGCCGTTATGCTTTGAGGATTGGTATTTTTGTGTGTGCTACCTATGTGCAGGTACTTGTTAGCAGTGTGAGACCTTCTCGATGACATCGTTTTAGAGGTCGACTCAGGTAAGTGCAGGTATGTTTTTGTTCTATGTTTGGAGTTCTTTAATTCTAATCATTTTAATTGGTAGCTTAGATTGAATTGATGAGGGAAAATGTGTATCACATTGATACACATGTTGGACATAAGCAATGTATAATTTGACTTGCATTGATTAAGGTCTCTTTTATTTTTCTTAGGTTGTATAGCTTTATTGCCCGATTCAATTCATAGGTTAAGTGCAAGAACATCGCAAAATTTTAAATGAAAATGGTGGAGATTTGTGAAATTAGATATCTTAATTTCACGTTTTTTTTTCATGTTAAAATTATCTGCCGTTTCATTTTATTATGTTTATGCATTATTTTATTATACATGCTTGGATTACGAGTACCAGTTGGCCTTTTTCCCCTCGGTTTTCATTCCTTGCCGTCTATTGTGGGTGTCATCCTTTCAATCCAATATGTTCACCTATTTCGATGGTTTCCATCTTTGCTGGCCGTTTAGGTTGTTTTGCCTCATGAGATTATTTCTATGGCCAAGTGGTTATGCTGGTAGGGTTTCGGAAGGGGGATTTCCATCACTTATGTAGTGCTTTCCTACGACAGACACAAAAAAAATCAGCGATTAGAGAGAGAAAGCAGTGGGGGTCAGATCTGAATTTTTGAGAGAGAGTCTTGGGATATGTGGTGTGTTCTCCCCCGAAGCGCTGGTTCAACGACGGAGACAAATCTGAAGTTCGATTCCTACTGCCCGATAACATTCTTCCACAATTGTGCGCATTCGAAGCATGGTTCTTGGTGGATACTTCGCCGACATTCATTCCAGTGAAGGAGTGCAGGCATATCTTGATCCGTAGATCATAGATTTGGTGACTTCCGACCGCAATGAGTCTAAATCCGTTGACATCCTCCTACGGTGACTGTAGATAGAGAAGCGACAACAAACTTTACCTAGCTAGAAGAGATCCGGATGGCTGGACTCTTGTCCGGCGCTGTAAGTCTTCCTTTGCTTCAGTTTGTCAGTATTGGAGATTTGTTCTTAATGCTTGTAACTGTGTTTCTTGTTAGCCGATTCTGCCATATTGTTGCTGCTTCTAGTTGGTCATTTTCTTACTGTAATTTGGTTCTTTTTTGAGAAATTAATAAAATCGCGTGCTTGGGGCTGTGTTCTTGTCGTGCAGTAAGTCCCAAAGGGGCTGTAGCACGTAAATACTTGTGTTCTCTTATTTTTCTGCACTGTTTTATTATGTCTTGATTATTTGATCATCTGCGCACAACTCCAGTGATCCAGCTTGTATTTGTGGTTTCTTTGGAAGTGTGTTCTTGCTGTCCAGCCACCACAACATCTGGTAGAGGGGGTCTCTGACCTGATCACTCGTTCCAAGTCCAAGGAGGCAGGTATGTTCCTCTCACTCGCATCCCCTGGTGCTTTTGGTCTCAAGACCAGGAAATCAATGGTATAATGTTGTCCCTGTTGGGTTGGAATGCGCGCGGGATGGGGGTAATTGTGAAGGGCGTCTCCATTACCATGGAGTCTAGGAAACACAATTTGTCTGTGGTTTTCATTTTTGAGATGAAACAAGATGCTAGTATACTTCCTTCTTTTTCTAGGAGAATGGGGTTTCCTCCATGCACTGAGGTTCGGATAGTCTACACATCTGGATTTTCTAGAAGAAAAATGTCAATGTTGAGGTTTTGAGCTTAATGTCTCAGTGTATCAATACCAAGATCTCTTGGGCTAGGGGAGAGGTGATATTCTCATTTGTTTATGCTAGTAATTAGGTGTAATGGAGACTGGATCTTCAGCGTTTCTTGGAATCTATTTAGCCTGACAGCCTGCCTTGGTTTTTGGGTGGTGATTTCAACTCGATAGTGGACCTCACAGAGAAAAGGAGAGGTTCTGCAATATCCAATAGTGGCATGTAGGACTTTTAGGACTTGATGTCTTTGGTGGGGGTGATGGTCTTGGGGTTCAAAGGTAACATGTTCACTTGGTGTAATAATTGTAGGGGTACTAATCGAATTTGGAGTAGACTTGATAGATGTAACACCCCAATCTTCCACGGTATGCTTCTCTTTGAATAATACAATAGCGTGTATTGTACGCAACTTCGAGTTCTAACACACCACAACCAATCAAACTAGCCGTTATGAATAGTAATACCCACTTTTTGAAATTTTATAAATTCTATCTTTCAAAATGGACTTCATTTTTGGATTCAGAATATTAAAATTAGCTTGTGGTGAATTTTTGGTATTTTTCTTAAAACTTTCAATTTTTGATGAATAGTGAAAAACACAGAGTTATAGTTTAAAACCGAATTTTTATTTAAATAATTAATTATTTTATTTAAATTTATTTTAGTTAAAAATAGATACATAATACCTATATATGTTCAATGTAATTCATTGGATTCATTTTGTAATAATATTAGATATATAAAATCTTATTGAACTTTTCACCGTCTTTTACCCACCTCCTAGAAGAATTTGAAAATTCACATAAAACTTAATTTTACCGCTTCTGTGACTGAAATTTCAAAAATCTGAGAGACATGGTTGATATCAGTAAGAAAAATATGTTTCAATAAGATGAAAATAATTTTTGGTGAATAATAACTTTTTACTTTTATTTACCACGATTAAAAGTAAATAGGGTAATTAAGGGTAAAAATGACATTATTATTACCCTAACACATGTCATAATTCTATTGGATAAGTTTAATTTGACCAAAAACAACCTTAGAATAAAATATGATCCTTTAGGTCCACTTGGATTAGATTAGGACATTTATTATTATTTAATTCAAAGAAGAGTTAAAAGTGTTAAATTCAATGTTTAATAACTAAACCATTTTTAATATAAGGTTACACATAAGATAAATTTGACTATAAATATTCATTATAAATATAAAAATATTTCCTACATAATGGTATTTTATTTATATTTTTTAGACATTAAATATTTTAATTTATTTATGACACAATGATGATGCAGTAATTACCTAATTAATGAAATATTAAAATAATTGATATTATAAATATCCAAATAAATGCAATTTGAGACTTTTTATGAATTATAATAATTTTATAGGTTAATATTACATGTTAGTGTTGGTTAGATGAATTTTTTTCGAAGTAATAATGCTGTTATGAATTTAGCAAAAACAAAATACCAAATAGTGTCAAAATTGACATAAAAGAGTTTTTGAAATAAATATTATATTATTAATTGATACTCTATTCCTAAAAATATAAGGTTCGGAAAAAAGACTTATATAATGATAGGTTTATTATTAATGATCCACTTGGGGTTCTCTTGGAAGTATATAGTAAGTTTATTAACCATATAATATAAAAATACAAAGAGACATGGTAAATGTCAAACTATTTAACTAAGAATTAAATCTAAAAGATAAAGTTAATATAGTGACCCAAACCTGTCTAAAACTTATTGGTTGAGTTATTTTCGACCCATACCCATATTAACATTTAAATAATCCATTTTTGAGCCATTAGAACTGAAAATGATTTTATTATAAAATAATATTTCTAGCTTTTCCTAAGGTGCCCCTCACCCCTCTTATAAAAGGAGACTCCCAATTCTCTCCAATTCACACCTTCAAAGCCATTTGGATCGGAAAAACTCTTCCCAAATACCCTCTCAACTATCCTCCCTTAATCATAGAGGCCTTCCTTTAGTCATAAATCTAACCTAAGGATCCCTTCTGATCAATTCAAAAGGAAGAACCCGAAGAAGAGGTAAATATTTTATCACCTCTTTCAAGTTCCTTTCTTCTTCCACTTCCTTTTTCTTTATTGTTTCCATTCAAAAATAATAACTCTAGTATTTTCTATATACTCTGATGTTATAATAAATATGGTACAACCAAATTCATTATTCTATCCATCCTTTGAATGACATATCACTATACGTGCGTACGTAAGGCTTACCGTCTCCACGTCATGGTGTAATTGTTATTCAATACATTATTATTTGGATGAGTATAATAATGATGTGTAATTGATGAAAATAATAAATATAACATGATAATGATTCTTTATATATGACATACCATCTAATTATATATTATTTTAATATCAAAATAATGATATTGTCGCTCGTTCGTACGTACGGATTACCGTCTCCACGAACACCATGAGATTCATTCCCCATCGTATCCATTCAAGACTAATTTTCATTAGATGATTAAAAATAATGTTTAAAGACTTGATATCATTCTGTATATGAATAATATACATCACATCCATAACAAATATGACTCAGATAACAAAGAATATAAAGGAAAATGAATCCGTTAACACCCAAAACAATGATAATACTAAGATATTAACAAAGCAATGTTAAAAGATCACATATGATATCATATTAATGTTTATGATTCTTGTATAATTTAATAACAATTATTTCACCATTATACAGGAGGTTAACCTACCCTCGACCAAGAAAAATTACAAGGTAATGATTAATTTCACAATCTCTTCATTATCCGAGGTTGTTTATACGTAATTATTTACTGGGACCTCATTATCATCCACATCCATGTATCTTAAAAAAGTATTTCAAAACATTATTATTATTTTATAGACTATGGGTTAAAGTCATTTATACCCTTGTTTGACTTTTATAAGATGTTTATAAAAGAATCTTTTCGTCGTTTTCCAAACAAGGTACTTCTTGACCTTTTCGAAAAATTTAAGGTAAGAATGTTTCTTTAACTTATACGGTGGGTGCAGCTATTTTCCACTGTTATAACATCGCCGAAGCTTCCCTTACCATCTTATAAGAATATTTACAAAATGAATGTTTTCTTTTATAATTATATGAATTTTTAAATGATTTCAAAATAGAAAGAGATATTTCTCTAAAAAAGGTTTTGATTTCATCTATGTCAACATCCTTTGATGGATTTTAAGTTTATTTGAAATTGATTTATTATGATTCAAAACTTCAATATTTTATTGAAGGTTTTGTGATATGTTTGGCTGTGGATATGTTATTTTTATAACATTCACGGTTTATGGATAAAGTATTTACATTTCGTATGCTAGTTTTAATACAAATTTTTGTGTTATGTTTAAACCTTTTCATATGAGGAATGTATTGGACCTAGTATGTGACGGGTGAAGCCCACTATAGATCCTCGATGCATCGGTAGGCCTCATGAGACAAACTAGTGTCTTGGCACAAGGCCTTGAAAAAATATTATTTGTAGTCTTGGCACAAGGCCTTGACTATGTGGTTATGAAAGTCAGGCATGATGCATTCCATCGTTAAGAAAGTGGCTATTGATATTGCATATGATTATTCGACTAGTAGAATGTCCATGTGAGTAAGTAAATTGAATTAGTTGATTTTATCTTTGTCATATTATGCTGAATTTTAAGTTTAAAAAGCTTTTGTTTTAGTCTTATACATTTCCTCAAATGTTTATGATTATTTGTGAAAGTTTCCGCTATATTGTTATCCTTACTGAGCATTTGAGCTCACCCCTTTCTATGTTTTATTTTTCCCAGGATGCGAAGAAGTATTTTATGACTGACCTGTAGGGATAGTCTGAGGGGATATGAGTGTGGTCTATGGAAACAATGATGTTGTAGTTTTTCATTTTATAATGTAATGTAAACCTTATTAATGTATCTAGTACTTCCAAGGCTACTAAACTAATTGGTCTTTCGAGACTTGATCTTTTGTGATCATGAAAATGTTATGTAATAATGTAACGACTTTGGGCTTCTGGGGTCGGGGTGTTATAGTTGGTATCAGAGGAAGTTTAGTACAAACCTCAGAAACTAGATTTAGATAAACTTTGATTAGATCACATAACCCTAAGATAGACTTTGAGGATTAGTATAGAAGAACTTCCTAGAATTTTGATATTGTAGATATTTTGTGAGTTTTCCAAGCAATACATCCCTGTCTGGATACAAGCAGGTAGAGGCGACTCTGACACAGATGTACCTAGGGGTAAAACTCGAAAACACCGCTTTGAGCTAGACTCGAATGGGAACTGGTGCACGACAACGGGCCTTACTACACACTTGGTTACGACACTCCCAGAGGATATGCTTAGGATAATTCTCATTTTCTTTACAAACTATTATGAAGGGTTTATGAGTATATACTTCCCCAAAGAAAACATTTTTTATGATTATGAATTATATCCATAAACTGTTCAATTTATGTTAAGTGTTTTACAAGTATGGAATTATGTATTTTGATTCATAAACTAATCTAGTTTATGCCATTGTTTAGAAATGGATCCTAGTGGAAGGAATGGAAACCGTATCAATGAATGTAATCTATGTAGGGATTTACCTCATACTCAAGATAATTATAGTGGATCTGGTGAAGCAACTGGTGCTGATCATCTTATCACCATACTGGGACAACTCACTCAGGTTATGAATAATAACCTTACCCGTATGCAGCACCCAGATCCACAGTGTGGAGGATCAATGTTAGATCGCTTCATGAGTCAACAACCACCAACATTAGATGGGGGTACAAATCCAGTACTAGCCGAGCAATGGATAAATTTCTTAGAGAAAATATTCCACGCCTTGGGGAGTAGTGAAAGGGAAAAAGTTTTCATGGAAGTTTACCATCTCACTGGAGATGCTGATCAATGTTGGTCATTGATTCAAAATACAAAGGAAGACAATGAAGTATCAAATATGGAATGAAGGGAATTTAAAGATACTTTCTTAGAAAAATACTTCCCTCGTGACCATCAAGCGGATATGGAAAGGTAATTTCTAAGTCTGAGGTAAAAGGAGGATGAGAATGTCGCAAAGTATGAAGCTAACTTTACAAGGTTAGCGAGGGATGCTGTAGATTATATACGTAACCCAATAAGTAAGATTTATCATTTCTTTGATGGGTTAAAAACATTTCTCCATCGAGCATTAGTCTCAAAATCCTTCTTGTCGTACAAAGATATTGTCTCATGTGCTATCAAAACAGAAAAAAAATTCTCTAAGTCTTACGACTTTAAAGCAAAGAAAGAGAAGAAATCTACCGAACACTCTGGAAATGGAAATAAGGGGAAGAAGGGAAAAGTTAAATATCCATCATGTAGTAAATGTGGGAAGAAACACCCTTGTACTTGCCTGAAGGGAATGAGAGTCTGTTACAAGTGTGGTGAAAAAGGCCACCAAGCTCGTGATTGCAAGGGGAAGAAAGAGACTATCGATGTTGAATGATACAATTGTAGAGAAAGGGGGCATTATGTGAATGAATGTCCTAAGCGTCAGGGGAACTTACCTCAGAAAAGGCTAAGGGATCAAGACCAAACTTATGCTATCACTACTGCTGAGGTAGAAGCTCTGAAAGATGTGGTGGCATGTAAATGGTTTCCTCAAGTTTAGAAAATTCTTTATTTGATTCTGGATCATCGCATTGTTTCATATCTTCCCAGTTTTCTAAGAAAATTAGATATTTCCAATTTGATTTAATAAGGGAGTTGTCAGTAAAAACTCCTAAGGGAAGTATCATCGCAATAAAGTTTTGTGAATCAATTCCAATTAGGGCATATAAATGCTCTTTATCTACTAATCTCATCGTCATACCCATGATCGAATTTGATATAATACTCGGTATGAATTAGATTTCTCACCATGATGTGAAAATTTATTGTAAGAAGAAGAAGATTATGATTTTTGATGACGATGATAAAGAACACCTTATCTTTAGGGCATAATCATTACCACCTGATTCTTTTCTAGATCCACCCCCAGTAGCTCAACTAAATTCAATTATTGGGAAGGAAGAGAATGAAATAACTATGGGTGAGGAAAGGAATGTTCAAATAGAGGATGTACCTATTGTGAAAGAATATGTTGACGTGTTTCCAGAAGATTTACCTGGACATCCTCCAGAATGAGAAAATGAGTTTTCCATTGATTTAATTCTTGGATCAAGGCCCATATCGAAGACCCCTTATAGAATGACCACTGTGGAATTAGTGGAACTAAAGAAACAACTAGAAGAATTGAGTAATAAGAGATTTATTCGCCCTAGTGTTTCTCCATGGGGAGCCCCTATCCTTTTTGTTAAGAAGAAACATGGATCTATGAGGTTTTGCATTGATTATAGGGAGATCAATGCTATAACAATAAAGAACAAGTATCCCATACCTCACATTGATGATGTATTTGACCAACTACATAGAGGTCAATAATTTTCAAAGATTGACCTTCGATCTGGATACCATCAGTTGTGCGTGAAGAAGGAAGACATTCCAAAGACAGCATTTCGAACCAGGTACGGGCATTACGAGTTTACAGTAATGCCTTTTGGATTGACTAATGCACCCTTTGTCTTCATGGATCTAATGAATAGAGTTTTCAAGGAATATATCGATGATTTTGTAGTGATATTTATTGATGATATCTTGGTATACTCCAAAAGATATGAAGATCATGAAAATCACTTGCGCATTATCCTGAAGACTCTTAGAAGACATGAATTATATGAGAAGTTTAGCAAGTGTGAATTCTGGCTTCAGGAGATTTCTTTTCTTGGACATATTTTCTCCAAGGTTGGAATATATGTTGATCCTTCTAAAACCAAGGAAATCTAGGAATGGCCAGCACCGAGGAGTATAACTGAGGTACACAGTTTTATTGGTTTAGCAGGTTATTATCAACGTTTCGTCCAAAATTTTTCCCGGTTGGCTAACACATTAACAAAGCTCATACGAAAAGGGGTTAAATTTGTTTGAAAAAAAGAGTTTGAATAATGTTTTGAAGAACTGAAGAGAAGATTAGTCAATGCTCCTATATTGACTCTACCATCGGGGAATGATGAGTTTGTTATTTATAGTGATGCTTCAAAGAAAGGACTTGGTTGTGTCATTATGCAGAATGACAGGGTTATTGCCTATGCATCACGACATCTAAAAATTCTTGAGAAAAACTATCCTACTCATAATCTTGAGTTAGTATCTGTAATCTTTTCTTTGAAGATATAGAGACGTTATCTCTATGGTGAAAAATGTGAGATATATACCGATCACAAGAGTTTGAAGTATATTTTCTCACAGAAAGAACTCAACATGAGGCAAAGATGATGGATTGAACTACTCAAGGATTATGATTGTATGATACACTACCACCCGGGGAAGGAAAATAAGGTGGCAGATGCTTTGAGCAGAAAGGATCATGGAGTTTTGAACAAGATGAGAGTTGAAAAGGATCCTATATACATGGATCTAGTAAAGATGGATATGAGAATCACCATGGAAGGTGAAACATCAATACTTTTTCAAATGGTTTCCAAACCATCTTTACTAGAAATGATAAAGAGTTCTCATACCAATGATGAAGAGTTTCAAAAGAAGATTAAAGCTGTGAATGATGGGAGATTGAGTGACTTTGTGTATGAAGATGGAATTTTGAAATTTGGGAAGAGACTTTGTGTTCCCGATATACCTGATCTAAAAAGGGAATTGTTGGATGATTCTCATAGTTCCAATTTCTCTATACACCTTGGGAGCACCAAAATGTATAGAGATTTGAAGGAACATTTTTGGTGGGACAACATGAAGAGGGAGATTGCTGATTTTGTGTTAAGATGTATGGTTTGTCCACAAGTGAAAGATGGAAGACAACATCCTGGAGGAGTCATGAAACCTATTCCCATACCGGAGTGGAAATGAGATTATATTACGATGGACTTTGTCATGGGACTACCAAAGACTCCTAGAAGGAACGATGCAATATGAGTCATTGTTGATCGTCTTACCAAGTTAGCACATTTTCTTGCTATAAGAGAAGATTTACCACTTGAACGTTTATCAAGACTATATATTAATGAAGTTTTAAGACTTCATGGAGTACCCCTATCAATTGTTTCTGATCGTGATCCCCGTTTTACATCAAGATTCTAGAAAAGTCTTTAGAAATCCCTGGATACTGAACTTCATTTGAGCACTGCCTACCACCCCCAAACTGATGGACAATCAGAACAGACTATTCAAACCTTAGAAGACACGTTGAGATCATGCTCACTTGACTTTCAAGGTATGTGGAATCAATATTTACCATTGTTAGAATTTTTCTATAACAATAGCATCCATTCAAGTATTCAGATGGCACCATATGAAGCGTTATACGAAAAGAGATGTCGCACACTAACCTGTTGGGATGATGTTGGTGAAAGAAAACTTGTAGGCCCAGAACTTGCGGAGGAAATAATGGAAAAGGAGAAGGTAATACAAAACCACATCAAGGAAACTCAAAGTAGACAGAAGAGCTATGCTGATAACCGAAGGAAGGATTTGGAATTTCAGGTAGGAGATCATGTTTTCTTAAAGGTATCTCTATGGAAGGGTGTTATACGTTTCAGTAAGAAGGGTAAATTGAGTCCCAGGTACATCAGACCTTTCGAAATTCTAGAATGAATTGAGGATATAACTTATCGTTTGGAAATGCTGCCAAGTCTTTCTAAAGTTCACAATGTATTCCACGTATCACTGTTGAGAAAATACATGCCTGACCCAACGCATGTACTCACCTATGAGGAATTAGAACTGGAACCCGATCTGTCTTATTGCGAAGAGCCTGTCAAGGTTCTTGATGCAAGAGAACAAGTGTTGAGAAACCAGACGACTCGTCTGGTAAAAGATCTATGGAGAAACTATAAGATGGAAGAGGCAACGTGGGAACCTGAGGAACTTATGATGAAGAACCACCCGAGTATTTTTATGAAGTAATATTCTAGAAATTTTGAGGACGAAATTATTTGAAGGAGGAGAGAATGTAACACCCCAAGCTTCCACGGCACGCTTCTCTTTGAATAATACAATAGTGTGTGTTGTACGCAACTTCGAGTTCTAACACACCACAACCAATCAAACTAGCCGTTATGAATAGTAATACCCACTTTTTGAAATTTTATAAATTTTATCTTTCAAAATGGGCTTCATTTTTGGATTCGGAATATCGAAATTAGCTTAGGGTGATTTTTTGGTATTTTTCTGAAAAATTTAAATTTTTGATGAATAGTGAAAAATAATGAGTTATAGTTTAAAACTGAATTTTTATTTAAATAATTAATTATTTTATTTAAATTTATTTTAGGTCAAAAAAGATACATAATACATATATATGTTCAATGTAATTAATTGGAGTCATTTTGTAATAATATTAGATATATAAAATTTTATTGAACTTTTCACCGTTTTTACCTACCTCCTAGGAGAATTTGCAAATTCACATAAAACTTAATTTTACCACTTCTATGAGTGGAATTTCAAAAATCCGAGAGACACGGTTTATATCATTAAGAAAAATGTGGTTCAATAAAATGAAAATAATTTTTGGTGAATAGTAACTTTTTTACTTTTATTTACCACGGTTAAAAGAAAATAGGGTAATTAAGGGTAAAAATGACATTATTATTACCTAACACATGTCCTAATTCTATTTGATAAGTGTAATTCGACCAAAAAAAACCTTATGAATAAAATATGATCCTTTAGGTCTACTTGGATTAGATTAGGACATTTATTATTATTTAATTCAAAGAAGAGTTAAAAGTGTTAAATTCAATGTTTAATAATTAAACTATTTTTAATATAGGGTTACAAATAAGATAAATTAGACTATAAATATTCATTAGAAAGATAAAAATATTTCCCACATGATGGTTTTTTTTATTTTTTTGACATTAAATATTTTAATTTATTTATGACACAATGATGATGCAGTAATTACCTAATTAATGAAATATTAAAATAATTGATATTATAAATATCCAAATAAATGAAATTTGAGACTTTTTATGAATTCCACTAATTTTATAGGTTAATATGATATATTAGGGTTGGTTAGATGATTTTTTTTCGAAGTAATAATGCTGTTATGAATTTAGAAAAAACAAAATACCAAATAGTGTCAAAATTGACATAAAATAGTTTTTAAAACAAATATTATATTATTAATTGATATTCTATTCCTAAAAATATAAGGTTCAGAAAAAAGACTTATATAATGATAGGTGTATCATTAATGAACCGCTTGGGGTTTTCTTGGAAGTATATAGTAAGTTTATTAACCATATAATAAAAAAATACAAAGATATATGGTAAATGTCAAACTATTTAACTAAAAATTAAATCTAAAAGATAAAGTTAATATAGTGACCCAAACCTATATAAAAACTATTGGTTGAGTTTTTTTCGACCCTTATCCACATTATCTTTTAAATAATCCATTTTGTAGCCATTAGAAACCGAAAATGATTTTATTATAAAATAATATTTCTAGCTTTTCCTAAGGTGCCCCTCACCCCTCTTATAAAAGGGAACTCCCCCTTCTCTCTAATTCACACCTTCAAAGCCAGTTGGCTCAGCAAAAATCTGCCCAAATACCCTCTCAACTATCCTCCCTTCATCCTAGAGGCCTTCCTTTAGTCAGAAATCTAACCTAAGGAGCCCTTTTGATCAAATCAAAAGGAAGAACCCGAAGAAGAGGTAAATATTTCATCACCTCTTTCAAGTTCCTTTCTTCTTCGACTTCCTTTTTCTATATTGTTTCTATTCTAAAATAATAACTACAGTATCTTCTATATACTGTTATATTATTATAAATATAGTACAACCAAATTTATTATTCTATCCATACTTTGAATGACATATCACCATACGTGCGTACGTACTGCTTACCGTCTCCACGTTGTGGTGTAATTGTTATTCAATACATTATTATTTGGATGAGTATAATAATGATGTGTAATTGATGTAAAAAATAAATATAACACGATAATGATTCTGTATATATGATATACCATCCAATTATATATTATTTTAATATCAAAAGAATGATATTGTCGCTCGTGCATATGTACGGATTACCGTCTCCACGTACGCCATGAGATTCATTCCCCATCGTATCCATTTAAGACTAATTTTCATTAGATGATTAAAAATAATGTTTAAAGACTTCATATTATTATGGATATGAATAAGATATATCCCATCCAGAACAAATATGTCTCACATAACAAAAAATATAAAGGAAAATGAATCCGTTAACACCCAAAACAACGATAATACTAAGATATTGTTAACAAAGAAATGTTAAAAGATCATATATGATATCATATTAATGTATATGATTCTTTTATAATTTAATAACAATTATTTCACCATTATATAGGAGGTTAACCTACCCTCGACCAAGGAAAAGTACAAGGTAAGGGTTAATTTCACAATCTCTTCATTATCCGAGGTTGTTTATACGTAATTATATACTGGGATCTCTTTATCATCCACATCCATGTTTCTTAAAAATGTATTTCAAAACATTCTTAATATTTTATAGAATATGGGTTAAAGTCATTTATACCCTAGTTTGAGTTTTATAAGATGTTTATAAAGGAATCTTTCCGTCATTTTCCAAACAAGGTACTTTTTGACATTTTCGACAAATTTAAGGTAAGAATGTTTTTTTAACTTATACGGCTGGTGCGGCTATTTTCCACCGTTATAACATCATCGAAGCTTCCCTTACAAGCTTATAAGAATATTTCCAAAATAAATGTTTTCTTTTATAATTATATGAATTTTAAATGATTTCAAAATAAAAAGAGATATTTCTCTAAAAAAGGTTTTGATTTCATCTATATCAACATCCTTTGATTGAATTTAAGTTTATTTGAATTTGATTTATTATGATACATAATTTCCATATTGTATTGAAGGTTTTGTGATATGTTTGACTGCGGATGTGTTATTTTTATACCATTCATGGTTTATAACTAAAGTATTGACATTTCGTATGCTAGTTTTAATATGAATGTTTAGGTTATGTTTAAACCTTTTCATATGAGGAATGCATTGGACTTAGTATATGATGGGGGGAGCCCGTTATAGCTCCTCGATGCATCGGTAGGTCTCATGAGACAAACTTGTGTCTTGACAGAAGACTTTGAAAAAATCTTATTTGTAGTCTTGGCACAAGGCCTTAACTATGTGGTTATAAAAGTCTGACATTATGCATTCCATCATTATGAAAGTGGCTATTCACTACGGGAAAAATGGGTATTTGCGACGGGTTATTTGCGACGGGAATAAATCCCGTCGCAAATAGTCCCGTTAAAAAATTATTTGCGACGGGGGTATTTACCCGTCACAAATAATTAGGCTTTTGCGACGGGATTGCTTTCCCCGTCGCAAATAGTTTTCCCGCGATGCGCGCCAAATCGCGGGAAACTTATTTGCGACGGGGGAATATTCCCGTCGCAAATAACCGGCGGCGGTAAAAGGTATTTGCGACGGGTCCCGTCGCAAATAACTATTTACCGGTTGACCGTAATAAATGTTGGCTAAGGTATTTGCGACGGGTACCGTCGCAAATAATACTATTTGCGACGGGAATCCCGTCGCAAATGGGCCCTTCGCAAATAATCTAACCTATAAATACCCCCATCCGTTTTTTCATTTCATTCTCATTCCTTATCTTCTCCTTCTCTCAAAATTATATTTCTAGAGTTGAGTTTTTCTCCAGTTTAATTTTTTTCTCCGGAGCTGATATTAAAGTTTTGAAGAACGATCAGAACAGATCAATTTTCAAGGTATTTATGTTCATTTTAATTTTTTATTTATTTTTAATTTTTTATTAGTTTCAATTATTATTAATTAGTTGTAATTTAATTATGTTTACATTGTTTTATTACTTAATAAATTTAAATTATTAGTATTGTTTATAGTTAATGGTAATTAGGAATAATTAGTAATAATTTTTAATAATTAAGAATAAATATTAATAATTAGTAATAAATACCAATAATTAGGAATAAGAACATTATTACATTATTAGTTTATTTTATTATTAATATTAAAATAATATAATTTTTTATATATATACAATTCTTTTTTCATCTGTGTGTTTGCTGTCTTCACATGTATTATTTGTATGTGGAGATAGAAAACGCACAGATGAAAGAAGAATTGTATATAAATTAGAAAATTATATTATTTTAATATTAATAATAAAATATATTAATAATGTTATTATTTGTAATTATTGGTAATTATTTCTAATTATTGATAATTATTCATTTAATTACTAATAATTAGGAACAATTATCAATAATTATCAATAATTAAGAATAATTAGTAATAATTAGTAATAATTACCAATAATTAGTATTAATTACCTATAATTAGTATTAATTACCAATAATTAGTATTAATTACCAATAATTAGTAATAATTAGGAATAATTAACAATAATTAGTAATAATTACCAATAATTAACAATAATTAGTAATAATTACCTATAATTAGTATTAATTGCCAATAATTAGTATTAATTACCAATAATTAGTAATAATTAGGAATAATTAACAATAATTAGTAATAATTAGTAATAATTAGTAATAATTAGTATTAATTAGGAATAATTAGTAATAATTACCAATAATTAGTAATAATTAGTATTAATTACCAATAATTAGTAATAATTATTATTAATTACCAATAATTAGTATTAATTACCAATAATTAGTATTAATTATCAATAATTAGTATTAATTACCAATAATTAGTATTAATTACCAATAATTAGTATTAATTACCAATAATTAGTATTAATTACCAATAATTAGTATTAATTACCAATAATTACCAATAATTACCAATATTTAGTAATAATTAACAATAATTGCCAATAATTAACAATAATTGCCAATAATTACCAATAATTAGTAATAATTACCAATAATTATCAATAATTACCAATAATTATCAATAATTACTAATAATTATCAATAATTAATAATAATTAGCAATAATTAGTAATAATTAGCAATAATTACTAATAATTAGAAATAATTAGTAATAATTAGAAATAATTAGTAATAATTAGAAATAATTAGTAATAATTAGTAATAATTAACAATAATTAGTAATAATTAACAATAATTAGTAATAATTAGGAATAATTAGGAATAATTAGTATTAATTAGGAATAATTAGTAATAATTACCAATAATTTGTAATAATGATTATTAATTACCAATAATTAGTATTAATTACCAATAATTAGTATTAATTACCAATAATTAGTATTAATTACCAATAATTAGTATTAATTACCAATAATTAGTATTAATTACCAATAATTAGTATTAATTATCAATATTTAGTAATAATTACCAATATTTAGTAATAATTAACAATAATTGCCAATAATTAACAATAATTAGTAATAATTACCAATAATTATCAATAATTACTAATAATTATCAATAATTACTAATAATTATCAATAATTAATAATAATTAGCAATAATTAGTAATAATTAGCAATAATTACTAATAATTAGCAATAATTAGTAATAATTAGAAATAATTAGTAATAATTAGAAATAATTAGTAATAATTAGTAATAATTAACAATAATTAGTAATAATTAACAATAATTAGTAATAATTAGGAATAATTAGGAATAATTAGTATTAATTAGGAATAATTAGTAATAATTACCAATAATTAGTAATAATGATTATTAATTACCAATAATTAGTATTAATTACCAATAATTAGTATTAATTACCAATAATTAGTATTAATTACCAATAATTAGTATTAATTACCAATAATTAGTATTAATTATCAATAATTAGTATTAATTACCAATAATTAGTATTAATTACCAATATTTAGTAATAATTACCAATATTTAGTAATAATTAACAATAATTGCCAATAATTAACAATAATTAGTAATAATTACCAATAATTATCAATAATTACTAATAATTATCAATAATTACTAATAATTATCAATAATTAATAATAATTAGCAATAATTAGTAATAATTAGCAATAATTAGTAATAATTAGCAATAATTAGTAATAATTAGAAATAATTAGTAATAATTAGAAATAATTAGTAATAATTAGTAATAATTAACAATAATTAGTAATAATTAACAATAATTAGTAATAATTAAGAATAATTAGGAATAATTAGTATTAATTAGGAATAATTAGTAATAATTACCAATAATTAGTAATAATGATTATTAATTACCAATAATTAGTATTAATTACCAATAATTAGTATTAATTACCAATAATTAGTATTAATTACCAATAATTAGTATTAATTACCAATAATCACCAATAATTACCAATAATCACCAATAATTACCAATAATCACCAATAATTACCAATAATCCCCAATAATTACCAATAATGACCAATATTTTCCAATATTTTCCAATAATTACCAATAATTACCAATATTTTCCAATAATTACCAATATTTACCAATAATTACCAATATTTACCAATAATTAGGAATAACTACCAAAAATTAAGAATAACTACCAAT
Organism: Viscum album; assembly: GCA_963277665.1. Taxonomy (NCBI): domain Eukaryota; kingdom Viridiplantae; phylum Streptophyta; class Magnoliopsida; order Santalales; family Viscaceae; genus Viscum; species Viscum album. Next base: position 131,806 of record CAUJRU010000772.1, read on the forward strand.
AATTTGGAATAATTACCAATAATTTGGAATAATTACCAATAATTTGGAATAATTACCAATAATTTGAAATACTTACCAATAATTTGGAATAATTACCTTATTACATTATTTGTATATTTTATTATTAATATTAAAATAATATAATTTTCTATATTATATACAATTCTCTTTTCTTCTGTGTTTTTCCTGTCTCCACATGTAATATTGGCATTCTTTTTCAAAATTATCAACCTACTCGCCAATGGAGAGGTGAAAGTGAATGCCAATATTACATGTGGAGACAGAATGTGAAACACACAGATGAAAGGAGAATTGTATATAATATAGAAAATTATATTATTTTAATATTAACAATAAAATATACTAATAATGTAATGATGTTATTATTATATAATTAATATTTATGAAAAAAATTATATTAGTATTATTAAAAAAATAAAAAATCAATATAATATTAAAATTATCAATATTTGTAACAGGTTTTGCTTTATTCTCAATATATTCAATCCTTGCTTGTGTTTTTTCTAACAAATTATTCAAAACCAGTAATGCTTTTATATTTTATAGAAACATATGGAACAACGAGGTCGTCAACAGTCATTATTAGATGACCGCATATGGATAAATCAACGTAGAAATCCAAATGGTTCTGGTTTAAATCCAGTATATATAGAGGGTGTGGAGAGTTTTTTATCATTTGCGGCATCAAATCCAGAATTTGTTTCAGAAGGAAAGATAAAATGCCCTTGTAGAAAATGTGCATTGAGAACGTTTGACACGTTTGACAAAGTGGGGGAACATCTCTTGCGTTTTGGTTTTCAAGCAGATTATGTTTTTTGGTATCAACACGGTGAACGCAGTTCCAGAGCAGGTGATACCAACTTGATTCCGGATCCATCACAGTTTCAAGATTTAGTACATGATGTCGCAAATACTAGTATTATTAATAGTTTTTCATTTTTTTTTTAAAAAAACGTATTTGCGACGGGACCCGTCGCAAATACTATAAATAGTATTTGCGACGGGTCCCGACTCCCGTCGCAAATACTAGTATTATTAGTTTTTTAAAAAAGAGTTTTTGTGACGGAACCGTCGCAAAAGCTATTTGCGACGGAACCGTCGCAAAAGCTATTTGCGACGGGTCCCGTCGCAAAAGGTATTTGCGACGGGACCCGTCGCAAAAACTGTTTTAAAAGTTTTTTACAAAAATACGGAATACTATTTGCGACGGGGAGAATGCCCGTCGCAAAAAAAGGCTTTAGCGACGGGCCCGTCGCAAATAGCCCGTCGCAAATACCTGCTTTTCTAGTAGTGATTGATGTTACATGTGATTATTCGACTAGTAGAATATCCATGTGAGTAAGTAAATGATGTTATTTGATTTTATCTTTGCCATATTATGCTGAATTTCTAGTTTAAAAGTCTTTTGTTTTAGTCTTATACACTGCCTTAAATGTTTATGCTTATTTATGAAAGTTTCCGCTATATTGTTATCCTTACTGAGCATCTAAGCTCACCCCTTACTATGTTTTATTTTTCCTAGGATGCGAAGCAGTATTTTATAACTGACCTGTAGGGATAGTCTGAGGGGATATGAGTGTGATCTATGGAAACAATGATGTTGTAGTTTTTCATTTTATGATGTAATGTAAATCTTATGAATGTATCGAGTACTTCCAAGGCTACTAAACTAATCAGTCTTTCGAGACTTGATCTTTTATGATCATGCCAATGTTATGTAATAATGCACCGACTCTAGGCTTCTAGGGCCGGGACGTTATAATAGATGCCTGAAGAACCTTCAAGGATTAGACTCCTTTTCTAAAATGATGGTCAACCACTTATCTCGTTCTCTTTTAGACCATTCTTCGCTGCTAGTTCATATTAGGCGGGAAATTCAGGGGAACCATGCTTTCCACTACTCCAATATATGGCATCAGGAGGATGTTTTTATGCAGATGGTGAAATGTTCTTGGGAAGTTGACTAGAATAAAAGGTCTTGGCATGGGCTGGCCAAGTGGCTGAACCGTCTTAAGAAGGACATTCAAGAGTAGTTGGCTAGCAGACCAAACATCAATATGGGGGTGGAAAATATTCAGGAAGATATTGAATGGCTTGAGGAGGAGCTACAATATGGTTGGGAGGAGAGCATATTTACTGTTCTCTATGATAAACACATTTTTCTTATTGATAAACTATTAGAAATCTAGAGGAGCTACAAGGAGAAGTCTAGGGTGATATGGCTTAAGGAGGGTGACTGAAATAGTAATTTCTTTCTCGGGGTGCATCCCTCGTCTGGTGGAGAGTGATGACAATGTGATTCTGATGGTTGTTCCTTTTGAGGAAGAAATAAAGAGTACATTTTTTTTTGATTCCTTAGCACAGTGCCCCTAGTTCGGACGGGTTCCCTGGTGCATTTTATGTGGCTGCTTGGGACATCATTGGCCTGTCATGTTGTGGAGGAAGTCTATGATTTATTTCATGGTGGTCCCCTTCCTAGAAGTGTGTGTGCCTCGAGGGTGGTTCTAATCACAAAGGTCAAGGACCCCACCAGACTTTATCACTACAAACCCATATTCCTTTTTGTAATGCGTCGTATAAAATTCTGGTCATACTTATTCCAAGAAGTCTAAGTTGGGTTATTCCTAGGATGGTGTATCATGAGAAACATGGGTTTGTCAAGGGTTAGAGCATTCAAGGGGCAGTGGCCATTGTAATCGAGATGGTTTAAGACATTAATGAGAAATAAGTTGGTTCAAATGTGATCTTCTAGGTTGATATGGATAAATCTTATGACAAGGTTGAATGAAGCTTCATCATTAGTGTGATGCGGAGGTTAAGGTTCGATGAATGGCTTTGCGATATTTGCTTCAGATGCTTCTCTTCACCATGGGTTTTAATCTCCCTTAAGGGGGAATGTTTTGGTTTCTTTAATACTGTGGGCGGAGTTCGTTTGGGGGATCCTCTATCCCCAAGTCTTTTAATATTGGTGCAGGACGCACTTTCACGGAATATCCAAAGAGTCATGGAGAGTGGGAATTTGCTCCCTTTTCATGGCTGAAATGGTAGAGAAAGCGTGTCACACTTGATGTTTGAGAACGACATTCTAATCTTCATGAAAAGTGGAAAGAAGTCCTGGCATAGCCTCATGGAGATTATTAAGGCGTATGATTGACTAAATGGGTAGAGTATTAACTCAAGGAAGAGTCATGTGTTTATTTCTAATACATTTCTTGGAAGGCGTTGCAGGAGTATTAAAGAAATGCTCGACTATTATAGAAAGCATATGCTGATGTTGTATCTTGGGGTCCCTCTCTCATCAAGCAACATTAGGAAAAAATTCTTTGAGGACATTATTAACAGGATATTGGGAAGGATTATCAATTGAAAGAGCAAGTTTCTTTCATTCAGAGGCCATGTTGCATTGATCAACAACGCTCCATCGTCCATCCCGATGCATGATTTTTCAGTTATCCAACCTCTTAATGGTACTGTTGACAGAATGGATAAAGTTATGGCTATGTTCTTGTGGGATTGCAATTTCACAGGCCGGTGTCACTAGGCATCCTAGAAACAGTTGGTGAAACCAGTTGAGAAAGGTGGAGTTGGTTTACGTGATCTCAGTAAATCCTTGCAGAGCATGCAAGTGTGGCTTGCTTGGGATATTATGTCCGGGGACTCACTGTGGGCCTCGTACTTTAAATCTTGGTATGGGGATAAAGGGGTAGTTTCTGGACCTTGTTCTACCCGTCCCTCCTACCTTGCGAGGAGCATGCTTACGTATCTTGAGAAGCTTCACAACTCAGCTCACTGGATCGTGGGAAGAGGTGATATCAGCTTTTGGAAGGCTAACTGGGCTGGAAAGAGTCTTTATTTTCCTGGCTTTCCTGCACCTGATATTTCATTCAGAGAAGCGAGCGACCACCCTAGTCTCATACAGATGGTCCTTAATCAGATTCAGAGGCTGGTGTTTGATAGTATTATCTTGAACTCTGAGGTGGACATATGTTGCTTCATGGAATTGACTTCCGGGAAATTCTCCACTTAGGCATACAAGAAGATGGTATATACAGGGGGGTGTCTTTGACATACGGTCTTCGAACACTTAGTGAAAGGGGTTACCTACGAGGATGAATTTTCTGAATTGGAATATAAGGAATAAAGCCTTGCTGACAGAGGATAACATAAAACGTAAGGGTATTGATCTGGATTCTCGCTGCTCTTACTATGTACAACCTCAGAGGGAATCTTCAGTTTATCTTTTCTTCAAAAGAGACTGGGCGGCTAGCCTCTGGTCGCTCTTCACTCCGCAACATATTCAGTTATCCTTCAAAGACTTTATGGATTCCAAGTTTTCATGTGTTGGAGGGTAGGGTTATGGAATGAAAAGTCCGAACGATGATTCTTGCCTCTATTTGCTGGGCATTTGGGAGGCTCAGAATCAGAACCGACTGGGATACTTTTACTCGATCTCCTGCCTTCGAATCAAGTTGCGGGCTCTTATTTTCAAACTGGCCTCGCTTCTAAAATGTGGCCATTCACTTTCAGTTTGTAGTCTTCTTCATTGGCCTTTCATGCATAGTAGATCAGAAGGGAGATGGATCAAATGAAGTCCTCCTACCAATGGCTAAAGATTAATGTCGATGGCTCTCTAATGAATGGACACATGAGAAGAGGCGGGGTGCTTCAGGACTCTTTTGTCTTGGTCATGGTGGCTTTTAGTGATTTTTTTGGTCTTGGTAATTCCCCGGGGGCGGAGGCTCATGCGCTTCACACTGGCCTCTTGGTTTGCAAGAGTTTTGGCCGGCAAATATCCGAAATTGAATCGAATACAGAGATTATGATTAGAATGGTTAAAGGGGCATATGAGGAGCCTTGGAATCTAGTTTATATGATCAGGAGATGTGCTTTGGAGATCAGAAAAGTACAGCTTATTCATCACAGTTGGAGGGAGACAAACTTCGTTGCTGATGCGCTTGCCCGAATAGGGAGTGTGGATGAAGAGCTTATTATTTATGATAGATTGGGTATGCTCCCTTTGGAGTGAAGGGCTTTCATCTAAGGGGATGCCCTTGGACTGCATCATTTTTCCCGACGCTATCCTTTATCAGCGCTAACGAAAAAGCACTGATAAAAGTATCCCTTTATCAGCATTTTTTTAGCGCTGATAAAGGCACTCCCCTTAATAACGCTTTTTTTTTAACACCGTTAAAGGGTATCCCTTTATCAGCGCTTTTTTAGTAGCGCCGATAAAGGGTCTGCTTCCAAAAAAAAATTCATTAAAAAATATATATTAGTATTTAAATATATAGATATAGTTATATTGATATAAATATAATATATATTTTTTAAATATAATTTTAAATATATTTTAGATAAGTGTAAATATACAGTTACACTTAATATATAAGATATTTAGTAAAAATGACTTATAAAAAAATTAAAAAAATATTTTTAATTAATAATTTGCTAATTATTATGAAGTAATAGTCATTTAATAACAATTTGAAGACTAAAAAAATAAAAAAAATTAAAAAAAGATCCAAAATATGTTGAAAACACAACTCAAACTTCAAACGGCCATAACTTTTGATCCGAGTATCTGTTTGAGCTCTACCAGATATCAAATCGAAGTCTGCGACGAGCTTTACGTCGTTATGATACAAGGAGACCCCATTCAAGGTTTGTTCGAGGCCAAAAAGGCCCAGAATCCCTCTAAAACTGAGTTTTTAGTCGGGGTACCCCGATTTTTTAACATTTTGTAGATTTTCAGCATCGTTTAAGGGGGTATTATTGGTTTTTTTGGTGGGGACTGAATTTATTCCAAAGTATTACATTTATATTGATATTATGTCATTGAAATTTTATCATTTTTTATAATGCACTGCTATTTATAATCAAATATATAACAATATGTACATATTTTTTTATATATTCACACATAAAAATTGGTTTTTTAAATAAATAATTAAACACATTTACATATAACATATATTAGATTTATCTAAATAATAACTAATATCCATTTTATTTAAAATACCAATATATCAATATTTATGTACCTATATATTAATCTAACTATATATGTACCTATATAATGTGTGTGTGTCTATATATTAACAAACTGATATATTATATATATATATATACATTCTAACATATTTATATGCATATATATATATATATATATATATATATAAACATGTATAATTATACTTATAGAAACACACACACAGATATATATATATATATAAATATGTATAATTATACTTATAGAAACACACACACACACACATATATCTGTGTGTGTGTGTGTTGTATATATGTATTTATTTACACAAACACAAAACAAAACATATTTTATAATTGTATTGAAAACTAATCTTATAAATATATATTAATATACGAATAAATATATGGATAAAAAAATATAACTAAATATATATAAATAAATAGATATAACTTAATATTAATATACGAATAAATATATAAATATATACATTTTTAAATATAACTAACTATATATGTATATATATATATTAATACAAATATATAAATTTATATTAATACATGAATAAATATAACTATATAAATATATATATAAATAGAAATATCACTATTTGGAGAACAAATCAAATTAGTGGAGTGGTAAAGACTTAGCGTGCATGGGGGGATGTCTTGAGTTCGAAACCTGGTAGAGGCAGGCAGGGGCGCGCACATGGGTGAATTTGGGGGGGGGGATATAGCATTGTTAAAGGGGTCTACAAAGCGCTGATAAAACGTGGGGCGTCGTGGCTGGGGCTTGCAAGTGAGTGGGTGGGGCGGGGGCGCTGATAAATGGGGGGGGGGAAGCGCTGTTAAAAGACCCCTCAGAGTTACAGATTTTTTTAATTTTTTTTTTAATTTTTTTAATTTTTTTTAATTTTTTTAACTTTTATCAGTACTAAAAAAAGCGCTGATAAAAGGGGTCGTTTATCAGTGCTAAAAAAAGCGCTGATAAAGGGGACCCCTCCTTTATCTTCGCCGACATTAACAGTACTTTTTTAGCGTTGTTAAATGCCTTTTTTAGCGCTAATAAAAGCCATATTTGTAGTAGTGCCGAGGTTGTTGATCACCCTTTCTCTTTAAGAAAAAAAAAGTTTAAGTTAGTATATCATTATTAAGTTTTTATTCTTAATATCAATCTTCTAAATATACAATCACCATAATGATATGATTAATTAAGTATCATTACTATTATTATTATATGTTTTTATATTAATTTTACAACCCTTATTTATTTATTCCCACAACTTAGAAAAACCAAGGAAAGACAATCGTGTGTGTGCAGACTACCGCCTCCATGAAGAAATATTTTTTACTTTTCATCTATCTTTACAATATTTATCTAAAAATATTCAAGTATTTTAAAAAAATTATAGATAAATCAAAATAATATCATTATGATTATTTTATAATGATATTATGTTAATATAGGAACATCTTTAACCATGATCACCCATCGAGTTAAAGCATGTTCAAGTTTGAGTCAGTTTAACCACCCACGTGAACGATGATATAAAACGGTATCATGGATGATTATGGAAACTTAAATAATAATAATAATATTATTTAATAAGAAACTAAATATTATTTTTTTGGTTCTATAATGGTTATATTAAGTATTTAACTTATTATTAAAATATTATATTCGATCACTAAAATCACTAAAATAAGATGACACTGAATCAACATTCATGAAATCATAATAAAACAATACAATAAATAAGTATAATATGATAATAAATGGTATTTATTAAATTAAATATATATTAATAATGTTTCTAAGAAGGTATCCAATAAACTCAATTTGATTTTTTAAGAATTTAGGAACATGAAAAAAACAAATTTAGAACAAGGTAAAGGTTTTTATCTCAATTCCTCTCTTCGAGACAAGTTTCGTATTATGCACCTAATTTTATTTGTGGTTTAAATACAAACTATTTGATATATAATATTATAAATTATATTTTAATCATGTTATTTTAATTTTAATCATTGGTACTCTCTTTTAAGGGGCTTTGATTAAAATATTATGCAAGTTTTAAGGGTTCTTTGCCTAAAAATTTAACTAATTGAGACATGTTTATGTTATGCACCATATTTTTTTGAATGATATATTCAATTCCCATGGATGTATCTCGATCACATTTTATGGAAATTCTAGTCCAAATCAATTTTTTTTCATTAAATGTATTTTTCATTCAATTGTTACCCTAGTTTTAAGGTTTCTTGGTAACTCAATTTTCATTCATTGAGTCATGTTTGTCATATTGAAATTATTTCATTTAAGTTTGATATATTTTTACCTTTTATTGTATTATGTGGTATTATTTCATTTTTTCCTATGGATATACATTCCTACCACATAAACCCTTTAAAAAATATTTCTCCCTTCTTGATGTATGTTATTTTTCAACCATCCACCTTTTTTCTCTGAATAGATTGTGATCATGTTATTCTAATATTGACATAGAAAAATATTCATTACTATATATGGTGTGAACATCACATTTTAAATAATTTATATCGGATGACGTTCACCTATAAATAAAGTTATTCTATTAACATGGGAATTTTTTAGCATTTCATATATTGGTTTTCAATATGGATGATTATTGGCATGTGGACTATGCATTGTTTGAACACCATCATTAGTTTTCCAGATAGTTACGATTAGGTTATACATTTTATTAAAATTAGGAATTTTTTTGTGTTCTATATATTTTTATTACAATACAGATGATTATTGGCATGTTGACTATGTGTTTTATGAACCTCCACCTTATTTTCCAGATGAATTATTATCATATTATCCCTTTTATTGACATAGGGAAAAGTATTTGCCTTATGTATGTTGATATTCTAATATAGATGTTTATTTTTAAGGTTTATTATGTATTTTTTACTCAATATCTCATATAATGAATGCATTGGACTTAAACAAGTGATGGGTGGGGCCCAAAATTATATGTCCCCTTGATGCATTAGTAGGTCCCATGAGACAAACATGCTTTGGTATTTTGGCGTACACCTACCCAAAATTAGAAAATTTCTTGACGGTAATATCATGATGTCTAAGGTCACAATGTCTTAGATTATGGTATGGAATTATCTATTCATCATTAAGAATTTCATCTCTAAGTAACCAATTATTATTATCCATGTGATCTTTTCATTTCCATTATTATCCATGGATATATCCTACTTTAAGTTTTATTCTATTATGGAATCAATTTTCATTAACTATTACTACCATAATATTTATTCCTTATTTATTCCATGATTTCCTTAGTTATATTTTTTCCATTATTGAGTATTTGGGCTCAACCCTTCTTATATTTCTATTTCCCCAAGTTATTAAGATATGTATGACGCATGTTATGTCTAAAAAGATAGATTCTGGGAATTGTTGAAGTCTTTTTATTGATCAATAAGTTTCTTATATAGTGAAGAAATGTCCATCGGTTGAGAAAGACATGGGTTTTGTAAGTTTATGTTTTTTATTAATTATCTAAAGGTTTAAACCTAAAAGATCACGAGAATGCTTGTAATGCAAAAATCTCTTTAGGTCTTGTAATTATGGGGTAGTTATGTCTAAGAATTTATAGTTGGTATCGAAGCTAGTATGTAAAGTATGTGTTTATGGAAACTCGATCTAGGAGTGTGGGTTCAGGGTATCATAATTAGTATTAGAGAAGGGTTAAGAATTTTTTTGAGATTAGGATGTTTGTTGAGGATATTTTAAGGGTTGATAAGTTAAGGTTGGTTATATTTTTAAATGTATTGATAATACTTTGGGATAGTATATGATTTAATGTTAATGTTGGTTGGAGTGAGTAAATAAAGAAGGGGGGGTGGTGAATTGAGTACCCAATCAAATTTCTATTAAAAAACCCCCAAATTAAAATAAATTCACCCAGTTAATCAAAATAATAGTTTAATATAAGTTTTATCTTTTAATGGATTTCTTAATGGTTGATTATGGATCATTTAAAACAATATTTAAAATTACTTTTAACTTTTGGAATCTATTTACTCAAACAAATACTTATATAAACATTAGTTAAGACTAACTATCAATGTATATGTTTTGTTTATAGATTAAAAAACACACTTAAAGATTTGAAATAAAGAAAAAAAACACAAACACACAATGGAATAAACAAGGGGTTCAGTCTCAAGTTGAGACTTAATCCCCTACACTTGGAAATAAATCCCTACTAAGAATATTATTATAAAAAATAATCTAATCTAAAAACTCGATCAGGTATAAAAACAATAACTCAAGCTATCCAGACTGATGGTATCTTCCATATCTATACATGGGTTTCAAAACAACACATTACACACATGGACCTCTTCCAAAATTACCATGGGTAAAAAGATAAAAATATATAGATAGAATATCAATTTTTATATAGTTTAAGTGTAGGAGTTAGTGTGTTTAGATATACAAAGTAATAGATCACACTGCTCGAAAGTAGAACAAAAAAAGAGAGAAAATAAAATAGAGATAAAGAAATTAAGTGATGCTCACTTTTTAATGCTCAAGTTGCTCGAGAGTCCTTAAATTTTGGTTAGCGAGGAGATCGAATATTTTCTATGAAATTTGTGGAAAAATAGTGTGTCATGAAGTTCTCTTTTCTATCTATAGGAAAGTATATATATCTTCTATGTACTTCATTGTTTCCTATTCAAATGCATAATCATGTAAGTTATCACTCTTCTAGTATTCAGTAACTTGAAACTTATGGACATGAGGAATTTCTCTAAAATATATATCACTATAGTTTCAAATATCCATTGAAGAATAATCTTAAAGTATTAATGGGTACTTATATTGAACCTCTGACTTGGATTCAATGTGTTTGTGCATTGGTTAATAAAATAATCATTAAATAACCCCACTATATTAACTCTCATAAACTAGAAATTGGAATCATTTAATTAAAATGTAGCATAATAGAAACAATATAAGGGGATGACGGTGGATTAACTTCAAGGGTTGGAAAGATCAACGATATCAAGATGACGGTGGAACATTCAATGGTAGCTCAACTGGCAGTGGTATGCCTGGCGGTAGATCATCTGGTGGCAGATCATCTATCGGTAGCTCATATAAAGGTTTCATGACTGGAGGTAGCATGCCTAACAGTAGAAAACTATTGGTGGTAGCATAAGTATGATGGTGCAATGTTTTATGATTGCTCAACCTAGTGGTAGAAAAATTCTGATAGTGGCAGGGATCTAATAGTAGCAAGACCTGATGGTATAAAAAGCTCTGGTAGTGGCACAAGCCTGGAAATGGAAAATTCTAACGGTAGAAAAAACTAGCTGTAGAACAACGTTGGCAGTGATAGGATTTGAACCAAAAATGGTACTTTTCAAAACATAGCTGAATTTATTCAAAAGTTTTCTTTATAAAATAATATATTATCATAAAACATTAAGTTCATTATAAACATAGAAAACATGCTTTTTCATTAAAATAAGGAGGTTCTAATAATCTCCTCCTTTTTTATGATCACAAATCATGGAATTTTATAAACCATGTTAAAATAAACTGATATATAAATAGATTAATTTGAAAATTAATAGTCTACTTAAAATTTCAAAAATAATTTTGGAATCAAAGAATAAGATAGAGATGTCCAAATATTTAAGTTATCATATGATAAGTTTGGTATTAAAAGTAAATTCAATAAATATTCTACCCCTTTTGGGATTATAAAAAAGACAAGTCAAGAAATAGTAAATACAATGAATAATGATATGAATAATAAGTGAGAAATTCCATTAAGTAAAAAATTTAGTGGATTATAGCTAAAAAGGAATAAAACAAAACAAAACAAAGTCACTATAAAAGACTATGTCTAATACGAATCACTCTTAGACCGGGAGGTATGATCAGTAGGTACCTTGCCTTTATTAGAAGCAGGAGGCACTAAGGTAGAGGCTGATAGAGATGAGGTAGTATGAGGCAACTCTCTAATCATAACTAGTCTAAGATGCCAAACTGATTCAATTGATGACATAAAAAATGGTTGGAACTGAAGAGGTAGAGGATTAGAAGAAGGTGCATAAGTTAATGATATCTTGGGAATCACCTCTAGTGAAACCACTTTTAACACCCCAAGATTTCATAGTAAGTTATTTTTTAATGTAATTCAATAGCTTTCACTACACGCAAGATTGAGTTCAAGCGCACCACGACTTACCAAACTAGTCGTTCAAAAAATGGTTATGAATAATATTAACTGCATTTTGAATTTTATATACTCCCTATAATTTTAATATCCATATTATGTGTTTCTTATACATAATATAAGAAGAAATTCAAATTTTCAGATAAAAGAAGTATTTTTCAAAAAATACAATTTTACCACCTTTTAATGGAGAACCATTTTTAAATCCAATATTTGACACTTTTATATATTCAATTTGACAAAATAAACTTCTTCTTTAGAAGTGGGACATAAAAATTTAGTTTGAAAAAATTTTCGGTGCTTTTCTGATAACTTTCATATTTTGATGAATAATGAAAAAAACTAAATTTTAATTGAAAACATATTTTTTAATAAAAATAATTTATCGTGTTAAATTATACATTTGAATGGTTTTGAATTTTAATTAGATTATATTTTTATCATTAAATCCAATTTTGGTCATTGGAAGTAATTTATATTTAAACTGAACATTAACACATATCAATCTTTTAATAGTTTTTACTTCTCAAAAACCTGCTTTTTGGTTTTGACAATGGAAATATTTTTTTTAAATTAATTAATAAAACTTATATATTTTTAATTTAGTAAAATAAACATCATTTTTGAATTTGGAATATCAGAATTATCTTAGGGTTATTTTTTTTTGGTATTTTTCTGAAAACTTTCAAATTTTGATGAATAGTGAAAAACACTGCATTATTGTTTAAATCCTACTTTTTATATATTTAATTAATTATTTATTTAAATTTATTTTAGGTCAAAATATATACATAATTCCTATATAAGTTCAATGCAATTCATTGGAGTTATTTTATAATAAAATTAGATGTATAAAATTTTATGAAACATTTTAACGTCTTTTACCCATCTTTTAGGCACATTTTCAAATTTTCATAAAACACAATTTTACCACTTATGTGAATTGAATTTTAAAAATTCAAGAGACACTATTGAAATTATTAAGTAAAATGAGGTTCAATAGGATGAAAATAATTTTTGGTGAATAGTAATTTTTGAATTTAATTTACCACGGTTAAAAGTAAATAGGGTAATTAATGGTAAAACTGATATTATAATTACCATAACACATGTCCAAATTCTATTGGATAAGTAGTTTTTGATCAAAATCAACCATATGAATAAAATATGATCCTCTTTGACCCACTTGGATTAGATTATGACATTTATTATTATTTTATTTAAAGAAGAGTTAAAAGTGTTAAATTCAAATTTTCATAACTAAAACATTTTTAATATAGGATTATACATAAGATAATTTCGACTATAAATATTCATTAAAAATATAAAAATATTTAATACATAATGGTATTTTATTTATAAGTTTTAGACATTAAATAATTAAATTTATTTATGACACAATGATGATTCAGTAATTACCTTATTAATGAAAGATTAAAATAATTGATATTATAAATATCAATTAAATGTAAATTGAGACTTTTTATGCATTACAATTATTTTTTAGTTTAATATTACATGTTAAAATTGATTTAATTTATTTGGTTTGAAGTAATCATGTTTTTTTGACTTTCAAAAAAACCAAATACTAAATAGTGTCAAAATTGACATAAATGAGTTTTTAAAACAAAGACTATATTATTAAATGATATAATATTCCTAAAAATCTAAGGTTCGGCCAAAGGAGTCATATAATGATAGATATTTCATTAATGAACCACTTGGGGTTCTCTTGGCTTTTTATAGTAAGTTTGTTAACCATTTATTATAATAATACAAGAATACATGGTAAAAAGAGTTAAATATAAAATATAAGGTTAATATGGTGACCTAAACCTGTCTAAAACCTATTGGTTGTGAGGTTTTAGACCCATACCCACCTTATCCTATAAATAAATCCATTTGGAGCCATTATAAACTGAATATGATTGTATAATAAATTAATATTTTAAGCTTTTCCTAAAGTGACCCTCACATATGTTATAAAAGTGTACTTACCCTTATCTCAAAAGCACACCTCCAAATCCATTTGTCTTGGACAAACCCTGTTCAAATATCCTCCCGACTACCTTCACTTAAACCTATAGGCCTTACTTTGATCATAAAACCATCCTAAGGATCGCTTTTGATCAAATAAAAATGAAGTACCTGAAGAAGAGGTAATAATTTCATCACCTCTTTCAAAGTTCTTTTCTTCTTCCACTTCCTCTTTAGTTGTTTTTTCCATACCAAAATAATAGATTCAGTACCTTATACATAATGTGATGTTATTATAAATATGGTACAACCATACTCATTATTCTATCCATCATATAAATGACAAAGTCACCATACGTGCGAACGTAAGGCTTATCGTCCCCACGTCGTGGTGTAGTTTTTTATTCAACATTTCATTATTTGGATTGGTATAATAATGAGTATAAATGATGTAAATAATAAATATAACATGTTAATGATTCTTTATATATAATTTAACCATCCAATTACATATGATTTTAATATCAATAGAATGGTATTGTCGCTCGTGAGTACGTACAGATTACTGTCTCCACGAACCCGATGAGATTCATTCCTCATCATAACCATTCAATAATAATTTTTATTTTATGATTAAAAATAATGTTTAATAACTTAATATCATTCTTGATATGAATAAAGTACATCCTATTCATAACAAACATGACTTACGTAACAAAACATATAAAGGAAAAGAAATCAATTAACACCCAAAACAATGATACTACTAAAATATTGTTAACAAAGAAATATTAAAAGATCATATATGATATCATATTTATGTATGTGGTTATTGTATAATTTAATAACAATTATTTTACCATTATACATGAGGTTAACGTACCCTCAACTAAGGAAAAGTACAAGGTAATGGGTTTTCATCTCACTTCTTATTCCTGTGAGATTCATGCTATATTGCCACTATTTTCTTTTGTGTGGTGTATGTACTGACCATGATTGTATTTCTTGTGTAATATACTTTAATTTATGAGTATTTAAAACTTCATTTTATGATCCTTATTTCTTTGGGTGTATGTTTCGTAAGTTACCAAATCAGTAAGGGATTTTCTAATTTCGATTTCCACTCATTGGGTTTTACACAAACTTCATTGATTATTTTACTCCAAGATTATGTGTGAAATCACTATTTATTTATTTATGTAGTAATTTCCACTCCCCTTTATGTGAATATACTTTTTATACACATAATTACTATATTTATAAATTCTCAAGTAATCGATATGAACTTGATAAGAGTAATCTTAACTCAATTACCATTCATTGAGTTAAACATCGAAGTCATTGGTGTTGTTGTTACAAGAATATGTGTGAATGTCCTATAATATATTTACACTGAATATCTAATCATATTGAGTGTTTTTATATTTTTCACACATAATTATGTCATTGATTTATCCTTAACCTTAGGACACAGTCTTTATAAGGTATTTCATTTCAATTTACATTCTATTGAGACTTCTTTGTTGTTATGCACCAATTCAGTTTTATATGGTGTATATAATATACTTTGACATAGTATATAATGGATCCCTTTATTCTCATGATATTATAAAGTTTTTATTACCTAAATTATTTGTATTCAAATTTCTCTCATTTGGTTAGGAACTCTGACTAAAATATCATTTTAAATGTTTTAAAGATTTATTCTTCTAAATCATTTTCATTAATGTCCATGTTTTAAAAATGGGTTTAAGGATTTATTTATATGGACATGAATGTTTTAAAATTAGAATTCATTTTAAAAGTTTCAAATTGGTATGGGACACTTTGATTCAAAAATCTATTTTTAACATCTTATTGATAAATAGTGAGACTTTTAAATGTTTTCAAGAAAAAGAGATATTTCTCTCAAATAGTTTTACTGATTATTTTCATCTATGTTAATATCATTCATTATTCTTGATTGAGGTTGATTTATTTTAATAGAATATTCCATATTGTATTGAATGAGTTATTTTTGACTGTGGATGTGCTATTTTTATACCATTCATGGTTTGTGGTTAAAATATTGACATTTCGTATGCTAGTTCTAATACGAATGTTTAGATTATGTTTCAACCTTTTCATATGAGGACTGAATTGGACATAGTAAGTGACGGGTGGAGCCTTCTACAACTCTTCAATGAATCAGTATGTCTCAGGAGACAAACTATTGTCTTGGAATAAGGTCTTGACAAAATCTTTATTTGTAGTCTTGGCACGAGGCCTTGACTATGTGGTTATGATGTCTGACATTATGCATTTCATCATTATGAAATTAGCTATTGATATTACATGTGATTATTCGACTAGTAGAATATCTATGTGAATAAGTAAATGGAATTATTTGATTTATCTTTGCCATATTATACTAAAGTTTAAGTTTAAAAGGCTTGTGTTTTAGTCTTATACATTGCCTTAAATGTTTATGTTTTCTTATGATAGTTTCCGCTATATTGTTATCCTTACTGAAAATCTGAGGTCACCCCTTTATTATGTTTTATTTTCCCAGGATGTGAAGAAGTATATTATGATTGACCTACATGAATAGGCTAAGGGATATGAGTGTGTTCAAAGGAGACACAATGTTGTAGTTTTTCCATTTCATAATGTAACACTACTACAAAAACAACCTATATCAGTGCTCAAAACGGTCTTTAACAGTACTAAAAAAGCGTTGTAAAGCTCAGCGCTAATATGGGGGGGGGTCCCTTTTATCAGCGCTCTGAAAAAGGCTGATAAAAGTCAAAAAATAAATAAAAAATAAAATAAAAAAGAATTAAATAATGCGGGGAGAGATTTTATCAGTGCTTGACCCCCCCTTTATCAGCGCTAGGAGGTCTCCCATGTACTTCCCTTCCTGTACATCCTCACACGTGCACACCCCCTTCACTTCCACCGAAACTCAAACCCGCGACCTCCCCCCTTTCGCGGCTGCACCTTTACCACTAAGCCATTTCGTTTTGTTCTCTATTTAATGATATATTTATATATATAGTTATATTTATTCGTATATTGATATATATTCATATTAATATAAATATATTTATTCATATATTAGTATATATATATATATTCATTCGTATATTAATATATTTATATATATATTTTTAGTTATAATTTTTTATACGTATATTTATTTGTATATTAATATATACTTATAAGATTAGTTTTAAATACATTTACGAAAAAATATGTTTTTTATGTGTGTATAAATAAATAAATAAATAAATACATACATATATATATACAACACATAGACACACACACACACACACATATATTTACGAATAAATACATATATATGTGTATTTGAAAAGCCATAGAATGTTAAAACGACCATAACTTATAAGATTAGTTTTAAATACATTTATGAAAAAAATATGTTTTTTATGTGTGTTTATAAATAAATAAATAAATAAATAAATACATATATATATACAACACATATACACACACACAAACACACATATATTTACGAATAAATACATACATATGTGTATTTGAAAAGCCATAGAATGTTAAAACGATCATAACTTATAATCGAGAATCCTATTTCAACTCCACAACCAATAAAATCTAGGAAAATGAAACTATATTCGATATGATATGTGGTACAGTCTTAACGGACATCCGGATCAGAAGTTATACCTATTTAAATGTTAACAAATCGGGGCATCCCGACTAAAAAATCAGTTTTGGAGGCCTTCTGGGCCTTTTTGGGCTCGAAAAATGTGACCGAAGCTTTTCTTCAGTCACTAGCGCGTAGAGATCGTCGCAGGATTCGATTTGATACGCTGTAGAGCTCAAAGGGACACCCAGATCAAAAGTTATGGTCGTTTGAAGTTTGAGTTTCATTTTTAACTTATTTTAGATCTTTTATTAATTGTTTTGATTTTTTGTGTCTTCAAATTGTTATTAAATGATTTTTAATCAATAATAATTAGAAAATTATTAATTAATAATTATTTTTAAATATTTTAAATCCATTTTCACTAAATTTCTTATATATTAAATGTAATAGTCTATTTATACGTATCTAAAACATATTTAAAAAATATATATTATATTTATATATGAATAAATATACTTATATAACAATAATTCATTTTTCATAAAGTTTTTTGAAATATAAATTTTGGAAGCACTAATAAAGACCCCCTTTATCAGCACTACTAAAAAAAGCGCTGATAAAGGGGTACCCTTTATTAGCGCTACAAAAAAGTGATGATAAAGGGGTAGCGCTTCCCTTTCCTATTTTTGTAGTAGTGTAATGTAAAACGTATGTATGTATCTAGTACCTCCAGGGCTATTAAATGAATCAGTGTTTCGAGACTTGATCTCTTGTGATCATTCCAATGTTATGTAATAATGCACCGACTCTAGGTAACTAAGTTCGGGGTATTACACCACTCCAGTACCATATACATACAAAAAAGGTTTCATGAGATTTGAAAATTCCATAATATTATTGCCTCCTATCTCCATAGCAAAAAATAAATATTTCTTCCCCTCCATGAATAACTTGAGAAGGGGATTCATAACCAACAACTAGTCTACCTGTTCCTTGAAATCCATGGTAATAGGTGGAATCCTAATGTTTTTAGCCAAAATATTGAAATGATAATTCAACTCATGTTTGGTATATATCCTAGAAATATGATATTTGATGGCCTTAGTGATGGTTTCCCTATCACTTTGGGCCTCATTAAAACATTATCTTACCATTTTATATATGTTTTCACCATGTTGTCGAATATGCCTCAGGTCCTTCTGATGAGATGAATAAATATCACCAATAATAGTATGGAGATCCTCTATGACTATAGATCCAATCACACTATAATCAATAGAGGAAGAAGGAGGTGGAGCAGTGGATGTAGATGAAACAACAGGTAAAATCACCAATCTTCTCAATAAGGCATCCTGACTGGCAGCAAATGAGGTCTTCATATGATCAATAATAGATCGTATGGACTCTCTCTCAGTGGAAAATATCCTATTTTAAATTTCAACTTCCTAAATATGAAAAGTCATCTTAGGATAAATATGACACACAATCAACTCAAACAGGTGTTGGGCATCTGCTTCACTAAGATGGGTGATAGGAGGTGCCTGAAAGATCAAGATACCAACAAAATCGGCGAGAAGTATCTCTCTGAAAGACTCTAAGTCATCTCTGGAAACAACATCTAAAAAAGCTGTGGTAATAGATCTCTCAATACTGGGAATAATAGCCTCTACAGGAACTGATTTAGCAGTAGGTGCACCTGAAGGAAAAGCATTAAGCTCACTAGTATAGTCAATCTACTCTACTAAATATCCCTTAGGATCTGTCCCAACTCCAACTGAGATAGTAGGTCCAACTAGCTCTGGTGGATTTCTGTGGTTATCACCACTACCATCATCAGTTTAATTTGGATAGAAAAGTCTAGGAAATTTGGAACTTGGGGATGGATCCCCCTTAGATGATACCTCATCCTCTCTATTTTCATCATTAGAGACCAACAAAACTTCTTTAGAGGACTTGGAATAATAAATCCTAATCAGTCCATCTCTTGAAATTTCAGTCTCCTCATCCTAATATCATTTAATCAAGAGACTCTCTCTAGTAGGAAGAGAGATAGGTGGACTAGTTTGTCCTAAAGACATAACATGACTCTTTGGAATATCTAGATCACTACCCTCTTCAATAGAAGTTTCCAGTTTCTCTTATTCAACAACCACATCAACTTCTTCTTCCTCATCAGAATAATCCACTATCTCATCTAGCTCCGATACAGGATCAACAAGGTCCTTGGGTTTAGTAGGGTTTTCTACAGGATAAAATCATCATAGAGCTTATAATTATCCTTAACCCACTATTTCATCCATGGATTCCAATTAAATTTCATCCTTTTATAGATAACATTACTCAAGAATAAATAACCACACTTGACTTATGGATCTTCCTCCACATTAACTAAGACTAACATGGCTGAAATCAACTTAGGTTAAATTAGATAATTAGACATAGAAGATGAATTTCATGCCTCCATTATGTGCACTATGAGGTATCTATAGAGATTAATCCTATCCCCTAATTTTATAAGTAATACAAGATAAACATCCTGATATAAAATAGTACCAAAGTCTCCTTTATTGGGAAATAACATATGTTGAATGAACTTGAACACCAACCTACATTCACCATCCAACTCAGTAGCAATAGGCCTTCCCAAAGTACTATCTCCAGTCAGCTCTAGAAAATAATTCTCATAAAATAAAGACTCATTATCATTGGGAATATATTATTGATACTCTTAAAAAACTCCCCAATGAGGAACATTTATACACTTTTCCCATTCTTTTGAAGAAAAAGTAATCTCTTTACCATCTATCATACTCTGAATGGAATATTTCTTTTCACTAAAACTGAACTCTACATATTGATAGAACTGATGAACCAACCTAGGATAGAAAGGACTGCCATTTCTATAGAACAAATCTATCTGTCCCTAGTCTTGGATCACCATGATCACCGATGAATTTCTTGAAAACAACCATTAATCATCCAATCCTTTTTTAGAAATGACCATGTGATTTGCAAGATACGAGTTCCTCATCTCAAGAATAGCTCGAACCAGTTCTCCTCTAGACTTCTTCTTAGGCCTTTTTTCTTTGAGATACAACATTTTATGATTATTGAGTTTCACCATTCCATCAAGAAAGGGTGTGAGGAGGTTGAAGGGGAAGTGAGAAAGGGAAGGAGAAACTGTTTAAAGGGAGAAGACACAAGTGAGAGTGACTCAAATATAGATTTTAATCCTGATTTATCATTTAGGTATTTGAAATTGAAAAATATAATAAAATATACAAGATTAAATTGAAGAAAAAATTTAACAAAATAGATTAGTAACTTTAGTTACACTTGAAATAGAGATCGATAGAAAAATAGAGATCGATAAAATACCAATGGTGGATTATCCCAATGGTGGGCCATTCCAATGTTGGATCATTCTAATATAGGATCACCAATTATGGATCACTCCAATGGTGGATCACCAATGATGGATCATTCCAATGGTGGATCTCCAATGGAGGATCATTCCAATGATGGATCACCAATGGTGGATCATTCCAACGATGGATCACCAACAATGGCTTGTCCAATGGTGGCTTTTCCAAAGATGGATTTTACAATGGTGTGTCCTCCAAGAATAAAAACTAACTAAAATTTATCATTCCAAATTCCTATTTTATGTAGCTTAATCTCTCACAATTCAATGGATTTGTAAAAATATCTTCAAGTTGATGTCCAGTTCCTATGAATTCAAGAGTTATATCACCCTTTTAAAAATGATCCCTCAAAAAGTGATGTCTTACATCAATATGATTTTTTTATAATGAGACACAGGATTATTAGAAAATTTTATCACACTTGTGTTGTCACAATTTACAGGGACATTTCTAAATAGATATTTTTAGTTTAGCAGAGTGTATTTCATCTACACAATTTGTGTAGAGAAACTCCCTACAACTATGTACTACGTTTCATCAGTAGATAGTGAAACTGGATTTTTCTTTTTTACTACACCCATATACTAGAGACTTTCCAAAAAGATGACATGTTCTAGAGGTTCTCTTTCTATATAACTTACAACCAATAAAATATGCATATGAAAAACTCAGTAAGTCAAATTATTGTCCTCTAGGATAGAATAATCCTCTATTGGTTATATATTTGAGGTATTTGAAAATCCTTTTAACAGCAAGTAAATGGGACTCTTTAGGGATTTATTGAAAAATAACACACAGACACACAATAAACATAATATCAGGTAAGCTAGCAGTTAAGTATAACAAACTTCCAATCATACCTCTATAACTAGTTTGATCAACTATTTTTTTAACTTCATCTAGATCCATCTTATAGGTTGTACTCATGGGAGTATAACTAATTTTACTACTATCCAAATAAAAAAAATAGGTATTTAGTGTACTTACTTTGATTCAAGATAATTCCATATTTATTTTGAAAAATTTAAAAACTGAGAATGAATTTAAGTTCACACATTAAAATCATTTCAAATTAATTTTTCATTATCTTTGAAAAATTAGTACACAAATAATTTTTATAAGATCCAAAAATAACATCATCAACATAAATTTGAACTACTAAAATATATTTTGAAATAATTTTTATAAAAAGATTAGGATCAACTATGCTTTTTTTAAAAAATTTAGACATTAGAAAAGAGATGATCCTATTATATCAAGCTCTAGGATCCTATTTTAACCTATAAAAATATTTTGTTAACTTAAAAATATGATTTGGAAAACGAGAATTTTGAAATCCATGGGGTTTTCCCAAAAAATATCCTCAACTATATAACCATTTTAGAATGCACTTTTTACATCTACTTGATATAGTTTGAGATAAAAATGTACTATATAGGATATTAGTATTCTAATGGATTCAAGTATTTTCACTGGTGAAATGGTTTCCTCATACTCAATAACTACTTTTTGATTATATCCTTGTGCAAATAACCAATCTTGATTTCTTACTATAGTTCACGACTCATCAACTTTGTCTCTAAACACCCACTTAATGCCAATAGTCATAGTGTCTTTAGGTCTAACTATAAGTTCCAAAAATCTATTCCTTTCAAACTGATTAAGTTCTTCTTGCATTTCCATTACCTAGAATTCAACATTAATTTCTTCATTGATATTATTAGGTTCAAGATGTGAAAATAATTATTAATGTTCAACTTGATTCTTAAGAGAAGCTATATTTTCTGTACCTCTAATTAGGTATCTAACTATAGTATTTAGAGGATGGTATCTATGAATCCTA
Source organism: Viscum album (assembly GCA_963277665.1). Classification (NCBI taxonomy): domain Eukaryota; kingdom Viridiplantae; phylum Streptophyta; class Magnoliopsida; order Santalales; family Viscaceae; genus Viscum; species Viscum album. Next base: position 154,912 of record CAUJRU010000772.1, read on the forward strand.
ATAGATCTTGGAAAAGAAGGTATAAAAATATTCGGATCAACTATAGGTTTAGATTTAGATCATTCCTCATAATTAGATTATTTTTTGATTGTTTCATATAATTATCATAAGAATTGGAATATATATTTAGATTTGACAAATAATCCTCAAGTTTTTATAAAGAGGTCTTTGGATCATGTGGTTCTATTTCATCAAATTTTACATGAATAAATTATTCCATATTCTTGGTTCTTTTATTAATCACCCTATACGATTTACTATATTGAATAACCAAGAGAAATTCCTTCATCACGGTTGGGTGAATTGTTTTAAAGATTATCCTTAGTGTTAAGAATAAAAAATTTTCAACCAAAAACTCTAAAGTAATTAACCATTGAGTTTCTACTCTTCCATAATTCATATAGAGTTTTTTAAGAGGTGTTATTAAAACTCTATTAATTATATAACAAGCTGTATTTATAGACTTTTCCCATAAATAAACTGGATGTTCATACTCATTAACCATTGCACAGAAAATTTCTTAAAGAGTCTTATTTCTTCTTTCTATAATACCATTTTTACATGGAGTCCTAGGAGAAGAAAAGTTATTATTATTGATTTTTTTGAGAAAAAAGATTGAAATTCATGATTTTTAAACTCAAATCCATGATCACTTCTTAAGGTATTAATCCTAAGTCCTCTAAGATTTTCTACATATTTAGCATACTTTGTAAAATAAGTGCAAGATTGACTTTTATGAGCTAGAAAAAATACCCAAATATACATAGAAAAGTCACATATAAGGACATAAACATAGTGCTTACCATTTAGTTTAGAAACTCTAGAAGTTCAAAAAAAGTTCATGTGAACTATAGAGGTTGATAAGTGGAAACTTATTTCTATGATTTTAAGGGATTATTATTCTATTTCCCTTTTTGACTTGGGTTACATAATTTATCACTTAGGAATTATAGTTTTGGAAGATCATTGACTAATCATTCCCTAGTAAGCTTTCTAAGTGAGTGAATATTTAAATGACCTAGTCTCCTATTCCAAATCCAATATTATTTGTGATATACACTTAGATAAAAAATATTTTGTGTAAATAAAGAATATAAATTAAATCATAAATATTTTTATTTCTCAAGGTAATAAAAACTAAGGCATTTTTAGAATAAAAAAATTTGCAAGTATTATTTTCAAACATCACATGAAAACCATCATCACATAGCTGTGAGATGCTAAGTATATTTTACTTTAAAACCTCTAAAAATAATACTCTATAAATTAAAATAGTTTTAAAATTACCAATTTGGCCAAAGCCAATACTTTTCCATTCAGCATTATCACCAAAAGTGACATGACCTCCATCCACTTTGATATGATTATTGAAACATGAATAATATCCAGTAATATGTCTAGAAGAATTTTTTTTGGTACCATAGGTTCTTAATGTATTTTTTCTAGTATATTGCCTACAAAACAAATTTTACACTATAAAATGATTTCGGTGCCCAAATCTTCTTGGGTCCATTAATTTTAGTTATCAAAGATTTAAGAGCCCATATCTGCTTAAAATTTTTCCTATATAAAGATTTTAAAATTTTAGAAATAAATATTTTGTTGGGTCCAGATGAATAAAAACGAGTCACAGAACAAGAACTAGGAATGAATTTATTTTTAACAATCTTCCTCTATCTAGGTTGATACCCTATGGCAATAATGTTCTTAGGAGAAATCTTCTTTACAAGAATTTGTGTGAGAGTATTTCCACCATTCGTAAATTGTTCCAAATATTTACTTTCTCATTAGAAAATTTCAATTCATTATTATCATTTAACAATTGAGTATTTTTCTCCTTTTCAACAGTAAGGCCAGACTTAAAACTAGCAGTTAGAGCTTGTTGTTTCTTCAAAATATTATATTTATCCTTAAGATAATTAAAATTATATTCTATAATGTTACAATATTTGAAAATATATTCATTATACATGTCCCTATCACTATTTTCATCCCTATAATGATTATAAATATTATTAGGATAAGCAGGAAAGACATTGGATACCTTAAGGGTTGTCATGAAACACATGTTAGCTCTATCATGATAATCCTCTTGGGTTATGTCTGAATCACTTGAGATGATTAAAAATCACTCCATGTTTATTTCATTGCTTTATTATACCTATTATTCTTATCATATTATTTCTTCTTGTGTTTCATCTTATGACATCCGGCTTTGACATTCTCTTTCCTTTTACATTCATAATAGATGATTTCATTTTAAGCATCATCATTCTTCAAATCCTTTCTCCAATTTCCTCTATTGTCATATTTACCTTTGTACATAGGATTCATAAAGAACTTCTTATTCTTGTAAAATTTTTGAATCTTCAATCCATATGGGCTATCTATTTATCACTATCAGAGGCGATTCTTCATAACTTGAACTGTTAGCTTAGATTTTCTCTTGTTTTGAAGCAGTAGATTTAGAGGCTACATATTTTATTTTTGGTTCATCCTCATCTTCCCAATTAAATTTTAGTTTTTCCTTGAACATCATAAATTTTAAAATCATTTCATTAATAGTTAACTTTATTACATCACATAATTCTCTTATTAAACTGAGGTTCCTCTCCATCTATCTAGTAAACACCTCAACAGTCACATAACCTGATATTTATCAGAAACCAGTTTCCCTAATGAGTGGATTGTATTCAAAATCTCATTGAACCTGTGATAAAATAAAAAAATAAGCTTATAAAGTTTCATTTTAAAATTATCATATTTAATAGTATAGGTATTTAACCACATTTATTTGACATTAGATGTTCCCTCATGAGAAACAACTAAAGGGTCCCAAATTTCAAAATTAGTTGTACATTAAAATATTTTTATTAAATTATTCATCACCTAAAAAATATTAAAAAGAATTAATTTATTTAAATTTATTATTATAAGAAGGTTTTTTAGGATCATCCCATATATTTCTAGTAGTTTTAGGTATTTCATATTTTTTTACAATAGCATTCCAGATTTCAAAACCCATGATCTCAATATGCATTTTCATCTTGAGTTTTCTAATGATCACAATTAGTGCCATTAAAAAAGGAGCTCTATTGGTATAAGTTCCCTCTTATATATTATCTATAAATAACTAAATTTTGAAATAACATATATTTTAAATTTTTAAAAGATAACTAAAATCACAGTTGCAAGATATTTTAAAAGCCTCAAATACCAAATGTTGGTCTAAGTGAGTAACTCAATGGTGGAGGGGGGGGGGGGGTGTGGATTAAGTACCCAATAAAATTTATGTTAAAAATAAATTCACCTAGTTAATCAAAATAATAGTTTAATATAAGTTGTATCTTATAATTTTTTTTATAAGATTGATTAGGGCTTAGATTAAACAATATTTAAAATTACTTTAACTTTTGAAAGCGATTTACTCAAACAAATCCATATATAAATACTAGTTAAGACTAACTAAAAAAGTATATGTTTTTGTTTATATAATAAAAAATGTAGATAAATCTTTAAAATGAAGAAAAAAACACAAACACAAAACATAATAAATAAGGGGTTCAGTCTCAAGATGAGACTTAATCCCCTCTACGTGGCAATCACCCACTTCCAAGAAGATTATTATAAAAATTAATCTGACTCACAACTTGGATCACGTATACAAACAAAAGCTCAATATTTCAAAACTCAAGGTATCTTCCATAGCTATACAGGGGTATACAAAAATAGAGGCCATGCATAGACCTCTTACACAATTACTGTGGGTGAACAGATAAAAAGATATAGAGATAATATCAAGTATTTTCTAATTTAAGTACAAGAGTCAGTGTGTGAAGATAAAAAGAGATATACAACAAACTTCTCAAAATTATAGAAAAAAACAATGAGGGAAAATAAAATAGAGATGAAGAAATAAAGTGTTTCTTAGTTTGTAATTCTCTAGATGCTCGAGAGTCCTCATATTTGTGTTGGTGAGGATCTTGAATATTTTCTCTAAAAGTCGTGGGAAAATAGAGTGTTGTGAAGTTGTCTTTTCTATATGTAGGAAAGGATCTTGATCTTATGTGTACTTCACTCTCATCAACATGTAAATTATATCTATTCTAGTGTTCCAAAACTTGAAACTTATGCACATAAGGGAGTTATCTAAAATATATATCACTAAAGGTTCAAATATTAATTGAATAATAATCGTAAATAATTTCTGGATCCTCATACTGAACTTCCAACTTAGCCTTAATGCATCTGTGTAATGGTTAAGGAAATAATAATTAAATAAACCCACTTCATTAACTCTCATAAATCACCCATTAGAAGCATTTAATTCAAATACAACATACAAACACCAATAGTAAGGTCAAATGGTGGATCAAATCTGATGGCATTAAAGATCAATAGTAGAAAGATGAAGGTGGCATGGTCAATGTCAGCTGAATTAGAGGTGGCATGCCTGGATATAGCTTCACTACTACAAATATGCCCTTTATCAGCGCTAAAAATGGCCTTTAACAACGCTAGAAAAGTGATGTTAAAGCCGGCGAAGATAGGGGGGTCCACTTTATCAGCGCTCAAAAAAGCACTGATAAAGACCCCTTTTATTAGCGCTAAAAAAAGCACTGATAAAAGGGGTCTTTTATCAACGCTAAAAAAAGTGGTGATAAAGGTACCCCTTTATCAGCGCTTTTTTTTAGCGCTAATAAAGGGGTTCTATATCAGCACTTCCTTTATCAATGCTTTCGTTTTAACGCTGATAAATGACCCTTTTATCAGCGCTTTTAAAAAAGCGCTGATAACAGTTAACAGAAATAAAAAAAATTAAAAAAAATTTAAAAAAAATAAAAAAATTAAAAAAAATTAAAAAAAATTAAAAAAATCCTGCCAATCTGGAGGGGCTTTTATAGCGCTTGATCCCCCCTTTTAGTAGCACTTTCCACCCCCTCCAGCGCCCCGCACGCACCCCCTCCACCCTTTATCAGCGCTAGCCCACATCCACTACCATGCGCGCGCCTCTGCCTCCACCGGGTTTTGAACTCGAGACCTCCCCCCTGCGTGCCTAAGCCCTTACCACTACTCTATTTTGATTTGTTTGCTATTTCATGATATATATATATATATATAGTTATATTTATTCTTATAGTAATATATATTTATATTAATATATATAGTTATATAGTTATATTAATATATATATAGTTATATTAATATATATATATAGTTATATTAATATATATATAGTGATATTAATATATATATAGTGATATTAATATATATATATAGCTATATTAATATATATCTCTATTTATATATATAGTTATATTTATTCGTATAGTAATATATATTTATATTAATATATATATAGTTATATTAATATATATCTCTATTTATATATATATATATATTTAGTTATATTTATTCGTATAATAATATATATTTATATTAATATATATATATAGTTATATGAATATATATATTTATAGTGATATTAATAAATATATTTATAGTGATATTAATATATATATATATATGTAGTTGGGGTTTGGCTTAGTGGTAAGCACCCCTTAAATCTACATGAAAAATGGGGGTTCAAAACCCATTGGGCGCAGGTCGCTGTAGCAGTACTGTAGTGTACTGTAGCAGCGACAACACTGTAGCAACGGTGACACTATAACAACGACGACACTATAGCAACGACGGAAACTATAGCAACGGCGGGCACTGTGCAGTACTGTAGCAACGCGGGTACTGTAGCAGTACTATTCACAGATTGGGCTTTGGGCCAAAAAAATGGGCCTACGGGTCATGTAATGGGCTAAATGCCCACTGGGCCTTCGTGCTATGTAATGGGTCTCCCTCTACCCAGTTAAAGAGGTCTTTGCTTTGCTTTAATAATAAAATGAATCCTCGACCCCAACCTTTAAAATATATATATATATATATATATATAGTAATATTAATATATATGTAGTTATATAAATATATATATATATATAGCTAGATTAATATATATATATAGTTATATTAATATATAGTAGTTATATAAATATTCATATATTTGTATTTTAAATAAAATGGATATTATTTATTATTTAGATAAAGCTAATATATTTTATATGTAAATATGTTTAATTATTTATTTTAAAAATTTAATTTTTAGGTGTGAGTATATAAAAAATATGTACGTATAGTTATATATTTGATTATAAATAGCAGTGCATTATAAAAAACGATAAAATTTCAAAGACATAATATCAATATGAATGTAATACCTTGGAATAAATTCAGTCCCCACAAAAAAATCCAATAATACCCCCTTAAACGAGGCTGAAAATCCACAAAATATTAAAAAATCAGGGTACCCCGACTAAAAACTCAGTTTTAGAGGCTTTCTGGGACTCTTTTAGCCTCGAAAACCACTTGACTGGGGTTTCCTCGGATATAGCGACGTAGATCTCATTGCAGGCTTCGATTTGATATGCGGTAGAGATCAAACGGACATCGAGATCAAAAGTTATGGCCGTTTGAAGTTTGAGTTGCGTTTTCAACATATTTTGGAACTTTTTTTTAATTTTTTTAATTTTTTTAGTCTTCAAATTGTTATTAAATGACTATTATTCCATAATAATTAGCAAATTATTAATTAAAAATATTTTTTTAATTTTTTACGAATCCATTTTCACTAAATATCTTATATATTAAGTATATTAAGTGTAAATGTACATTTATAATTATCTAAAATATATTTAAAAATTATATATTATATTTATATCAATATAAATATATTTATATATTAATATATTAATATATATTTTTTTAATTTTTTTTTTGAATTTGACCCTTTATCAGCGCTTTTAAAAAAAGCGCTGATAAAGGCCCGCCCTTTATCGGCGCTACTAAACAAGCGCTGATAAAGGAGGTCCCTTTATCAGCGCTTTTTCGTTAGCGCTGATAGGGGGGTGGGAAAAACTGTTTTTGTGGTAGTGCTTATCTGGTGGTTTATTTTATGATAGTAGCTCATCTTATGGTGTAATTCCTAGAAGTATCACATCTGACCATAGAAAAATATTGGTAGTAGCAGAAGTCTGGTGGTGACATGTCTTATGGTAGCATAACATGGTGATAGACAAATTATGATGGTGGCAGGGCTATGATGGTAGCAAGATTTGGTAGTAGCATAGTCTCTAACGGTACCAAGATCCTAGTAGTGGAATGATCATAGCAATGGCACACTCTGAAGGTAGCAAAATCTAGTGGTAGCACAACTCTTGCGGTCTCAGAATTTGAAAAAATGGTGGTACTTATCAACAGTTATCCAAATTTCTTCAAAAGTTTGATTTATAAAATAATATACAATCATAAAACATTAAGTTCATTATAAACATAGGAAACATGATTTTTGAGCATTAAAACAAGCATGTGGAAACAATTAAGATAATAATGAAAATTTTATTTAGTGATAGATAATATTAATTTAGTGAAAACCCTTGGGATAAGTCTAAGTGAGAATTATAAGTATAAGATAACACCTTAAATTTTTGTTACAGTAGTTATTATGTGGTACCCCTAAAAATTTCATCCTATTTTGGATACTATAAGTGGATTAAGGCTCTAGCATAGTTGTGCCTAGGGGTAATAACCCCAAAAGGGTAGATTGTGTATTAACTCGATCGCTTCCTTGTACATGAAAAATAGGCCCCACTGCACAATTATTTTGAAACTCTCAATGGATATTATTTAGTCTATCACATTCTATTTACAAACCATTATGATGGTTTTATTTCTGAATTATATTAAGGGTTTAGATTAATAAGTATGAGAGAAACTAACTTAAATAAAATAATATTTAACTAGAAGTTTAAAAGGATGAAATGATGGCGTCACAAGAGAAGACATATTAGGATTTAGTTTTCATATTCGTATGAAAATTTACTCATATTTTATTTATAAACATTTTTGGTTTTAGTATTTGGTTGAAATATGATCACAAAAATAAATATGATAAAGGTACATATCTTGAAACTACTATGTATTATAACTAAATATGGGAGAATACTTAAAGGATTCATAATCTTGGTATATTATTATTATGATAGAGAAGTTGAGTTTTTTAGTATTACCTATGGTAGTGAGAGTGATATTTTAATAGAAATTAATTACTAAAAAATTTATCCAATCTCATTAGTGAGTGATAATTATCGATAATATTCAGGTATATTCTAAAAGTTATGTGAAATATGTGAAATATCTAAGGATTGTTCTTCATTAGTTTTTCTTTAAAGGCATGTAAATGTATATTAAATGGTATCAATAACATTGAAATGTTATTTTTTGACAAGGTTATATTTTTGGGTAAAAATAATGGAGAACATATGATTGATAGATGGTTGACTCTTATATTTAAAATATTCTTAATGTTTAGGTAATAAAGGGTTGATTTATTTTGAGAATAGTGAGTTAGATATTGTTGATAGCCTTGGATTTTATTATTGATTTAATAAAAAAGTTATCGATGATATTTTTGGTGAAGTTCATCACATTTTGGGGATTATGATATATATTGACTAGTGTGTGACCTTATGAACAAGTGGTTAATACTATTTGAGGGTTAAAGATATAGTTAATTTTAGGAGGAATATATATAACTTCACCGTGGTTTGTTGACTTGGAGATTCAAATGGTTTTGGGAAAGGTATGTTATAAAGAATATATGATTAGGGTATATAAATACTTGGATATATTATTTTATGAATGCATAATGTTTCTTGAATAAATATAACTAAATTGATATAGCCTAAGATAGTATGGTAGATGTTATAATATAGGTTATACCTCAAATGATGAATATGTTAATAACATCCTCACCTAATCTATTTAATGAGGGATAATTAACATTCAAGGATAAAAATTATTTAATGGGGAAAATGTAACACACTAATATTTTAATATATTATTAAATTTAAATAAGTCATTGTGGTTGATATCTTTCTTCACATGAAATACTAAACTTAAACGAAACTGTGATATATTTAGATAAAATATAAATATTTAAGTATGATCATTAAAACCTAGAAATTGAATTAGTGGGAATGAATATTAGTTAATTTTTTTGAAATACATCTATAAATAAAATAAAGGCTACTTTTAATATGAATGAAATTTAATTAGTTTACTTAAAATAACTAATAAGATCATTTATTGTTTAAAAAATAATTTTTTTAAAAATTTCCTTTTTATGTGACATATATTTATATTTCAAAAAATGTATGATTAATTAATAAAATTTATGTTTGATATTAATAATTATTTAATTGAAATTTAGTTGGTAAATGATATGAAATTTAAATAATAACAGTTATTATTTGAAAATATCATTTTTCTGTAAGAACACTTTTTCAATATATTTTATGATTTTATTCAAAAATTGAATTTTTAAAATTTAAAATTTGAATTTTAAAAAATTAAAATAATTTTTTCATTTAGAATAACAACATTAACTTAATTTTAATTACTTTGTTTTTTAAAAAATATTTATTTTTAGTCAAAAAAATGGTTTTTTTTGAAAAAATTATATTTTTTTTATGATTTGTGATTTTTAAGCGTATCCTAGAAGTTCAAAAAATATTTTAATTAATAAAATATGTTTTCAAGGAATTAAATTATGAATTTCAATATATTATTGTAGATTATAAATCCCATATACAACATTTTTAGAACTAAATTAAAAAGTTAAATAAAAAACTATTTTCGATATAAAAAAAAAGTATTTTTAAGCTAAAATTTGGTTTTGGATTGAAATAAAAGCCTAATAAAATTTATTTATTTTTATTATATAATAATTTATTTCATTTTAATTTATAATTTTATTAACTATGTCGCACAAAAATTTTAATCTTAAAATCACGCTTTGTTCTAAAAACTGTTTTTACGTGTTATATGATCAAATATTAAAACTAACTTTTCAAATCATTAGAAATTTTATTTGATAAAATTATTTCCAAATTTGAAATTATAATATTCAAATTATTTAAAAGGTTCAATATTAATCTTTTTCATTAAAATTAATTTCTAAAGTTAAAAATGAATTTTCAAGGTAAAAGTAATTTTAGGTAAAAGATAAAAGAAAAAATAAAAAACTTTAGATAGTAAAATTTGTCTCCTAAATGTGCGGTTGAGGTGAATTTTGAACCAAATTAACTTTCCTCTCATCTTTTTTCCATTTAGGATCCATTGACCATGGAATAGTAACATTACATTATTGAAAATTTTAAGGGTGATTCCAAATATTCCATTCTCTTCACTTATAAAAAACAACACTTCCTCTACTTAAAGACACAACTATACTTAGAATTTATCCTTTAAACTATTCTATTTTTATCCCAATATAACCCAATCCAACTTATTAATTCTACTCATCACACTAAGTTATTCTAATCCCTTCAATTCCAAAAAGTATTCCAAGAAAATATCAAGTCTCCAACGTAAGTATTATCTCCTTATTAAGTTTTTATTCTGGACATTACTCTTCCAAATATCGAAAAACCATAATAATAAGATGAAATAAGTATAATTTTTATAAATATATGGTTTTATATTAATTTTTAAACCTTTAATTATTCATTTCCATCTACTTAAAAAAACAAGGGAATGATAATCATGCGTGTGCGCGGAATACCGCCTCCATAAAGAAATGGTTTTTTTTGGATTTTAATTATTATCCAAAAATATTTAAATTCAGTTCATAAACATAAAAAAATAAAAATAATATCATTATTCCCTTTTGTAATTATATTATATCAAAAGAAGCACCTCCTTATCTATACACACCCATGAAGTTAAAGTGTGTTCAAGTTTGTGTCGGTTTGACCACCCACATGAACTATGCTATAAAACTATATGATGGATGGATATGATAAATTAAATAATAATATTATTATAAGTTAATAATAAATTAAATATTTTTTTTATTTAATGGTTATATTAATTATTTAACTTATTATTAAAATATCATCTTCGATCGTTAAAATAACTGAAATAAGCCGACAGAGTTTCAACTTTCACACAAACATAAGAAAAAAACTATATAATAATTAAGAATCATATTATAATATATGTTATATATTAAAAAAATATATTTTGATAAGGTTCCTAATAATTTATTTAATAATCTTAATTTTATTATTCAATAATTTAGGCTCATGCGCATAACAGATCTAGAACAAGGTAAGGGCTTTCACCTCAAAATTACTCTCTTTGAGACAAGTTTGGTATTATGATCCTAATTTCATTAATATAGTGTAAATAATAAATATTTTAGATATAATATCATGAATTATATAATAATAATGGTTTTTTATTTCAATTATAAGCCCTCAATTTCAAGGTGTTTTCATTAAAATGTTACTCAAGTCGCAAGGGTTATTTGTCTCAAACATCAATTACTTGTGAAATGTTTATGTTAAGAACCATTTTTTCCTTTGAATTGTTTATTCAATGTACATTTATTTGTCTTGGTCATATATTTTTTTTGTTCATGAAAATACAAATCCAAATCAGTACCTTTTCATCAAAAGTATTCTGACTCAGTTTTTACCCTAGTTGAAAGGATTTTTGGTAACTGAATTTTTATTCATTGATCCATGTTCATTATCTTGAACTTATTTCATATAATTTGGGTACATTATTCCCTTTGATTATGTTATTTGATGTCATTTTTTTGTTTTTTGGAGATATACATTCCTACCACATAAACCCTTTGACAAATGTTTATCACTTCTTAGGTTATGTTCTTTTTAAACCATCCACCCCTTTTCTCTGAATGGTTTATGATAATATTATTATAGTATTTAATTAGTCATATAATCATTTATATATATAGGGTTAACATCATATTTTACATAATTTATATTGGTTAATGTTCACCTATAAATAATGTTATTTTATTGACTTGGCAAAATGTTTTGTCATTCCTCATATTGATTTCCAATATGAATGATTATTGGCATGTTGATTGTGTATTTTTTACCATCCACCTTATTTTTCAAAATGGGTTAAGTTCATGTTAACCTTTTAATTAATAAGGGGTAAAGGTATTGATGTTTCATATGTTTTTATTCTAACATTGGATGATTATCGAGATGTTGACTTTGTATTTTTTAACGATCCACCTTATTTTTCAGATGGGTTATGATCATGATATATCTTTTATTGATACGGGGAAAAGTATTGGTATTATATATGTTTTTATTCTAATATGATAATGCTCCCGAATTGGACTGAATGTCTCCAGATTAGTGAGGAGCTCAAAATTGACATTATGCGTGCCTATAGGGAAGCCAATCAGGCCGCTGATGTTTATTCAAAGAGGGAAATTATAGAAAAAAGATCAATATGGTACTTTATTATTCAGAACTTTTGTTCACATCTTGTGGATATGGATGTGTGTGGTGAATTTCATACTCATCTTTTTAAATCCCCTTGTAATGCCACTCTCTCTTTTTTATAATAAATTTTTTTGGAATGGTTTCACTTGGCTCCTAAACCTTTTGTATTATTCCAATATAGATGATTATTAGCAAGGTTTATTTTGTATTGTTTACTCAATATATCATATGAATAATGGATTGGACTTAAAAAAGTGATGGATGAGACCCAAGATTATATATCCCCTTAATGCATCAGTATGTGTCACCAGACAAAAATATTTGAGTATTTGTTGTATGTATACCTAAAGAAAGATATTTCCTTGATTGTAAGATCTTTATGTCTTGGATTATGGTATAGAATTAGTTTTTTGACAGTATTAATTCCATATATAAGGAACCATTTATTATTTTCCATGCGATCTTTTCATTTAAATTTTTCTCCATGTATATATCATGCATTCAGATTCATTCTATTATAGAATCATTTTTTATTATCTATTCCTTCGATAACATTTATGACATGTTTATTCCATGGTTACCCTAGTTGTATGTTTCCAATTATTGAGAATTTGATATAACCCCTTGTTATAATACCATTTCCCTAGGTAATGAAGAAAATTATTACACATGATATGTCTAACAGGATATATTGTAGGAGATATTAAATATTTTTTATGGATTAAGTAGATTATTATACAATGAAAAAATATCCATCGATTGAGAAATACATGGGTTTTGTTAGATTATTTTTTGGCCTAATTATATAAATTTAGAAACATAAAAGGTCTTGCGAATGTATATAATGTAGGATTTTATTTAGGTCATGTAATTATGGGATAGTTATGTCCCAAAATCTATAGTTAGTATCAAATAAAATATGCAATGTATGTGTTTATGAGCACCAGATCTTAGAGCGCGGGTCTAGGGAATCACATAGATTAACATCCTATTGAGAATGATAAAAATATTTCATCACCTCCTTCCTTAAATAAATAGGAAGTAAAAATTGGTTCCAAAATAAAATTACACTATCATAGAAAAAAGACGATTCACTAGTGATCTCCCCATAATTTAAAATTATTCAAATAAACTAGAATTTTGATCTTGATCACTAATCTTGATGAATCAACTATAGAAGTGAAGGAGTAATCTACACATTTGATAAGAAAATGATCTCTATATCCTCTATTGTCTCATGATTCCAATCATAAAAAAGAATCTACAATTTATATTCTATACCATATTCCAACATATCCTAAGATAACACCTTCCTACTAAGAGCATCAACAAAAATTTTATTTCCAAGAATATAAGTGAAGTTAAAATCAAATATTTGAAAAAAATTAAACAAAATTACTCTATCTAAGATTCAAGAAATTATATAATAATACATAGATTGGGATTTTATTCTTGATGGAGACTATAAATTTATCTCTAAATTAGTATTATTTCCAACACTACAAATCATTTATAACACCTTCTAATTCAAGGTCATGGGTTGGATTGCTTTTTTAATGTGTGTGTAATGGATGAGTCATATGACACAATATAATTTATTCATAAAATCACAAAACCTATACCCATACCTGACGTATTTAGATATATATCATAACTTTCACCAAGTTTAGGAAAAATTAGAACTTGAGCTGATTTCAACCTTTACTTAAATTCACCAAATGATACTTGACATTCAATACTCTATTAAAATTTCACCCCTTTATGAGTGTGGTCCATGAATGATAATTCTATATTTAATTTTTTTATAAACCACTGATAGTATATTTCCAAAAACCAAGAATCTCTATATCTAAAATGCATGTTTTATAACTTTCCATGACATAACACCTTTAACCTTTTCAGGGTAGATCAATATGCCTAGTTTGGAAAACGCATTTCCCGAGAACATCATTTATTAGATCTATAAATGGAACTTGGATAAATTTACATAAAAGTAGTGATATTGACGAATTCCTAAGATGATACTCAAGTGATTATTATTCTCCTCCTCTAACTTCGAATAAAACAAGATTCCATCCAAGAATACCATGATAAAAGAGCTGAGATATCAGTGGAATATATGGTTAATAAGTACCATGAAAACTACATGAGAATCAATCAGACCAAATGGAATCAAAATATAATCAAAATGGTTATATCTAAAATGGAAATAATTATTGGTAATATAATATTCCTTCACTCTTAAATGATAACACCTAGACCTAATATCAATCTAAGAAAACCACATCCCCCCTTTCAATTAATCAATGAAGTTTTGGATACAAGATAAAGGGTGTTTTTTCTTTATATTCTCTTTATTAATCTTTTAATAATTGACATATAGCTTGAAGATCTTATAAAATTCATTCATAAAGAGCATAGGATCTTCCCAAGTTGATAAATCATGATGATCAGATCATTTTCCTTCCAAATTATCATGTCTAGTCTTATAATCCTTTAATAACATATAAGAAATATGATATAAATATAAGGATATAAGCTATATCCTAGGGATAAGATTGATTGAGGACTCTAATTTCCACTATAGAGACAACCTAAAGAAATAATTGGGAAAAATTTAGGAAAATATTTCACTATAGGAGGAATCTTATCTCTTAAGTTCCATTCACCAATTTAAAAAAAAGAGATCATAAATTACTTGATATTCATGAACTTTAGAAATACGAGGACCATAATGACTTAGTCTAGGATCCCACTCACCTTGGAATATATGATAATTCCCTTCATAAGAAAAAAAAGACCACACTTAGGTGATAATAATTGATATGATCTTTAAATTCAATCATCTAATCCACTTATAGAAGAAGATCAAATAGGTTCATATATACAATAAGGAAATCCCATGTGAATTTGCAGTGAATAGAATATACATGGAGGAGAAAGTGGAATACCACTTGATTAAATCCTTAACTCAATAGAAACATGATTATCATGTGAGGTATAATAGACTAAAAGTCATAGGTAGTTGTCTCTAGAATCCTACTTAAATTAGGGCCAACTACCTACAACTTTTGTTCCTCTAGACCCCACATGATAATCATGTTTTTTATGAGTCAAGGCTTTAGTAAAGGGTTCAAACATGTTTCCTTTTAAGGATATTATAATCAGTAAAACCTCACCTCTCTAAGAAAATCCCTCAAGAGATTGTAATTCTAAATTATGTGCTTTATCTACTAATGCGACCTTATATCTTTTTCAATGACCAGTGCTATAGTATTATAACAATAGAGTGTGATGGGATCTTTACTTCTGGGTATCATGTTAGGATTTTGGAATAAGTTGTGAATCCATGATGCTTATGTAGCATCCTCAAAAGCTATAATATAATCAGAATTAGCTATATAATTTGTAACCACAACCTACTTTGATCTCTTCCATCTCACAACACCTCCATTGAGAGTGAAGATGTATCACATCTTAAATTTTAGTTTTTCTTGATCTGTTTAGAAACTAGAATCTATATATATCCTATTATGAATAGTTCCTTATTTACTCCATTTACTAGAAACATATCCTTATTACACCTCATATACTTAAGGATAGTCTTGACTACCTTCAAGTGGCAGTTTCCCAGGCCAACATGATATCTTCTTACCACACTCAAGGTGTAGGCTACATCTATCCTAGTACAAAGAATAACATACACAATCAACCTAATCAAATATGTGTATGGAATAATTTCCATCTTATTTATCTCCTCATGAACCTAAGGAGAAATTTTCCTAGAAAGATGAATGCCATGTGACATTGGAAATAATCCCCTATTTGATTATTCTATAATGGATTACTTCAATATATTGTCAATATATGTACCTTTACTTATGTTTAACAACCTCTTGGATTTACCATGGTGTTTCTTGATCCCAATAATATATGTTGTTTCCCCTAATGTTTTTAAGGAGAAGCATTTATTGAACCAGTATTTAATAGAATGTAAGACTAGTATTTTGTTTCTAACAAGTAATATGTCATAAAAAAAATACTATTAAGAAAATGAACACACTACCACTAAACTATTTATATATACAACGATTGTATTAATTCATTATGAAACTAATATTTGTTATGGATTTATCAAATTGAATGTTCCATGACTTGGGTTGTTTCTTTCATTCATAAATGGATCTTTGAAATTTTCATACCTTTTTGGCATCCTTTGGAGTCCTAAACCATTTGGGTTGTGACATAAATTCATCTTCCTAAAGGTTCCCATTAATGAAGGATTTTTTACATCCATTTTCCAAATCTCATAGTAATGGAAACACATAATGAAAATTAGAAATATGATGGATTTTACCACAGAAACTGGTGAAAAGATTTCATCATAGTCAATACATTGACACTATTTAACCACTTTTTCAACTAGTTGTGGATTATAAGTATTGAATTATCCATACATGTTCATTTTATTCTTGAATAACCATTTAAAACCAATATTATTTATATCCATAAGAGGATCTACCAAAATCCAGACCTGGTTTTGGTACATGGAATCCATTTCAAAATTCATAGCTTATTACCACTTGGGAATATCTATGCCACTTAATACATCATTTTAGGTTATATGATTTTTATTATCAACTAATAATGAGTTACCATACTAAAATATTATAAAAACATACCATTATGATTCCCTAACCCCTCTTGTAATCCTTTGTAGTACTTTTGTCTCTAAAACATCTTCTTCTATAGGGCCTTGTGGATTTTTTTCCTATGCAAACTCTTGTGTACCTTGATCTTAGAATTAATAAAATTATATCTTACTACCACTATCCTTTTTATATATGTTCTCCCTCTTAAGTAATACATTGTGTCTTTCCATTATAACATTTTTTTGAGGGGTCATATAGGAAATATCCCCTTTTTTCCCTAGAGTATCCTATAAAGGTGCACTTTGTGTCTCAGGGTGAAATTTGGTTACCTAAATAGGCCTTAACAAATGATTTGTAACCCCACACATATAATTACAACAAGAAAGGTTTCTTTCCACTCCAAAATTGGTATATTTTTCCATCTACTAGTTTAGTTGGCACTTGGTTTAGTATTTTTTACCCTCTATAAAACATATCCACAAAAGGATAAAGGAGGAATGCCATGACTCATCATTGATCTCACTATATACAACTGGGTGTGATTCCACCTTTTGCTTACACCATTCCACCAAGGTGTATAAAGAGGAGTAACTTGATATAGAATCCCAAAATTTTGTAAATAATCAATGAATTTCTGGTTAAGATATTATCCATCATGGTTAGAGTGAAGCATATTAATATTTATACCAAGATGATTCTCAAATTATTTCTTTTATTTCTTGAATCTATAAAAGTTTTCCGACTTATACCTCATCCAGTAGATATATCCATATCTACTAAAATCATTTTTAAAAGTTATAATGTATGAGTAACCACCCACTGATTCAACAAAAAATAGTCCACCCAAATTGGTATGAATTAATTCAAGAATCTATTTTTCCCTTTTACATTTTCCAATAATTGGGGATTTGGTAATTTTTCCTGTTAAATATGCATCAAATACACCAAGTGGTTTTAGT
Source organism: Viscum album (assembly GCA_963277665.1). NCBI lineage: Eukaryota > Viridiplantae > Streptophyta > Magnoliopsida > Santalales > Viscaceae > Viscum > Viscum album. Next base: position 172,903 of record CAUJRU010000772.1, read on the forward strand.
TAAAAGGAATAAAAATATCAATATTGGTTTAATTTATTCAAACCCTTTTTATTTACATTACCTAGCTAGTGGTTCTATAGGTGGGTGTGGTATGAGTCATGTGAATTATTTTCATTATCGATTACCATTACCTGGTTCATGTAATGAAACACATATAGATCGTTTTTTAAATTTTCCTAACCATAAAAACTTATATCATTATAAAATAAGAAACATTTATGCTAAATCTTGAAAATAAATTCATCTGTATAAAGTATGGATATAGAAATATTTTTTTGGGTAATAGATGACACATAATAACAATCTTTTAAAACCAATATCACTCCCATCAACAAAATGAGGTGGTATTCGTTGAAAACCACAAAAAATAAGCCTGGCTCTGTTGGATGCTCATATATCCAAGTATACTTGATCAATATTCTTGAATATACATGTTTCTTACACTAGAATTAATATGCAAGCACCAAAAGCTGTATCTAATAACCATGTTGTAGAAACAAATAGATTTAACTTGATAACAAAATCACATGAAGATTCCCTTGCTTCTTTTCTTGGGTGTAGTTTTTCTTCAATTGGTCCTTATTTCCACATTAAAAACAAATAACATCCCATTTCATTTCTTTCCCATTGATCTTTATATTCTTGTAAGGGAATTGTGAAGAAGCTTTATACTTAGAGAACTTCTCCTCTCCTTTCATTTTGTTTACCATGAGGACAGAAGGATTTTCATGCTTTATCTTCTTATAAACTTGGATATAAAGAGTGTGTATATCTTGGGGAAAAATTTAAATGTTTTTCATAATGAAATTAATTACAAAGATATAGAATATCCGAGGGAGTGATGAAATAATGAGATCAATGTGAAGTTCTTTAAGATATTTAACCCCTATAACCTCTAGGAGCTCAATATATCTAATGAGTTTAACTATGTGAGGCCTATTTGGAACACCCTATAGAATATTTACTTTGAAATATCACCTTGGATATATCAAACCATTCATGTCTAGATCTTTCTTGATATAAAAAAAATATTCTCATGAATTCTATTAGAATCCATATCTTCATGAAAATTTATGACTTCACTTATCATGGAGGAAAGAATTAAACACCAATTGTCGACCATGACACTCTAGTGTTTATCATAGACAATGAGATCTTCATCAATCACCTCCTTTTTCAGTGGATCGGGTAGTGAGGATTCTGGCACGTAATATTTCCATTTGTCGCGCAACATAACTAGTAGGTGTCTAAACCGTTCCTGAAAGTTACCGCCAGTAAATAGATGGTCTTTCTCTAATATTGATCACAAGATAAAGTGAATAATGGACTTTCCTTTATTATACAGTTATAAAAGAGTATATTATTAGTACTTTTCTTGATTAAAATTTATGTGAGACATAATTAATTTAATTTTATTAAGTCTCCTACTATTTTATCTACTCCCAATATCACTCACCATTGAAATCAAAAGTTGTAGTTGAAAAAATATTATAGTGGAAAGGATCCAAATGACCCTTCTCATAACCTATGTAAAGTCTTGTCTAATTACTTTAAGGTATTTAGGTAGATAAGTCTTTTCCAACTATAGGATTATAGCTCCTTGATATGTTGAGTGGACTTCCCAATCCATAAATCCTGACTCAGATTTCCTCGACACTTTCTCTAAGTTTCATCAAGCCTAGAGAGGGTTACTTCTATTGAGGTAAATTGTTTAATTCAACCCAAAAAATTCATAATAACTCCAAAATAAAAGTAAGTTTCCAAATGAGGGTTGGTGAAATACTTAGTTATATTAATTTCATTACAAAACAAGTAATTAGAGGATTAGTCTGACTAAATTTATAGTTGAGGGATCTTATTTATTATGCATCAATTTTATCCTGGTTTATCCATTACATGTATTTTTAATATTAAGTAGATCTAAATTAAGTGATTAAACATGTTCTGATAAAAAATTTACACATAATCAATTTATATCAATTCCATGTTTTCATATTAATTCATTAATTTATGTGATCACGGTCTTGCATCCACAAAATAAATAATACATAAAAAATAAATAAATAAATAAATAAATAAATAAATAAATAAATAAATGACCTGATCATGAGATTATATAATGATTTATTTTTTGACCAGACAATAAATCAACCTATGACACAGTGGAAAACTCATTATGCTAGTCTTGGAATGAGTTGTGTCATTACACCAGTACACCTATGTATCACCTAGGTTGGTATCATTTTGGTTCTATCTTGAAACACCTCTATGCAATTTGAGATGATCCTTTAGTTACATTTATTTATAATTCACATTTAGGTGAGGGGTACTAATAGATTTGTTTTGGGGAATTACATAAATCACCATAGACATATAGGTATTGCATAATAAAGGAGGGATTGATGATACATAAGACATCATACTTAATCTAATATTTATTTTTTTAAATCATACAATAAATTAAATCACATAAAAGCAATGAATAAATAGGTCTTGTCTAAGCTCATAAATGATCATACACATGCAACGAATATACAAAATTAAACATGTTAACATTTATCATCATCATTATATCTTTAGGTATTTATTTGAAAATGGAAAAGTAAAAGGTAAAGAAAAGAAAAGAAGGAAACTAGGGGTGGGGTCTAAAATATTGTAGACTAAGGGAATAACCTCTTATAAGATTAACCCCCTTAGGTTTCAAAAATTTCAAATAATAGAAGATGAAATTCTAGAGTCTTGAACCGCTAGAGAGGCTAGGTGGTCTGTAAATTTATTTCCCTCACTCCAAGTGTGAACCATACAGATGTTTTAGGCAAGAATACCTCAAAATTTTATAATGGTGTAGGCAATAGACCAAGGAACAAAACTGGTGCTATGAAAATAATTGAGAAGGATCATAAAATCAGTTTTAGATTTAGAGATAAAAATTTTCCTCTAGAGGCACAAGGTAAGGGTAGTGAGCAAAGATCGGGCCTCCGCCTGAAGAGAAGATCTGCAGCCAAGGTGGATTGTGAACAACAAGATAATTGAGCCCCCAGAGTCTTGTAAAACCCCTTTTCATATTATAACTCTAGATATAAATGACATATCTATGTTGAGTTTCAAAACCATGGAGGATGGTTTTCATCAAACCCATTGTCTTCGCAAAGCACTACAGCCTGGCTGGGATATTTGGGTGCAAGTATGAAGCAGATGTAGGGATGGATCTTCCCACCAATTACTGATGAATCTAACTAGGTTGAGGAGGAGGTTCCTTGTTCTAAAAATGATGGCCCTCCTTGAAGAATAAATCCCCTCAAAACCTCACTTTATTACCAGCCTCCATAAGCACCAACATCCATCATGCAAGACTGTGGTCCATGCCATTTTCTCCGAGCCCCTATCACCTGAGCCATGAAACCAATGATCAAGGAAAGGGGCATCGAGAAGGTTCTAGGCATAGAATTCATTAAACTCAGCAAAAAAGTACCAGACAGTGCACGTCCATTCTACCTAAAAGAAAAGAAAAACAACACCCTCCTCTCTGTGGTTGTTACAATAGGAGCATCAGGAATCCATGTTGATACCACATATTCTAATGTTCTAATCCATGGGCACCAAATTATTTATAATCCTTCATATAAGGAAATTAAACTTCATTGGAATTATATTAAACCACATGACCTTATTTTAGCAACCAACATACTCCTGAGGTATAAGATACCGACAAAAGTCTATTGTGGAGATACCCATCATAAATGCATTCATAAAAACTAAACACCATGAACAATAATTATAAATAATTACATTAATTAAATTGATAATTTAATTATTCTTTAAAACATTTATTACATTGTCAAACACATATGATGGAAATAGTGCACTTATATTTTAATGTTTTAATTAATTAATTTAATTTAATTATTTCCTTTATCGTGAGACTACATGACTTTCACTTTTGAGAAACAAATCATGTTCCTTGATTATCATGTACCCAAGATAAATGCCTGGGTATTCTACATATGCCTCGATTGGACTACATGAAATATGCTAACTGGGTACATACCGTGTATCATGCTTTCCATGTGTTTGTAAAATCCACCAAATGACTCGGTGTGTTATTCAGATACGGGACCACAAGATGTGTACTCTTGACATACGCCATGTGTTTTTCTTTCCATGTGTCTACATTACCCACTGAATGAATTAGTGTATATTTTATACCTAATAATTAATGAATTACCCATGGTTTATTCTAGCTACACACGATGGGTTTCATTAATTACACAGGATATCAATCTCACACGGTCATAAATTGTGTATTTGACCACATGGTTAGTAAAAATTTCACCGCTAAACCATATAGACTACTTGATATATACACCAGGGAAATTCCATATAATTTGACAAGATGTGGGATAGGTTGGGTCAATATACATGTAGTGTATAATAAATTTACCATGTGTAGTTACTTCTTGGTGTGCTGTGTATATCACAACACTTACAGGTGTAGTTCACTTGGGTATATGATGTGTACTCTGGCTACAAACCGAGTAACCCAGTCTCGCAAGCCTGAATCTTTGTCACTTTTTGATAGAATACCCAGTCTTTATTTATTTGTTCTTATTCCTTTAAGAAAACATGATTCTTTAATGAAGTAATTAAAATGTCAAAAACATGATAATTTAACATCAGATTTAAGAAAATATAATCTGAAATGAAATATATAACCGGAAACGTGCATAGTATATCAATAATAAAATAAATAATTATAAATTTAAACATGATAGATCTAATACCACTTGTTGGTTCTGGGAATAGTGGAAGTGCTTGGTTGGTGAATAACTAGTGAAGGTTTTTTATATTATATGTATCATTTTCCAATTGTGAAAGACATAAACATCATGGATGATAAATTTTTTCCATCTAATATTGACATAGAAAATCTAGAAACCTAGATAGGATATTTTTATATTAAATTTATAATTAATTTAAATCAAATATGAAGAAATGATACCTCAACTTAGGATATTTCTTTCAAGGTGTTTTTGATCATTTGAAAACCCATTTTTGTATTACTTCCATTACGTTGGTAGGAAAAAATTGTAGAATTACACAAGTGGTGATCCACACTGTTCCTTTGGTATTCAAATGAAACAGATTGATAGATAGGTTCTTGTACAAAAGATCGATCATCATGAATTATTCTTCTTGATCACTTCAAGTTTTTTTGGAATTGAAGGATTTTTTCTCATTCGTGAGAAGGTGAGAAAAGGAAGAATCAAGTGAGAATTCCGTTGTGTGCAATAATTATCAATTCTTGATTAACCCTACACAATAGACATAACTATCTATTTATATATTTATGGTCTAGGTTAAAATATTATTTAATTACACAAGACCATTACATAATATAATAAACCTAATATTATCCCATGCCATATTAAAATATTAATATTATTATTTTATGGTGTGCACTAACTAGTGCAATGATTAATATTATTTTGCTGGCTTATAAATTAATATATATCACTGAATAAGATCTTAGACCTCTCATATTCATTAAAATTTATCGAATACTCGGATAAAATTTTTATTCATAAATAAATATCATATTCATAGTTTGGTGAACAAATATTTATTAAATATTAAATAAATAAAATAAATATTTTTACTCACAATTTGAAAAATAAATATTTATTTAATTTATATGATCAATAAAACTTGTATAAAATAATTCCTTGGTATTTAAAAAAGTATATATTCCAATAATTAAATTCAAATTTATTTTTATGGAGATCATAAAAAAGTCTTAGGGTGTGAGCCTCTAGGATTATTTCTCACTTGAATTAGGTAGGCTTTCCTAAATTCCAAGATTACTATCTAATAATGGGTTAAGGTACCCTTGAGAAATAACTTAATGTTGTAATCCTAAAAACTCAAAATGAATGATTACTGTGTAACCTAATCCCTTTTCACAATATTTCATCAAGCAGGTTGTGCACATGTGTCATAAACTTATATGCTTGATATGTTTTTATTTGACTATCTGAAATAAACATGTCATTACACCATGGACATGGAATTTATGGTGATGGTTCCATTCCAATAAAGGGACCAAGATATCAAATTTCATAAATATGAAAGGTAAAAATACTTACTTGACTTATCCATTAATGACATGTCATTCATGATGCACCCAACATACCATACTTCCCACAAATATATGGTGTCATCGTGTTGGTTAGTAAATTTAAGTGAGTGAGTCATGACATGCATCAATGATAATATTAAAGTATAAGGTCAATTCAGAACACTCACATATAGGAATATTTGATGACATATAAACATGTAGAATTCGTATTGGTGGGTTTATTATCATAAGCTCCCATCTTAGAGATTACATTATGGCAATTTTATGAGATAAAGTCTCATCCACTTATAAGTACTTTCACCTGAAAATCAATATTTCATTTGTCCCATCATAGTATGTTATCTGACCATAGAACTAATTTTAAGAATATCATCATGGAATTTGATGGTTCTTATTATATATGGGATTTTCTATACCATTTACAATGTGAAAAATACTCTTGGATATTATTGCATTAATTTCACATAGAAAAATGAACAATATGTAATAAGTAGTAAAATTAATTTTTAACTTATTTGAATATAGTTGTAATAAATGTATAAATAGTTCATTCAAGAACAAAAACTCCAAAACAATGACAACTTAACTTATAAAATAGATATAAATAATAAGGGACATTAAAACCTTTTTCCTCTTTCTTCCCAAGTGGATTCAATATCTCAATCACATACAAAATTAGTTTAGATAAAATATTCAATAATTATAGATTTTGAGCATAAATTAAAGGGTGAGTGATCATACAAAGATATAAAATATATTATCACCTTTATGAAAATGTATTACATTGTTTATGGTTTTTATTATCTCATAATTAAATCCATTTTCACTCATTATTTATTTTGAATTCATTTTTGGAAAACATTCTTAAAAAGATGAAACTGCACAATGGACCAATTTGATAGCAGTTCACTGTTTCTATCATATAACCGAATACACTAATCCAAATGTTAAAATTACTTTTTTTGGATTCTATGGTCATTGGGATTCATTTCATCTAACTGGACCAAAGGCTAAATGTGAGAAAAAGGGCCCATAAGTGAAGACATTCTGGGCGGGCCAGACTAGACCACCCTTTTGTATTTGGATGATAACATGGGCCTCAGACCTCCAATTGGGCTGATTCCACATCCAATGGATAGATACCTCGAAGGACCACATATGATTAAAATTTCATAACAATTAAATTCATTTGGACAATTAACCAGCTGAATCAATGTGTTATAAAATCTTTCATGAACAACTCACCTACAACCATAGACCATTGACTTTTCTTGGATCCAAATTTATAAATTTCTCTTTAAAATCACTCCATGGCTCATTGTTAGTGCATTAATGACCATTTTTAAGGGTGATTTTAATTCGAGTTCCTTCTTAATCCATTTTCTATATCTTTAACATCATGTACTTCTAAACCTCTTAGTGATCAATTTGGAGGGTATTCTTTGTTGTAATCCTGAGCTCCATGATTTTAATTTTTGGAAGGTAATTGAATTTATAGGTTTTTTTTCATATTATTATTGATTTATACCATTTTATTTTCTTATTCAGTTATTATATAATAAAATCAAAGTAACAATAATCCTCATGCTTCCATGCAAAAATTGGATCTTGTGATGATTTGAGTGTGTTTCCCTCTTTTCTTACCTATTCTATTTCATGGGTATGCTTATGGATTGAATCATTTGAAAAAATAAAGAAGGTATAAAACATGATTATTAATTATTTTTTCTTGATAAATTTTTTGAGATAGACCCAAATATGGAGATCTGATCATATTTTTGATGTGATTCTTTGATTGGGTTCAGTTCTCACATCGACATAATTTTATTGATTGTGAGCATTCTCTGGTAATAAATATCATTGATCTATAAAATCCTTGATGGTAACCAAGTAATAAATCATATACCATACTAGTTTTAGTATGTATAAATCAAGGAATCAATGATCCTTTCCATTTCCCTTGAGAACAATGACAGATGAACATCAAGGGACACTCACATGGGTTAATCAGGATTTCTACAACCAGTTTCTCTCACTTAGTAATATGGTTTGAATTTATATTTTAAAATCATAAAATCTTCAAACATGTCATCCCATTATCTATTTCAATGAAACATAATCAAAACCCGATTTTAATTAATGATCCAAGGCTCTGTCAAGAGACAACTTAGGGTTCCTGCTATACTGAAGCAATTCTAATAAAAAATTAGAATTTGATGCTCTCAACAATGAGATCAAATTTTGGCACTGTTTCCCAAGAGAAAATATCATTTTACATTTTTTTTTATTTTTTACTCCTTTCAATCTTTTCCCTTCTTATTTTTTTTTTTATTTTGTTTGTTTTTTTATGTTTCATTTCTCACTCTCTCTCATCTCCCCCTCTTCTTATATTTCTCTATTCTGTAATATACCATTATATTTTATATTATCCTTTAATTTATATTAATTTTTTTTATTTTATTCACATTTTATTAAAAAAATAAAAAAATAAAAAAAACTTTACAACTTTATTGCATGACAAGATTTAGAAAAGAAATACTACTTGAATTTGACATAGAAATTTAAAAAACCCTTCAATAAAAAATCAGGTCATTTATAATAGAAAAATCAAGTAACATTGAGGAACCCTTTTTGGAACCTCAAGTGGTTCTAAACCAATATTAGATTGAATAAAATTAAACCTAATAAAACATGTCTAAAAATAATTGAACTTTAAAATAACTGACCACCCTTGTTGTGAAGTACCAACCTGTGTACATTCAATACTCTGAGGATGAAGAAAACTTTAAGTTGAGATCATTACTCATCCATATACTTCCAAAATTCCTTTGTATTCCTAGTCAGTACCCTAAAAAACATCTCAATGAGTTTCATATACTGTGCTCCACCATGAAACCCCAAAATGTGATTGAGGACCTCATTAAGTTTAGGGCCTTCCCTTTCCCCTTGGTGGTGTAGCAAAAGAATGGATATACCATTTGCCTAACACATGTGGGGGATGGAATGTAATTAAATGATTATTTCTAGAGATTTTATTCCCTAACTCTTGAAATGCATCCATTATAAAATAAATTTTTGGAATTAGACAATTTTAAGGAGAGACCCTTCATGAATATTGGGAGAGATTCAAAAGAATTTATTCAGGTTTCCTCCACCACAAAATTAGTGAAAAATTTATAATTAAATACTTCTATGAGGGAATTATTTCCATGTATCATAGTATGATTTATTCTATAGTAGGTGGTTCCATAGTTGATAAAACTCATACTGTTGCTCACGACTTAATAACCAGTATGCTCAAAAAGAACAACAATTTGGTACATGAGTAATCACAACCACTTTAGTTCATGCGGTAATTCATTCATCCCTAAAAAAGGTAGATAATAAAAATTATGAGATGCATACCCTTATAAGACAATTATCTCAAACTCAAGGTAATTCACACTCTCCACCTATTCCATTAAATTGTGGTATTTGTTACGATAATACTCATTTTTATGACCAGTTCCCATAACATTAGGATCTATCTGAGTCTTGTGCTACAAAATTTACTGGGATTCCATTCCAATAAGCACTAAATTTGAAGCAAGATCCATTGAGGACAAATCAAAACCCTAGGTGGAAAGTAAAACCATAGTATTTCCAAATAGGTAACTCAAGCTACCCTAAATAGTACTAGTTTCAATAAGGCCAATGTGTGAAAAATTCTTATCCTTCACCCTCTTGAAACCATCCTCCTCCCAAATCTAAACCAAGAACCAAGGACATGGTGAAGCAAATGGAATCCCATAACCTACAATTCCAAATGACCATGAAATACATTATTCAACACCTATGAGATCAAGTGTGACTACTAGAAAACACTATCAATGAGATAAATCTTCCATCTTCTGGACAACTACCATCCCAACCTATTACTAATCCAAAGGAAAAAAGGTAATGTATGTCCAATCACACTTAGTATTGTTTAAGAAGTATCTTCTTCCAAATATTCTACTCAATAGGTATCCCCCCTCTTGAAAACTCACATTTATCCACCCTTAAATGAATTTAGTGAATAATAAAAAAAACAAAAATGGTAAACAAGTTATTATTAAGGATTACCCTGAATAATCTATTCCTCTTACTTTCTCTTAAAGACTCTCTAAATCAAAGAATTTTTTTGATAATGAGACTGATAAATAAATAATGGATACATTTAAAAAGGTACAAGTTAACATTCCTTTATTATATGTAGTTAAAAAAATTCCTCACTATGCCAAATTTATCAAAGAACTTTGCACCCATATATGAAAACTGAAGGGGAATAAGAGAGTCAACATTGGAAGGAATGTCTCAGTATTGATAAAAGTAGTGTTACCAACCAAATTAAAAGTTCCAAGAACTTTTACTATCTCTTTTACCATAGGTGAGACATTATTTTCTGATGAAATACTAGATTTTAGTGCTTCAATTAAAAAAATTCTTTACTCCATATATACTTCTATATAGGTTAGAGAGCTTCAACCTATGGGAATTTTCATGAAACTTTCCAACTAGAGTACAACACACCTATTATAAGTGATTGAGGTAAACCTCGTTTAAGTGTGGAATCCCATATTCCCTCTTGAATTCTATATTATTGAAATAAAAGATACCAGAACCCAATGACATGAACCTCTCATACTTTTAAGGAAATTCCTCAAAACAATAAAGACAATCATCAATGTTCACAATGATATGCTATCCATGGAGTTTGGTGGAGAAAAGTTATGTTTTAATATCCTTGATTTTATAAAACACCACTTTGAAGATCACTCCACTATTCCTATCTATTTAATGGAAGTGTTATCTAATTACACACACACACAACATTCTCTCCTTGACCCAAACCCTGATTCATTTTCCCTTTCTTCACTTCTAGATGATTTTAGGTTTGATTCATGTTTTGAGTGTTATGTGGGTTTAGAAAAGTGTAGATTTTCTACTTTAATTGACGATTGTGTTCATTTTTAGGTACCATGATCATTGATTATTTTTTAAATATTATTTACATTGATTCTATTTTTAGAGCATAAACATGAGAAAATATCTAGTTTCACGAACCATACTCCCCCTAAATACACTCCGTGAATCCAAAAACCACTGGTGTTGGAATTAAAACCACTTATAAATAATTTAAAATATTAATATCTTGATGGTATTGAGAAATTTCCCAATATTATTTCCAGTAATATCTCTCCAAACCTAGAATAAAAAAAGATAGAACTTTTAAGAGAGTGTAAATATGATATAGGATGGACATTGGATGATATTATTTAGATTATAAAATCTATTTTTATACACCATATACTTTTAGATGATGAGACTAATCCCATAAGGAAATCTCAATGATGGTTAAAACACACTCTTATTGAAGTGGTGAAATTGAAATTAATTAAATTAATTACTTTTGGGATCATTTATCCTATATTTGATATTAAATAGTTTATCCTAATGAAAATTGTTCCTAAAAATGTAATAATGGTTGTGTCAAATGGAAAAATGAATTGGTTTCATCACATGTGAAAAATAGCTGGCTAGTCTACATAGACTATCATTAACTTAATCAATCCATGTGAAAGGATCGATTTCATCAATCTTTCACTGACCAAATGTTATAAATATTGGATGGTAAGTCCCATTATTCATTCCTTGATAGATATTAGTGCTATTTTCAAATCCATATAGCCACTAAGGAATAATAAAATAAAAATTTTACCACTCAATTCAGAACATTTTCATATAGGATGATGCCTTTTGGTCTATTTAATACTAATGTTACATTTCATTGATGTATGTTGAGTATAATTTCTGAGTACCTTGAGAATTGTATTGAAGTTTATATGGATTATTTTACCATTTATGGCTCTTCTTCTGATGATTGTTTGGCACACCTAGGTTCTATCCCTCACTGCTATATTGATAAAGATATCATATTAAATTATGAGAAATGAAATTTCCTGGTTGAGCGGGGGATATCTTGGGAATTTTATTTCAAATGACCATATTCAAGTGGATAAATAAAAAATTGAATTAATTTCATCCCTTTCATATCCAAAATGTGTTTTTTGGTGAGATATTTCTTGATTCATTCTATTTTTTACTTCTGATTCATTAATGACTTTAATAAGATCAAACTTCCCTTGTCTAGATCATTACAAAAAGATTATGAGTTTATTTTTGGTAAAAAATGTGAGGATGCTTTCAATTCACTTAAGAGGAGTCTCATGAAACCTCCCATTATCTAACTACCAAGGTGGGATCTCCCCTTTGAACTTTTGTGTGATGCCTCTAACTTTTCATTTGGGGCAGTTTTATCACACAAGGTTGAAAATAATCCTCATTTCATTGCATATGCCTTATGTACCCTTGACCTTGCCTAGAAAAACTACACAACCACGAAAAAAGAACTTCTTTATATCATGTTTTCCTTGAAAAAATTCCCATCATATATTCTTGGGTAAAAAATAATTGTGTTTTCAGATCATGATGCCCTTTGTTTTCTCCTTAAGAATCCCGAAGCTAAGCCCCACCCCATTCGGTGGATACTCCTCCTTTTGGATTTTGACCTTGAAATCTGAGATAATAGAGGAGTTGAAAATATACTTTTTGTCCATATTAGTCGGATTTATAAACCGTTGGTCCATTGTGGTGTCTCACACCTCCCCATTAGAGAATTTTTCTCTCATGATATCCTTTGTGATGTTTTGGACCTTACCCCTGTTATGCAGACATTGTGAATTTTCTAGAAGCATCTTGGGTCCCCAGTAATTTCAGCACTTTACATTCCCAAATACTTAAGCATTATTCACAATGGAACATTTGGGATGACCCATAATCATGGATAATTTTTAGTGACCAAGTTATTCTTTGGTGTGTCTGTGACCATGATTTCACCTCTTTTTTGACCTTCTTCTACACTTTTGCTTATAGGGGACACTTTGACTCTCAATGTATAGCTCAAAAGGGGCTTGACTCAGAACTTTATTGGTCAACATTGAATAGATGTAACAATTAGTTTTATAAGTTATGTACTTGATGTAAATTCAAAGGGAATGTCTCCAGGAGGAATGAAATTTCCCAACATCCCATTTTATTTTGTGAGATCTTAGATGCATGGGGCATTGACTTCATGGGGGCCTTTTCCAAATTCATTTGTATTTTTTTACATCTTATTGGATGTTGAATACATCTCTATATGGGTGGAAGAAAAGACTATTAGGACCTTTGAATCTTTAGTGTTTTTTGATTTTGTGAGGTCCCAAATTTTTAGTAAGTTTGGTTTTCTAAAATTCATTATTAGTGATCAGGGTTTACATTTTTTCAATAGGAACATGAAAAACTTATTCCCTAAATATGGGGTTGTTCATAAAGTATCTACTTCATATAAACCCAAAACTAATGAAAAAATTGAAATCTCAAATCCATAAATTAAGAAAATATTGGATAAAATAGTACAACCCAATAAGAAAGATTAGAGTTTGCACTTGGATGATTCACCTTGGGTGAACCATACTAATTTTAAAACCCTGATAGGAATGTAACCATATAGGATTGTGTTTGGAAAGGCCTGTAGCCTCCTGGTGGAGGTAGAGCACCATGCATATTGGGAAGTTAAACAATGTAATATGAATCTTTCAGATGCAGGTGATCATAGAAATATACAGATTCAAGAGTTGGAAGAAACTCAGTGTGATGCATATGAGAACTCCCAAATCTATAACAAGAAGAAAAAGGTGATCCATGATGAGATGATTCATTAGTGAAACTTTCATATTGTTGATAAGGTCCTCCAATTCTTAGATAAATCTCCACCTAGTTTTTTCATGAAAAGAGTGGAAAGAGGTATACCATCAATGGGTGGAGGCTTAGACACTTCTATAAATATTCATTAAATTATATGGTGGATGAAATACAGCTGATGGATTTCATATATGTCACCAATTAGTAAGATATCCCTTCTCCCTACCATTATTTATTTTTCTGTTTATGTAAACTGTTTTATTTGAGAAAAATGTAATTTTTAGGTGTGGGGGAGGGTGAAGTAAGATAGTTAGGTTTTAGATTAAAAAATAACAAAAAAAATTCATTTTGTTTCCATTTTTTTCTTTCTTTTTTTAACAAACCTTTATCTTAAAGTGAATATCCAAAACCATTTTTATCTTGAGTCGATTGTGTGGAAAATTCCTTTATTTTTTGAAAAAATATTTTCATATGAATGTTGATAAGGAATATTTTTCTAGATTTTTTATTTTCAAATCATTATTAGGAGTTCAATGGATTTTTGATACCCATGCCTCATTAGCACTGACTAATATATTTGATCCCATACCCAAGACACATTATAAGAAATTTATTGCACATTCTTACTTTTAATCACTTTATTGAGAGTCTTAAGTCATGTATATAAACTAAAACCTTCTTTGATTCTGTTTGAATCTATATTATTCAAGTGTGATACATTCATGATAGAGGCCATCATTCAATAAGAATCCCTTTGTAAAATTAACCTTTATTTTTTCCCACCTTGACATTTTACCCTCTTTAATCCTTATAGATCATGAAATTTTGTTATGTATCCACATTACAAGCTAATATATCCCTACCTACCCATCTCTTATGTATATTATTGTTTTCTTTTCAGAAAGTGTGGGGAAGAGGGTGTTTAAATGGGAATTCTTGGAAAAAATTCATTATTATGTGTTCATAAAAAGGGTTCCTACATTTGTTTTCGGTAGTGGATTCATAAGACATATTGTGTCATTGTTTTAGAAATTTTTCCCTCTTTATCTCTAATAATTTTTTTAAAAAATATATAGTTCTATACATTAAAAAAAATAAAAAAAATAAAAAGAAATAGAAAAAAGAGTAAGTTCACTCATTATTATTCCCTAATTGGATGTGATCCACACAAAATAGATAATGGTAATAGTGAGTTGGAAGTTATACACATTTATATTGGTTGAGTGTGTACATTCATTGTTAACACTTTCTAAATTTTTACAAGTGTTTCACTTAAGAGATTAAACACTCTTTTTCTGCCACATATATTTAAACATTATATCATACTATCCCTTGAACCTCAGAACAACATTTTAGAAGTCCTTTTGAGTAGTACACTCTTTTATGATTGTAGAGAATTTAGAATCCTAACATGCATATGGTATGATCACATGAACTCTAAGAAAATATCATAACTCTACATTCATATGTTCCTTGAGTGAAGAGGAAAAATTTCTAAGCGAGGTAGGTTGAGACATGTTTCATGGGTGAAAAAATGAAGTTGAAAAAATTGGAACGTGATAGATGAAAAATGATAGGAAAATTAATTTCATACTTGAGACATGATGAATTTTATTTCAAAATAATCTTTGAAGTTTTCCAACCTTTGATTTAGGAATGTGACTTGATTAATATATAAGACTTTTCCTAGGAGTATAAGGTTTAGGTGTGGGGGTATGATCGCACAATGATATACCATATATTATAAAATTTATACTTGTGTATTAATTTTTTATGGGTTTTATTATCCTATCATTAATTCCCTTTTTCACTCATTATTTATTTTAATTTTTTTTTAAAACATGCTTAAAAAAATGCAATTACACAATGGCCCAATTCTATAACAGTTCAATGTTTCTAGCATAACATTCCCTATACTAATAAAAAATTTAAAATTACTTTTTTAGGATTTTATGGTCATTGGGATTCATTTAATCTAACTGGACCAAAGTCTGAATGTGATAAAAAAGGTCCCAAAAGAGGCCCACAAGTGAAGACATTGGGGGGGGGGGGGGAAATTGGACCACCCTTCTATATTTGGGCCATAACTCGGGCCTCAAATATCTAATTCGGCTAATTCTACATAAATGACATAGATAATTCAAAGTTAAAACTCTAAAAATAATTTCATAACAATTGAAGGCATTTTGTATTTAACCATCTAAATCAACTTGGTGAAAAAATCTATCATGAATAGCTCACCTACACCCATAGATCATTGAATTTTATCGAATACAACCTACTAAATTTATATTTAAAACCACTCAATGGATTATTTTCAATGTGGTAATGAATAGGGGTAAGGGTGATTTGAATTATATATCTTTCTTCATCTATTTTATTCATATTCTACATCATGCACATCTAAAACTCTTAGTGATAAATTGAGGGGGGGGGGGTATTCTTTATTGTAATAATAAGCTCAAAATTTTTAATTTTTGAAAGTTAATTGAATTTACAAGTTTTTTATATATTGTTCTTAATTTATACCTTTTTTATTCTGTGTTTATTCTGGTATGATAAATTACAAATCAAATAAATAAGAATCCTCATGCTTCTATGCATAAATCAGGTATTGTGATGAATTTAGCACATGTTCTACTTTTCTCACATCTTATCTTTCATGGTTATTAAAGAAACTTTATGGTATTTTTTTTAAAAACGTTTTGTATTTTTTGAAAACTAACTCTTTTACAAAATAATGTTTTTGTTTTACAGGAATCGTATTCAGATTCATAGTAATGATGTTTCTGTAAAGAAGGATGAAAGATCAGATCCAAACAAAAAGTGGGAGAATGTTTTTTTTTCTGTATTCAGATTAATTAGAATAAGAAGAACCATATTCATATAATCATATTGAATTCCATTAAAATGACATTGAAAATAATTGAATTCAAAATAATCAAAGAAATAATGATTTTGCTGAAGAGTTTTGAATGAAGAAAGTGAATTCATGATTTATAAAGTTTACATACTTTTTAAACAAAATTGGACAATTCTTTACTGATCAATAATTTCTTACAAATCAATAAAAGATTCATGATAAAATATTTTGAAGAAATGGTGGAGTGGTTTGAAGAAATTCAGAATTAAAGAGTGAAGAATTTCATCATAATGGGATTTTCTTCAAAATGAGAATTCTATCGTTATGGGAATTTCATCATAATGAGAATTCCATCGTAAAGGGAATTTGATTGTAATGATAATTCTATTGTATTGGTAATTTCATCGTAATGATAATTACATCGTAATGGGATTTACATCATATTGAGATTAATCAGCATCAGGTACTGTTGAATTTGGTTTTCCATCTGAAGCATAAAAAAATTTTCATACCCAAGATGATCGTACCTAGACTTGGGAGGAAAATGATCGTAACCAGATTGATCAACATTATATTGATCAAAACCCGATGAAAAGAGGAGGGGATACTGAAATTTTTATCCATGATAATCAAAATGTTGTAATGGTATGAGAAAGAAACAATTTTTAATAGGTTAAAAAAGAATTCGTAATGATCTGATTATGAAGAAGAATTAAAGAGGTCAAACTTCAAATTCATTTTTTTCATAAATCTCAGAGAAATATTAAGAGTTTTAATAAAGTCAAAGATGAATTTTAAATGTGATATATTTTCAGAGTGTTGAGATTTTAGGAAGTTTAATTTTTTTTCAATTTTCCCGTTCTTGGTTTCTAAGTTTCCTATAAATAATTTCTCATATCACTTACTCATTTGAAAATTTCACACATGCACAAAATTTGTATCATTGGAGAATTTAAAATTTAAAGTTCCCATTATATTAAAAAATATTGAATTAATCATTCTATCAGATTTTCAATTTTTTCAAATAGAGAGTGAGTTTATCGTATTCAGGGAATCAAATCCAGAATTATCCTATTCAGAAAATCAGATTAAGAATTATCATATTCAAGAAATAGGATCTAGAAGTATTGTATTCATTAAATCAGATACAACATCATTATTTTGAGAGAATCAGATCCAACATTATTGTATTGAAAAAATCAGATCCATAATCCAACATCATTGTATAGAGAAAAAATCATATTCATCCAAATCAGACTGAGGATTCAAATTGATAAATTGTAGTGCAGATTCAAAAAAGACTTTATTATTTTATTTGGATCAATTGTTTTAAAATAAAACATTGTAAATTGATTAGAGGTAATATAATATTTCCTATTGGGAGATAGAAGGTGTCTAATGGGATTTGTCACAAGTTGTATTCACTTCTTCATAATAGTGGATTTCCATAGGCCCACAAAAGTGGATATGGAAAAGTTGTAGGTTCTCACACCGAGGAAGAACCTTGTAAATATTGTGTGATTTAATTACTTTCCTACTATTACATGGTTATTATTTAGTAAAAGTTGATAATGATATAAATCTTAACATGTTTCATGGGTTAGGTTTTGAAAATAATTAAAACTTATAAAAGTGACCAAATGATTCACTCCCCTTATCAGTTGTTATTCGATAAATTGGAACTTGAGGTATGCTCATGGATTGCATAATTTGATGAAATAAAGAAGTTATAACCCATGATTATTCATGATTTTGTCTTTAGTTCAATTTTTAGATAGACCCAAATCTGGACATCTCATCACGTTGTTGATGTGATACATTGATTGAGTTCAGTTTTTACATCGAGGTAATTTTTTTTGATTTTGAGAGGTCTCTGGTAATCAATATCATCAATAGATAAAATCCTAGGTGGAAACATAGTAAGAAATCACATACCATGCTAGTTTAATTATGTATAAATAAAGGAATCAATGATCTTTTCTATTTTCCTTGAAATCGATGACAGATTAGCATCAAGGGACACTCACTCGGGTTGATAACAATTTCTCCAACCAGTTTCTATCACATCCTAATATTGTTTCAATTTATGTTTTAAAATCATAAAACCCCCAAAGAAATTATCTAATTTTCAATCTCATAAAAAAAATAATCAAAATCATTTTTTAGTTAATGATCTAAGGCTTTGTTGAGAGATGACCTATGGTTCTTGATATACTACAGAAATTACAGTAAAACCAATTAAAAATTTAAATGCTCAACAACATAATCGAATTTTGGAACTATTTACAGGGATCCAGGATAATATTTCCCTTTTATTTTTTTTATTTCTTACTCCTTTTAATCTTCCCCTTCCCCTTTCATTTTTTGTTTATCTTTGCTTGTTTTTGCGTGTTTCATTTCTTACACACACTCTCTCTCTTATCTATATCTTCTCTCTCAATATTCTATAATACACCATTATATTTTATTTTATCCTTAATTTTTTATTAAATTTATTTATTTTATTAATAATTTATTAAAAAAAGAAAAAAATCATAAAAAAGAAGAAAAAAACTTCACAATTTTGTTGCATGACAAGATTTGGCTCAAAATATTGTTCATCTAGAGTTGGAAAATAATGTAACATTGAGGAACCCATTTTGGAACCTCAACTGGTACTAAAATAATCTAATAGTTAACCAAATCCAACGTCCAAAAAACATGGATAAAAATAATTGAATTTTAAAAGAGCTGACCACCCCTGAATTGGAGTACCAACCTGCTTACATCCAATACCTTGAGGAAGTGGCCAACTTTGAGTTGAGATCGTGCATCATCCACCTACTTCCAAAATTCTATGGTATTCTTAGTGAGGTCCGAGACAAACATCTTAAGGAGTTTCGCATTGTGTGCTCCACCATGAAACCCCAAAATGTGACTATGGACCTCATTAAGTTTAGGTTATTCTCTTTCTCCCTTGATGGTGTAGACAAATACTAGCTACACTATATTCCTACCATAATTTGGGGATGTAATGAACTTAAATGACTCTTTCTAGAGATTTTATTCCCTTCTGCCTGAACAACATCCATTAGAAAATAAATCTATGGTATTAGACAATCACAAGAAGATACCTTTGATGAATATTTTGAGATATTCAAAAGAATTTGTTCATGTTTCCCACACCACCAAATTAGTGAAAAAATTCTAATTCAATACTTCTATTAGGGACTTGTCACTATGGATCATGATATTATTGATGTTGCAGCTAGTGGTTCCCTAGTTGATAAAACTCCTACCTTCGATCATCACTTAATAGAAAAAATGGCTCAAAATTCAAAACAATTTGGTACATGAGAAATCACACCCACTCAAGGAGTTCATGAGGTAAGTCATTCAACTGTAGAAAAAATTGAATATAATAAAATTAACGGGATTTATACCCTTATAATACAATTATCACAAGCATAAGGTAATTCACACTCTCCACCCATTCCATTTTATTATGGTAACTGTTTTGATAATAATCATTTTTTGACTAGTTCTCGCTAATTCAGGATCATCAAAGTCTTGTGCAATAGTATTTCCCAGGCATCCATTCCAATAAGCACCACCTTTCAAGCAGGAACCATTCAATCCAAATTCAAACCTTGGTTGGAAAGTAAAAATATAGCAGTGATAAGGAAGGAACTCAAGCAACCCTAAATAGAACTGGTATAAAAAATCCAAGGTTTGTAACCTTCTTATCCTTCACCATCTCAAAACAATACTCCTCCTGCTAAATCTAAATCAATCCTCAAAGAAATGGTGAATAAAATTTCATCCTAGAATTACCTCCTCCCAAATCTAAATCAAGCCTCAAAGAAATGGTGAATAAAATTTCATCCTAGAATCACCTCCTCCAACGGAACACAAGATTAACTATTTAATACCTATGAACTCAAGTAGGACAGTTGGAAAACACCATCAGTTAGATAAAGATGAAAGGTTCTAGACAACTAGCATCCCATCCTATTTATAATAAAAAGGATAATGGTAATGTATGTTAAATCACACTTTGTAGTGGTAAAAAAAGTTTCTTCTTCCAAATATTCTACACAACAGGTATGCCCCACTCTTGAAAACTATATTTCTCCACCCTTAAAGGAATCTAGTGAATAAAAAAGGGTAAACAAGTTATTATCAACAATTTTCCTGGAAAATCCATTCATATTCCTTTCCACCAAAAGAATCTCTAAATATAATAAAAATTTTGATAATGAGATTGATAATCAAATAATGGATAAATTTAAAAATGTAAAAGTTAACATTCATTTATCAGATGTAGTTAAAAAAATTCCTCACTATGAAAAATTTATGAAATAAATTTTCACCCATATACAACAGTTGAAGGGTAATGAGAGAGTCACCCTTGGAAGGAATAACTTGGATTTGATGCAACCAGCGATGCCAACCGAATGCAAGGATCTGAGAAAATTTACTATACCTTGCACTATAGGGAAGAACATATTTTGTAATGAAATTCTATATTTAGGTTCTTCAATTAATCTAATTCCTCAACGCATGTATACATATTTTCATGTTATAGATCTTCAACCTACTGACATTTTCCTACAACTTTACAACTGGAGAAAAACACACCCATCATGAGTGATCGAGGAAGTCATCGTTACAGTGAAGAATCTCATACTCTTTGTAGACTTCTACATTCTTGAGATGGTAGATACCTGAACCCAAGGACATGAACCTCTCATACTTGGAAGGAAATTCCTAAAAATAGAAAATATGATCATCAATGTTCAAAATGGTATGTTTTCCATGGAGTTTGGTGTAGAAAAGTTATGTTTTAACATCCTTGATGCTGTGAAGTACCCCAATTAGGGAAATCCAATCTTCCTGCCTATTTGATGGAAGTTCTCTCTAACAACACACACACACACAAAAAATTCTCTCCTCGAACCATAATTCGATTAATTTCCCTCTTTTTCAATCCTGGATGATTTTAGTTGTGATTCATGTTTTTATTGTGTTCATTATGAGCTACCCATGACCGTCGATGATTCTGAAAATCATATTTACATTGATTTTCTATACTTATAGCATAAACATGAGAAGATCGACTATTTCATGGAACTCACTACCCCTAAACCCCCTCCCTCAATCCAAAATCCAATGGTATTGGAATTAAAACCACTTCTATCTAATTTAAAATATGCATATCTTGAGTGTATTGACAAATTTACCATCATTATTGCCACCAACCTCTTTTCATAACAGGAATCAGAACTTATTGACCTTTTGAGAGAGTGTAATAAGGAGATAGGATGTAAATTAGATGATATTCCTAAGATTATACCTTCAATTTTTATACACCATATACTTTTAGATGACGAGGCTAATCCTGTAAAGTAAGATTAACACCGGTTAAATCCCACTCTCCTTGAAGTGGTAAAATTGGAAGTCATTAAATTACTTATTGATCAGATCATTTATCCTATATCTGGTAATAAATGTTTAGCCAAGTGCAATTGTTTCCTAAACAATTGTAATAACGGTTGTGTCAAATGAAATTAATAAATTGGTTCCAACACGTGTGAAAAATAATTGGTGAGTCTGTATTGACTACCTTCAACTGAATCAAGCCACATGAAAGGACCAATTTCCCCTACCTTTCATTAACCAAATGTTAGAAATATTGGTTGGTAAGTCCCATTATTGTTTCCTTGATGGATATTTCTGTTATTTTCAAATCCATGTATCCCCTTTGGATCAAGTAAAGAAAACATCTATCCATTAAGCACATTTATATATTGGAGGGTGTCTTTTGGTCTACGTAATGTGATTTTTAGTTTTAGTGATGCATGTTGAGTATATTTTATGTCTACCTTGAGAATTATATGAACGTTTTTAGGTAATATTTCACCATTTATGGCTCTTTGATGAATTTTCAACACACCTAGGTTCTGTACTTTACCATTACATTGAAAAATATATCATATTAAATTATGAGAAATTCCATTTCATTATTGAGTGGGGGATAGTTCTTGGTAATGTTATTTCAAATGAGGGAATTCAAGTTGATAAATCAAATATTGAATTATTTCCATACCTTATGTATCTTAAATGTGTTTGTGAGGTGTGTTCTTTCTTAGGTCATGCTGGTTTTCACTGCTGAATCATTAAAGAATTTAGTAAGGTCTCACTTCCTTTATCTCAGTTATTAAAAATAGAATCTAAGTTTATTTTTGATAAAAATTGTGAGGATGAATTCAATTAACTAAAAATTATTATCACATAACCTCCCATCATCTCACTACCAAGGTGGTATCTCCCCTTAGATATTATGTACGATGCCTCTAAGTTTTCAGTTGGGTCCGTTTTATCACAAAGGGTTTAGAAGGCTCCACATTTCACTATGCATGCCTCACGTACACCTGAACCTACCTTAAAAAACTACAAAATCACTAAAAAATAACTCCATTATATTGTTTTTAACTAATAAAATTTTTATTCAAATCTTCTTGGGTCAAAAATCATTGTGTTTTCTAATCACGATGACCTTTATTTTCTCCTTAAGAAACCTGAAGCTAGGCTATGCCTCATTCGGCGGATGCTCCTCCTCTCGTAGTTTGACCATGAAGTTTGAGATAAGAAAGGAGTGGAAAATTTGGTATATGAACACACTAGTAATATTTCCCCAGCACTATATAATCATGTTGAATCACCCCTCCCCATTGGATAATTCTTCCCTCATAAGAACCTCTGGGTTGTTGTAGACCTTACCCCCTAATATACAGACATTGTAAATTTTCTAACAGTGTCTAGGGTCCCCACCAATTTCATTACTTCACAATATAAGATACTTAAGAATGATTCATGATGGTAAATTTGAGATAAACCATACTTTTGGATAATTTTTAGTGACCAAGTTGTTTTTCAGTGTGTCCTTGACCATGAGTTCTCCTGTATTTTCAGATTCTACAACACTTTGGATTATAGGGGCCATTTTGGATCTCAATGTATAGATAAAAAAGTCCTTGAATCGGAATTTATTTTACAAAATTTTATAGATATTCACATTAGTTTTTTAAGTCATGTACTTGATTTCAATTCACAAGGAATATATCCAAGATGAGTGAAATTCCCCAACAACTCAGGTTATTTTTTGAGATCTTTGATGCATGAGACATTGACTTCAGGGGACCTTTTTCAAATTAATTTTGATTTGTGTACATATTATTAGTTATTTATTATGTATCTAAATGGGTGGAAGTAAATGATACTAGGACCAATGTCTCTCAAGCGGTTTTTTGATTTTTTGAGACCCCATATTTTCAGTAGGTTTGGTTTACAAAGATTCATCATTAGTGATCCAGGTTCAAATTTTTGCAATCAGAACATGAACAACTTTCTCCATAATTATGGGTTTGTTCATAAGGACATGATTGCATATCATCCCAAAATAAAAGATAATATAAAATCTAAAATTGATAAGTTGAGTGAATCTTGGAAAAAATGGTACAAACCGATAGGAAATATTGGGGTTTTCACTTGGATGATGCACTTTGGGAATACAATATAGATTTTAAAACCGTAATCATAATTTCACCATATAGGATTATGTTTCTAAAGGATTATAACCTCCTATTGGAGGTAGATCACCATGAATATTGGGATATTAAAGAAAAGTAATATGAATCTTTCAGATGAATGCGAGAATAGGAAGCTGCAAATTCAAGAGTTGGAAGAAATTTTATGTGATTTATATGAGAACTCCCAAATCTATAAAGAGAAGAAAAAGGCTATCCATGATGAGATGATTCATCAGTGGAAGTTTCATATTGGAAAGAAGGTACTCATGTAAAATTACAACCTAAATCTCCACCTCGTATTTTCATGGGAAGAGTGGAAAGAGTTTTACCATTAATTGGAAGAGGCTCAAACACTTATATGAAGATTTTCTAATGCATCCGGTGGAGGAAATCCTTCTGATTGATGTCATTTATGAAACCATTTATAAATTTATCCCTTGAACCAAAATTTATTTATTTTTCTATTTACATAAACTTCTTTCATTGAGAAAAATTTTATTTTTATATGTGGGGGAGGTTTAAAGAGGATTTTTAGGATTTAAATTAAAAGGCACACAAACAATAAATGTGTTTCCATTTATTCTTTTTTTTCTTCTTTTTTTAAACCAATCTTTAATCTTAAAGAGAATACCCAAAAATAATTTTTCATTCTTGAGACAATTGTGTGTAAAATTCCTTTATTTTTTCAAAAATTATTTTCAAATGAATGTTGATATGGAATATGTTTTAGAAATTTTATTTTCAAATCATTCTTAGGAGTTTAATGTATTTTTAAAATCCATGCCTCATTAGCACTAAATATTATTTTTATTTCCATACATGAGAGACATTATAAGATATTTATTTAATATTCTTCATTTTAATAACTTTATTTAGAGTGTGAAGTCATATGGAGAAATTAGAACTTTCATTGATTTTGTTTGAAACCATAATACTGAAGTGTGATACATTTATGATATATGCCATCAATCAAAGAAAATCCCTTTGCAAAATTAACCTATATTTTTGGAAAACATGAATTTTACTCTTAATAAGACTTAGATACCATTAAATTCTTGTTGGGTATCCAAATTACAAGATAATTTATCCCTATATACCCATATCTTGTGTACATTATTGTTTTATTTTTAGTAAGTGTGTGGGAGAGTGTATTTTCATGGGAATTCTTAGGAAAACATAATTGTTATGGGTTGAGAGAAAGGGTGCCTACATTTTTTGGGCAATGGGTTCATAATCCATATTGTATCATTGTTTTACACATATCTCTCTCTTTATATCATATGAAAATTGTATACAATATATAGTTATGTACATTGAAAAAAGATAAAAAATGAAAAATAAATGGAGAAAATAGGAAGTTTACTCATTATTATTCATTGATTGGGTGTGATCCACACAAAATAGACAACAATGATAGTTATTTGGAAGTTACACACTTTTGGAGGGGTTGTGTGTGTATATTCATTATGAAAACGTTCTGAATTTTCACATGTTTTTTTCTTTAGAGATTAAACACTGCTCTTTTGCCTCATATTTTAAAACATTAAATCCCACCAACACTTGAACCTCAAAACAACCTATTGGAATTACTCTTGATTAGAACACTATTTTCTACTTGTTTAGAACTTATAATCTCAAAAATCATATGGTAAGATCACTTGAACTCTGGGAAAAGAGCTCAACTCCACTTTCATATATCCCTTGAGTGAATAGGGAAAATTTGTAAGTGAGGTAGGTTGCGACATGTTTCTTGGGTGAAGAAATGAACTTGAAAAAATTTAAATTTGAGAGAAGAAAAATTATTGGATATTTAATTTAATAAATGAGACATGATGAATTTAATTTCAAACCAATCTTTGAAGTTCTATCGCATTTGTTTTGGAAATTGGACTTGATTAGGATATAAGACTTTTCCTAGGAGTACAAATATTTAGATGTTGGGGTGTGATCTCATAGTGATATAACATGTATTATCACTTTTATACTTGTTTATTAATTTTTTTGTGGATTTTAGTATCCCATAATTAAATCCTTTTACCCTCATTATGTATTTTGAATTCATTTTTTGAAAATAGGCTTAAAAAGATGCAATACCACAATGGAAAAATTTGACAACATTTCACTGTTTCTATCATATCATTCACTACACCAATCCAAATGTTAAAATTAGTTTTTTGGGGGATTATATGTTTACTGAGATTCATTTCATCTTATTGGACCAAAGGTTAAATGTGAGAAAAAATGGACCAAAATAGGCCCACAAGTGAATACATTCTAGGAAGACCAGATTGGACCACCCTTCTGTAATTAGACCATAACTCAAACCTCAGACCTGCAACTGGGATGATTCAAAGGCACACCTCTCCATTTAATTTCATAACAATTAAACATGTTTTGTCTAGTCAACCAACCAAAAAAACTTAGTGAAAAATTATGTCATGAAAAGATCACCTACACCCATACACCATTGATTTTTCTTGGATTTAACTTTCAAATTCTTGTTTAAAATCACTCCATGGATCATTGTCATGGTGGGAACAAATAGGGGTAATGGTGAGTAAAATGTGAGATATTTATTCATCTATTTTATCCCTCTTTTACAGCATTTACTTCCAAAGCTCTTAGTAATGAATTTGGGGGGTGTTCTTTGTTGTAATCCCAAGATCCACGCTTGTAATTTTTGGAAGGTAATTGAATTTCTAGGTTTGTTGTCTGTTGTTATTCATTTCTGCCTATTTATTTTATTTATTTATTCTGGTATGATATAATAAAAATCGAAGGAACAAGAATCCTCATGGTTCAATTCATAAATTGAATCTTATGACAATTTAAACTTATTTTCCTATTTTCTCACATATTCTCTTTCAAGGGTATGCTTATGGATTGCATCATTTGAAGAAATACATAAGGATTTACCCATGATTATGCCTGATTTTTTCTTGAGTAAAATTTTCAGATAGACCCAAATCTAGAAATCTCATCATATTTGTTGACACACATGTTTTAGTGATTAGAAAATCATTATAATTATGTTTTTAATGAGTTTCATGTTTTATGATATCATTTTATAATACAATATAGTTTAGAAAGAATTTTTCTAAGTATTGAAAAATTTCACCATTGAGGATGAGTTACCGACAGAAAAGAATCACTATTGAAGATGATTCATCGCTAGGAATGTCTCACCACTGGAAAAGAGTCATTGTTAGGATTGATACACAATCAGACTTTACATACCACCAAAGTGGACTCACTTCCAGACTTCACCTACTATTGAGGATGACCTACCGTCAGACGATTCACCATTGAGATTAGTCACCATTGAAATGATTCAACATTGAGATGATTCACCTTTGAGATGAGTCACTACTGAACGATGAGTCACTTACAGACCTGACCTATCGTTATATGACCCATTGCTAGCCTGACTCACCATTGGCCTAACTCACCTCCATACATTATTCACAATTAGAATGATCCCCCATCTCTATTCTATGGTATTTTAATTAAATACTTTGAATGACTATATTATCGAATTTAATACTGAGGATTATTTTAATGATTGTTTTTAAACTATTTCAAGGAACATTAAAGATTATGTCAGAGCTAAGTATGAGGATAAAAGATATCTGAAAGAATGTTACTTGAATAGTATGTCTATCCTGCAATGCTATATATATTCAAAGAAGTCTCCATCATGTGAAAAAGAGCGTAGGTGTCATGCATGCGAGTAAAGTGAGAACATATGATCAAGAATTCTACTCACTTAAGAGATTTACACGAAGCATTATTACCTACTTATGAATATGAAAGAGTGAAGCATATAGAACATACCAATCCTTTCAAACAGTTTGAACAAAGAGATATTATGATGATTTTTTACCACATTTTTTAGAGAAACACTCGAGATACTCTCCATGCTACATTCAAGGTGTCTCAATATTTTAAGCACATCAGACCGAGAAACTCCATATTTTTTATATATTTATACTTTCTATTTCTGTTTGTTACATTTACATTTGAGCAGTGTGTGGTTTACCCAGTTTAGTAAACAAACACCGTCTCCTACACTATAAATGGAGGATAAAAGATATCTTATTAAATCTATTTAAATTTTTACCAACAATTTGGTGGAAGTGTTCCTTGTGTGGCATGTGTTTGTTTTATTCCCATGATCGTTATGGAAGTGGTTCCTGTGTGGTCTAGACAGCTGGATTGCTATTTTTTTTACCTGATCCAGGTTGCGGATCAATATTATTTTATATAATCTACTTGGAGGTGTGTGATTTTCAAGTGGAGGGGATTAGGTCTCAGCTTTAGACCAAACCCCATGTTTTGATTCTCCTGTGTGTTTTTTTTGTTAAATTTATAATCTTAAAACAAATTTGTTTTAAATTGTAAACAAAACCACTACTTTGATAGTTAATCTTAAATAGTATTTATGTAAATATTTTAGTAAGTAAATTGATTTCAAATTTTATAATAGTCTTCATATTATTTAAAGTGAGCACTAATAATGCTTCGATGAATCTTTTAAAATATCATAACTTATATCGATCTTCTATTTTGATTAATTGGAAACTTTTAATTTAACTGGGGGATTTTAATTGAACAATTTTTGATAGAAATTTTTATTAGGTACACAATTCACCCCCTCTTGAGATACTCAGTCCAACCGATATTTGGTATCAATGGTTTTCAAAATATTTTAAACTATGATTTTAGTTGTGTTTTAAATATCTTAAATTTCTATTAGATATAAATTTAGTTCTTTAAATGGATAATATACAAGAAGGTTATTATACTAACAAACCTCTTTTATTTGATGTAAATAACTATAATTAATGTAAAATAAAGATTAAATTTTACATTTAAATCACGGGTTTTGAAATATGATATGTTATAGAAGATAAATATGAATTACCTAAGACTACTAGGAGTACATCAGATGATGAAACTAAAACTGTTTACAACAACAACCGAAAAGCTATGAATGTTATTTACTATTCTTTATGTGATGAAGAGTTTAATAGGACATATACTATTAAAAATTCTTATGAAATATAGAAAACATTATCTATTTATCATGATGGAACTACTAATGTTAAATAAATGAGATTGAATACTTGTACAATTAAATATTATAAATTTAAGATGAAACACGATGATCTGATATCTAATATGTATCACATGATAAATTAGATAGTGAATACAATGAGATCGTTGGGAAATCCAGTTTCATACAAAGATCAAATCATGTGACTGTTGAGATGTATTCCTAAAAGGTGGATAGGAACATCAGTTTCAATAATAGAATCCTATGATATCAGCAAACTAACTATAAAGGAATTGAATTGGAAGATGATGATGCATGAGGAAGAGGATATGGTTAAAAAATAAGAGGATGATGAAACTAAGGGAAAGTTAGTAGACTTAAAGACTACTACATCAAAATAGAGAGTATAGGAAAAAGTATAATATGAAATATCCAGTGATGAGGAATCACCAGTCGATAGTGATGAGGAAGTGGCCCATATAGCTATAATGTTTTAGAAATTCTATAACAACAATAAATTATTTAGGAAACCTAGTTATAATGGAAAGTTTGGTTATAGATAAAGTTGGAAGAATGACTAAAAAATAGTTGATAATTAAAATGATATTATCTGTTATGATTGTTAAAGAATAAGACATGTTAAGGATGACTATCCCAAGTTAAAGTACAAAAATAAGTATGACGATAAGGATATGAAATAGAATAAGAGAGAAATGAGTGCCACATGGAGTGCCTCTGAGGATAGATCCAGTGAGTTAGACTCTACTAATGAATAAAATATTGACGTAGAAAATATGTTCTTCATGAAAAACGTATCCAAGGTACCTATTATATCTTTTGTACATAATTCAAATTATTCTAGATATGAACATAATGATGAAAATTTAAAAAATTAGTAAATTTTTGAATATTTCAATATTCTTGAGGATAAATTTAAGGATCTGAAATATAAATAAAAAATTTTAAAGAAAAAACATGCTTTTTTTTCTAATATCAAATCTGATTTTGCTGTAGAAAAAGAAAATAATGAACAATTGTTCAAAGAAACTATTTAACTAAAATTGTCCAATGAGAAGTTAAATAAATATTTAGATATATTTACAAATTTTAGAGAAACTATAACTCAAATTATATGAAACAATTTCTCATAAATATATTATTGGTCGAATTTACCAACCTGGATAGAGAAGAATTGTCAAGAGTACTTTAGTTCCTATATCCAATTCTGAAAATTATGCTACTAATTATTATTCAACTGGACCAAATAAAGTTTTTATTTATGAGATCTTGATATATAATTATAGGAACCCCATCAAGAAAATATGGGTTCATAATATCCTAATTACAAACATTTATGGACCCAAGAATATTTGGGTACCAAAATAATTTTTGGTATAAAATTGTTTTATAGGTAACCTGCTAGAAGAGATCTAGAAAAAATATATAGTACCTGGACAATGTCTATTCCAAATAGGTGATAGAAGATTACTCAATATTCAAGAACATAATAAATTGTTATGGTGGACATGTCACCTTTGGTGAAAATGCTAAAGGAAAAATACTTAGCCTTGTACAAAGTGGTAAATCTAAGTCAATTATAATTTCTAAAGTACTTTTTGTTGATGGTTTGGAATATAATTTACTTATAATCTCAAAACTATGTGGTGATGGTTTTCATGTGAAATTTGAAAACAATAATTTTAATGTTTTTTATTCTAAAAATTATTTAGTATTTACTACTTTGAGAAATGATAATGTGTATGGTATTAATCTTGATTCTTTAATTTCACAAAATGTTTCTTTCTTAAGTGACTTTCATAGAGAATATTGTCTTTGGAATAAGAGACTATGCCACTTTAATATTCACTCCCATAGAAAGGTTACTAGTAAAGGGTTAGTTAGGGATATATACAAACTTGAATTCCCAAATGATAATGTTTATAACCACTATCAAAAAATGAAAAAATACAAAATATATTTCAAACCAAATAAAGAAGTTTCAACTTCTCAACCCCAAAAATTAGTTCACATGGATTTTTTTGGACCCTCTAGTGTTTCTAGTTTAAATGGGAATCACTATGTCTATGTACTTGTAGAGGAATTTTTTAGGTATGATTGGGTATTATTTTTAGCTCAAAAAATTGAATCCTTCTCTCACTTTACCAAGTATGAAAATATTATAGAAAACCTAGGTGGACATAGGATTAAGTCCTTAACAAGTGACCATGTCCATGAGTTTGAAAATCAATAATTTGAAACCTTTTTGTCACAAAATGAATATAACCGTAACTTTTCTACTCCCAAGATCCCCCACTAGAATGAATTTGTAGAAAGAAAAATAGAACCCTTCAAGGGATAGCCCAAACATTGATAAATGAATATAACTTACTAGTCTACTTTTGGGTATAGGATTTGAATACAACCTTCTATATAATTAATAGATTTTTAATTATACCTATGTTGACTAAAAACCATCATGATATTTGGAATAACAGAAAGTCTAAGGTTAATTACTTTAGAGTTTTTGGATGAACAATTTTTATTCTTAACACTATGGATAAACTTGACAAGTTTTCCTCCAAGTGCGATGAAGTAATTTTCCCTGGTTATTCAACCTCTAGTAAATCTTATAGAGTGTTTAATAAAAGAACAAAGACTATAGAAGAGTCTTTCCATGTCATGTTTGATGATACATATCCAAATGATCTTAAAACCCCTTTAGAAAAATTCAAGTATGATTTTTCAACTATATAAATAAATTCCAAACCTTATGACACTATCTTAAAACATGAAGAAAAATCATCCATTTCTGAGGAACTTCCAGAACCTAAACCAGAAGTTATAAAAGACCATGAGGTGACCATCCAATATTTTTCAAGATTTTTTAGGATTCTTAAATTCTATCCTTTAGTTGTTATAGTTGGAGACTTATATAGAGGTACACAGAGTATAGCTTCTATAAGGAACTAGGTTGAACATTAAGCTTTCTTGTTAAAACTTGAACCTAAGAACATAACTGATGTATTTAATGATTAATTATGGGTAAGGAATATGAAATAATAACTTACTCAATTTGAAAAAAATAAAATTTGGTAACTTTTAGATAGACCCAAATACACCATAACTATAGGCACTAAATGGGTGTTTATAAAAAAGGTTGAGTAATCTAGCACAATAGTGAGAAATAAGGCTAGACTTGTTTCATAAGGGTATATTCAAGAAGAAGGTATAAAATATGGGGAAAACTTTTCACTAGTAGCTAGACTTGAAGGCATCATTATACTACTTGCCTATGAAGTACATCTAGAATTCAAACTAGATCATATGAATGTTAAAAGTATATTCTTGAATGGTTATATAATTGAGGATGTTTTTTTGAATAAACCCTTGATTTCATAACACTCATTTTACAAATAATGTTTTCAAACTATAAAATGATTGATATGGTTCAAAATAGGATCCTATATCTTATTATGATAAGATCATCTCTTTTCTTATTTCTAAAGGATTTTCAAAAGGTATAGCTGATCCTACACTTTTTGTAAAATTAATTTCAAAAGATTTTTTAGTTGTTCAAATATATGTAGATGATATTATATTTGGATCTTCTAAAAACTATTTATATACTAATTTTTAAAAAATGATGCAAAATGTGTTTTAAATTATTTTAATGGGTGAAATGAAATTATTTCTTGGTTTTCATATATTTCAAAATAAAGAAGGAATTATTTTAAATCAAACTAAGTACACTAAAGACCTTTTAAAATGTTTTGGTTTTGACAGCACTAAAAGTAGTGACACTCCTATCAGTACCAACTGTAAATTAGATCTTGATGAAGATGGGAAATTAGTGGATAAAACTAGTTATAAATGTATGATTGGAAGTCTTTTCTACTTCACTACTAGCTGACGTCACATTATGTTTAGTGTGTGTATGTGTTCTTGTTTTCAATCAAACCCAAAAGAGAAACACTTACTTTTTGTTGAAATGATTTTCAAATACCTCAAGTATACAACCAATTTATGATTCTATAACCCTTAGAGACAAGAATTTGACATAGTAAGTTATACATATGCTTATTTTAGTGTTTTTATATGAGATAGAAAAAGAACCTATGGAAGATATCATATTTTTGGAAATTATATAGTATCTTGGTGTAGTAGAAAACAAAATTATGTTTCACTGTCTACTACTGAAGATGAATACATAGATGCAGGTAGAGACTGTGCTCATGTTTTGTGGATGAGACACACATTACTAGACTATGGATATCAATTCTGATATCTACCTATAAATTGTGACAACAAAAGTGCTATAAACATTTCTAATAATCATGTGTCTCACTCTAGAACAAAACACATTGATGCACGACATCAATTTTTGGGAGATCATTTTAAAAAGGGTGATATAACTCTTGATTATATTGGCACAGAACATCATCTTGCTGGTATTTTTACTAAGCTATTGAATTATAAGATAAGAAAATACATCAAACATGAATTATACATGATTAATTTTGGTTAAACATAATTTTGTCGGAACCATCGTTGGATTTTACCCACCGTTGGAGTTTACCCACTGTTGGATTTTATCCACTGTTGGATTTTACCCACTGTTGGAGTTTACCAACCATTGGTGTTTACCCACTATTGGAAATAACCCTATATTGGTAGTGACCCACCATTTGTATTGATTTTATGTTAATAATTTTATCTAGGTTAGTTTTTATTCCATTTTAATTAAAATATTTAATTTCATTATGATTTAAATGTTATTTTGTTTTTCTAATTTTCAAATCCCTAAATGATATAAACTAGAAACTTGTCTAATTTTTACAATCACTCCCTCATGCCTTACCTTTTAACTTCACCACGACCCTTTATCTCCCAACTTTTTTCCTTCCCTCAATCTTTTCTGAAACTTACACCTTGTTATAAATGGTTACAGTGAAGAAATACTTAGTGTCATCTTCAGAAGACTGACATACTTCAAAGAAGTAGAAAGGAGAATAGAAGATATCTAAAATCGAGACACTAAACCCACGTCTCATAAGTCGAAAAGTGGTACCTGAGAAGGAAGTTCATGTGGAATGGTTACTATTGACCAAGTCATTGGTTCTCAGAGTAATTCAAGACTATGGATGGTTAGAGTGGTTCTTGAATATTGAGAGGCTATTCTGTCCTAGGTTAGTGCATCAGTTTTATCATAATGTGGAGTATAGATTTGGGGGAGATAAATACTATGTTTGACATAGGATAAATGGGAAGAAGGTTGCTTTCCCTTAAATTTTATGGGCTAGATGTTTTAAAGTACCTCATGAAGAAGTTTCAAATGACTATCAAGGATTGATTCAGAGTGATTCAGATACATTTAAACTCTAGGATGCCTTAATTTAGATAATAGGATATTATACCTTGAAAATACCAGTTTCAACTGATATTGGTGGCGAGTTTCATTTACTGTTTATGTTTATTCATCACATACTATGCCCGAGAAAAGAAGATTTTAGTATAATGATATACCAAGATACATACCTATTATACCTTATGAAAAGGGGATACAAATTTAATTTGTGTATATATTTGATGGTAAATATGATAGAGATGTGTAAGAAATCTTCTAGGTGAAATTCCATAATTTATCCCAAGTTCATTTCATCCCTGCTAAAGGTCAAGTGATTGGTTGACGGGGAAGAAGAAACTGAGGTGAACTATGGAGGTTTTTTCCTAACCAAATTCATTTTAAATTAATGAAAATAAATTGGAATCCCAAGAAGATATAATGGGATGATGATATTGATAAGATTTATGAGGAGTTAAATCCTATTGATCACTCTTCAAGGACATAGAATCTTATGAATCCTTGTATAGAGCCATATAAGGTTGTTTTGTACTCAAATGAGGAAGAAGAGGAGGTTACTGTTTCTGGTGATGACTAGTAGGAGTTTTCTATTGATGATGGTAGTTATCCTATGTTTCCTAAGAGCCCTCCTAATTTCAATTTCATTCTAGTTAGTCATCCTGGATCTCTCCATGTTAGAGAGAATCTTTTAAAAGAAGGGAGTAAAGAATAAGAAACTAAGGTTTCTGGAGAGGACCAATTTACGAGTTATTCTAAATCTTTTGATGAAAATGAAAATGAAAATGGAAGTGATATATAACATGATGGAGGAGGAGATGAAGAAGAATATGAATCAGAAGATGAATAAGAAAATGGAGATGATGATGGAAAAGAAGGATATGGAAATTAATAAGAAGGAAATATAAGGAATATAGAGATGGAAAAGATAAGGGAAATATTGATGGAGATGGTAGTAATGGTGGTTTAGATTATGATGGTTCTGATGGCCTTATTGGTGTTGAGGATATTGAGATTCCCCTAGTACTTATTTATTATCTAGGATTTTCAATTGTTTCTAGGTCTGAAGAGAGATTTAGATTAGTTCAAGATGTTGATAGAGTTTCTAGAGACACTAGAGATGAGTTGGTAGCTTCTGTTAAAGAGGATGAATCCCCAAAACTTATTAATAATCATTTTGTAACTACTAATAGGGATCTTTCTAAGAATGATTATTTTTAATCTACTCAGAAGATAGGTGATGTGAAGAAAGTTGATGAGAATATGGTTTTTGAGCATATAGTTGTTGAGCCTATATTTTTTGAGATTTCTAGTGTGTCTTCAATCAGGTTGGGTGACCCAGTTCTTGAGGAATAGGATAAGTATCTAGGTTATGTGAGGCTAGGCCTAGTCTACCCTAATTCTGATGATGATAGAAGTCCAAGAAAGAATTATGGAATTATTTTTCCTATTCGAATAGAGATATATCCTAAGGGATACATGGTATAACATATAGATGTTGTAGGATAACTTCATAGGTTTCATTCACATATTCATACTAGACCCATGCCTAAATAGGTTGCTACCATTGAGATATATTTTTCACCTTTTCCCGCTCCTATTGTTTCTACAGTACTTATAGATGCAGTTACCATATTTAACTTGGAGTGTTTTAGGGAAAGGCTTATCTCTAATTTTGGTTGTTGAAAAATCAAGAACCTATTGAAACTAATATTAGTGAAAGAGATGAAAGATACATGTTTGATATTATGAAACACCACATCCAACCTAAGATGATGCATCATATTCAAGAAGTGAAGATAGATAACAAAATACTTTCCATTGAGCTGGAGTCTTTTCGATCAGTGATGGAGGGGATATAGACTTCCTTTTCTGCTAGTATGGATGCCTTGATGGTGCGGTTGGAGTCATTTCCTTCTTTTCCTTATACTTTTAGTGCTCCACTTACCATTCATTAATTTTATGGTGATTTGATCTAGTTAGGGGTTATGTAGGTTCTTAGGGATGTTTCTAGAGATGTCACTAATATCCCTCTTGATAGTCTGAGGTATATTAGGCACAACAATGACCATGTTTATAAGAAGGTTAGATAATGCCACAATGATTTCTAATGTGATTAAGAAACTATTAAAAATTCAATCAAGTATTACTTTTCAAGGATCTATACTAAGACTGATCTCAACTCTCACTTTACTTTCCTTGCTGAAAAACTTAGGATGCTTCTTGTTATACAAGCCTTCAAGGTTAAAGTTAACCAATTGAAAGAGATGGACCCTGTTCTCAAGTATTTTATGAAGATGAAAAAGTACTTTTTAATTGCTGTGGAGAGGGGATGATATATCATCATGGACTTCATCAATATAATGAATCCCTTTCTTCTTTTTTTTGTAACTGCATTAGTGGATCAAGATTCCATTATAGGGACCAATAATCTCACTCCTCCATCTTCTGATCCATTGATTTTCAGAGCTGTTGTTACCTGATATGCTAGTGATCCTTTACCTGCATAGTTCCAGCCATTTAGTTTGACTCATATAGAATATTTCTAGTATCTCATGCCTATTATTATCAGATAGCCTCCTAATCTACCCAATTTCCATATATACTTCACTATAGTTGCCTCAAATTCTACCACTGTTCCATTTACCTCTCACAATGTAAAGGGATAGTCACTTGTTGTTCCAACTACCCAGTCTAAGAAGCATTGAGATTAGAATTTATGTCCTTGATAGGGAATTGTTTTTTCTGAATTTGTTTTGTATCGAATTTTGAATATCATTCCATTCATTTTTATCCTTAATGAAACTTCTCTTCTCATTTATATTTTATCTCTTTTCATTTCCTATTTATATTTTCACTTTTTAATAATCCCAAAAAGGGGAGAGTGAATATGGAATTTATTTATGATTTTTATAGTGATGTTATCATTTTATACCATCATTAATGATGTTTCTGGATACCATACCTTCGATGCCATATATATTTAACGTATTCCTTCGATACTATTTCATTAATTATGGTTATTTACTTTTATGGTTATGTTACTTTCTCATATGATACCGTTGACATATATTTGATACTCTTGTTTGATTTAATATATTTCACACCTTTTTTAATCATACTATCTTCTATTTTAAAGGTTTTAACTTTTATGATTAAACTCTCAAAATAGATTTTTAAAGTTTTAAACAAATCTATTTTAAACCAAATATTATTCTATACATGGTTTATAAAATTCTATGATTTGTGATCATCAAAAAATGGGGAGATTATTGGAACCCATGTTTTCCTGATCACAAAATCATAGTAATTATGTTTTTAATGAGTTTTATGTTTTATGATAGAATTTTATAATATAAGTTATTTTTTTGATAATTTGGGTAAGTATTTAAAATTATCACCATTTATGACGAGTCACCGCCAGAAAAGACTCACCGTTGAAGATGAGTCACTACCAGGAATGTCTCACCACTGAAAAAGAGTCACCATCACGATTGAGTCACTACTAGACTTTACCTACCTCCAAAGCAGTGTTACCATTATAATTCAACTACCATTGAAGATGACCTATCATTAGATGATTCACCATTGAGATGATCCACCATTTAAAAAAGTTACCATTGAGATGATTCACCGTTTAGATGAGTAACCACTGAACAATGAGTCACCACCAGACCCGACCTACTGTCAAATGACCTACCGCAAGCCCGACTAACCATTTTATTGACTCACCACCAGACATTATTTCATATCATAATTAGAAACAATATCTATTATGGGATATTTGAATTAAATACATCTAACAGCTATGTTATCAAATTTAATACTGAAGATTATTTTAATGACTGTTCTTAAAATATTTTAGGTAACGTTAAAGATTATGTCATAGTTAGGTATGAGGATGCAAGATATCCATAAGATTATTACTTGAATGGTATATCCATCCTGCATCACTATATATTCAAATAATTCACCCTTGTGTGAAAATGAGCAGAAGATACATGCATGCAGGCCAAGGGAGAACATATGATCAAGTGTACCACTCAATGAAGTGATTTAAACGAAGAATTATTACCTACTTATGACTGTGAAAGAGTGTAGATTGTAAAAAATATTAATAATTTCAAATTTTAAGAACAAATATAGCTTATGATGCTATGTTTTACTTTATTTTTCAGAGAATCAAATCAAGCTCCTCTCCAAGCTACATCCGAGGAGTCTCAAGATTCATAGAACACCAGACAAAGAAAATCTATATCTTCTAAATATTTTTAATTGATCTTTATATTTGTTTCATTTACATTAGAGTAGTGTGTGGTTTACCTTATTTATTGAATGCATAATGTATCCTTCACTATAACTAGAAGATACAATATATCTTCTTAACTCTCTTTACATTTTTTACCCACAGTGTTGTGGAAGATGTCCTTGTTTGACCTGTGTTTGTTTTATTCCCATGATCATTGTTTAAGAGGTCCCTACGTGGCCTTGAAATTTTTTTTAATATATTTTTTCCCAATATATGTTGTGGATGAAGATTATTTTATATAATTTTATTGGTAGTGGGTGATTTCAAAGTGGAGGGGATTAGGTCTCGGCTTGAGACTAAACCCCTTGTTTTAATTCCGCTGTGTGTTTTGTTTTGTTTCATTTCTAAGATTCAAACTATATTTTTTTAAACTATAAAAAAACCAATACATTTATAGTTAATCATAATAGTGTTTACATAAGTATTTGATTAATTATATTTATTTCAAAAGTTATAAAATATTTCATATTATTTTAACTGATCACTAATTAAGCTTTAGGGAGTCTTTTAAAAGATCAGAACTTATATCAATATGTTATTTTGATTAATTATGAAATTTTAATTGAAATGGAGGATTTTAATTTATTTTTTTATAACAATTTTTTTATTAAGTACTCAATTCACCCCCCTTTTTATATACTCACTTCGACTAACAATGTTGTTGATGTGATGCCTTTATTGAGTCTATTTCTTTCATCAACATAATTTTACTAATTGTGAACGGTCATGAGTAATAAATATCATTGATAGATTAAATAATAGCTGTTAAAATAGTAATAAATCATATACCAAACTGGTTTGTTCATGTATAAATGAAGGAATAAATGATCCTTTCCA
Organism: Viscum album; assembly: GCA_963277665.1. Taxonomy (NCBI): domain Eukaryota; kingdom Viridiplantae; phylum Streptophyta; class Magnoliopsida; order Santalales; family Viscaceae; genus Viscum; species Viscum album. The sequence continues at coordinate 212,798 of CAUJRU010000772.1, forward strand.
TTTCCCTTGAGAGAGATGACAAATGAGCATCAAAGGATAATCACCCAGGTTGATCATGATTTCTCTAACCAATTTCTCTCACTTAGTAAGCTAGTTTCAATTTTTATTTTAAATCATAAAACAACCAAACTCATCATACCATTGTATATTTCATATGAAAATAATCAAAACCCTTTTTGAATTAATGATCTATGGCTCTATTGAGAGAAGTCGAAGGGTTCCTGTTATACTGTAATTTTTTTTGTGAAAACAATTTCTAATTTGATATGACCGACCACACGTTCAATGATAGGAAATCATTTAAAATAATAAAAAAATTATAGATGATTAAATTATAATATAATATCACACATTATTAGGTATAAATTTATATTCATTGGGTGCTTACTTATCTGTAAATAAGCACCCCAATTTAGTCTCCTTCTGTGATATCCTACTGAACCGAGGCTCACTTATCAATTGAATCTACTCACGAGTAGAGTTGTCTCTAACTATACACTATTTAATATGATATCTCACTACCTTAAAGATATTTTACTACATCTGAGAAATATCTGGAGCAAAATAACCCACACCATTCTTATGTATATGGATCGTTCTATAAAATCTTTAGGGATAGTCCATACCACCACAAGAATTATAGATCTTGGGACAATACTTCCAAAAGGACTATAATATTAGGGATTTATATGATGATGAAATACATGATACATATTTCCCATAGGTTCTAGAGAAGTATATTGATATGGAACATTATATTACCACTACTTTCTTATATTAACTCGCCACCCTTCCTTTTCATTTATAAGAATTTACCTTCACTTCCACTTGGAATATAAGATGCTCTACCCATTCATGATAATCAAACCTGACTAGTCTCAAAAATTAATGATTTATCCACTACTTCAACATAATAGGGTATCTTAAACAAAATTAATTTAACCAAATATCATTATAAATACACATATAAAATCATTGGGCTTTTAGAGTTCCATTTGTTAGAATATCTAGTTCAAATTGCACTATCTCAATGAATTTTTTAATTTACTTCATAACTATCAAATTACTCTATAGAGGATAGAAAAACTTCTATAAATTAGCTAAATTCATCATCATATGATAAAAATACTTTGTAAACACGGTTTTAAAATAATTATATTATAGATTCTCTTTTATTTTACCTTAGACTAAGGATCCCCACTACTTCTTATAAGTGACCTCAAGCCTGAATATAGAGCACTTCACCTTCTAGGTCTCAAGAGTCTCTAGGAATTCAAAAATCATTTTAATATTTATTTTACAATATTTAGATTCCTTAGGATCATTAATTCAAGATCCCAATCTAGGGCTTAAGATAATATGATATCAAATTCTATTTTTATGGATTAGTAGTTTGAACAACAATATTGGTCAAGCTTTGATCACCTAGAGGATTAACTTGAGTAAAATTATTCATTTATCCCTCTTGAGGGTTCATTGGGACTACTCTAGGTGGAATGATTCTATAAATACCAAATAATAAATCAAAAAAATGAATTAGGATAAGACATAAAATTTCTTGAATGTAAAAAAATAAAATACAACTTATTGAAATAAAATCAATAGATCTAAAAGTACCCATAAAATCCCCTCAAACAAGTAATAAATCACGTAAGAGATAATATATAATCAAATAGTAAGAAATTTAAAATAAACTTTAGGGTTTTAGATAAGAAAAGTAAATATTTCATGGTCTTGAGAGCATTATTTTACCATATATATCCTACTATATTCTTTTTGAGTGAGGTTCACGATCAATAACACAAGAAGGTCGACCATGAATCCTATAAATTCTTCCAGTTTTTAATTTAAACACCCAAATTTTCAAAAATAATGTATGGGAACTCAATATATGAATTAATAATACCCACTTAAATCAAATAAATAATAAACTCATTGATAAAATAAATATTAAACCAATTCACACTTGCCTGAAAGCCTTTGGTAGCTCAAGGATCATCATGAAACGTTCTAATAGACACTTCCTTATATCCCACCCTCATGTTCAAATGATCATATCTATTGTACAAGTTATTTTCTAGATAATATAATAAAAACTAAGCTATGATATCATTTTCTAATGAATCAACCCAGTCTAACCATTCCTTATGATCAAGATAGCTTGGCATGGGGTCTAAAGTGATTTTTTTGAACATCATAGACTAGAAACAATTGCTAAGGGCACCGACTGTATTATTTGAGAATAAATTTTCTTAAATAAATTTAAAACCAATGACTATATTATAACTTGAAACTCAATATGATCACTCTATATATTGGAGGTATCACCCATATGAAATAAAAAAATTCGAAATAAGTAACTCCCAAAAAAGACACAACATTAAAATATACCCACTAATAAATCATATAGTAGAAAGATATGAAACATAATAATAACCAATAAAATTCAAATAAATCCAACCATAATATATAAAATCCATGATAAATTCAAAATTATAAAAAACAGGATGGAAGGCCTAAGTGGATGAATACATTTAAGTAAAAAAATGCATAAATAAAAATGTGCCAAAGTTACCCATCTGCAGGTGGCAAGTGTGAACCCTACACTTTTCACCTTATCTAAGTAAGAAAAAAACTACCATTCAATTTATATATGAAATTGGATCATTTACTATAATTACATCATATGAAATTAAATCTATATACACATAGAGTGTGTATATTGGATATGATAAAGGATCCTAGTAGTATTCAACCAAGTATTTATACACGTCCTTTAGAAAATAAACCACACCATGATTATTTGAAAAACATATATTTTTTTTAATTTAAAAAAATTTTAATAAAGTAGGTTCACATTCATGTATTTCTTTAAAATAAACATTATTACTTTAGTTTAATTAAAATAATTTAAATATGTGTATGAAATCTTGAATAAAAATAACCACATCACATAACTCATATTAATAAGAATCATTGGTGACAAATACATTAGACACATTTTCCATTGTTTTTTCATTTTTTAGTTTTATTTTATGTGTTTTACCTATAAACATATAATTATATAGTAACAAATGATAATTTTTTTAGTTTATGGAGGTAATTCTTCTAATGTAGTCTAAAGTGTTTAATTTCATTGAAAATCTTTAATTCTTTGAAAAAATGTTCATGGAAAAGATTTTTTACGTTTTTTATGTGAATGATGTAATATATATGTACATATAAAAAAACCAATCAAATGATACTATAATTTCACACTAATATACTTGATAATATATTGGGATTCTAATTCAATCTATGTTCTAGGTTGATAATATATTATATCAACAATGTATTCTAGTATCCATAACATGAGTAGGAATTATCATCCAAATGATGACCATGATAGCCCTTGAGACTACACTAGATTCTAATATAGTCTAGTGGAATCCATTGATAATATGTTAGGGAGCCCATGGATCTTGGTGGAAGAGCTTGAGAAGGTATTGTCACACCAATAGTTCCTTATAGAGACTCCTAAAATTACATTCCAAAGAAAACATAGTCCCATGAAAGGCCTAAAAAAATGAATTCCAATGATAATGATGTCCCATGAAATCTATAAACACTATGATACCTCGCCAATATACTCTACATCAACTACCCAAGAAATTGTTCTCATGCTAATTACACCTCAATACCCAGGGCATACTTTGAATTCCTTCCAACTGTCTTTATGTTGTGATATCTATATTATGGGATGTTCAAATTCTCCAGTGATGTAACATAAAAGAGTGAAAAAGGATCCTAAATAGATTCCAATAAAATAAATTATATTTTTAGTAGATCCTAATAATTTATCATGACACTGCGTCTGCTAACCAATTCACAATACATTAGGGTGTGGATGTAACCTCAATATGCTGAATTTTGACCAATTGATCCTTAGTCATTAATAATTAAACCAAAACATGTGGATAACATAGATGGATCAAGGGGAACAAAAATATGACCTCATATAAATTTCCCAACCATATTGGGAATCTTTCCAATGAACGTGCATGTAATTCACAATCAAGGAAATGAGAATAAGATCATTGATATTGATTCCCACTCACCCAAGCTTCCCAGTGAATGTATCTCACTTTCCATGTGGATAAATTCCATTAAAGACCTAAATCCACATTATAGTGATCCCAAAACCCCAAAATTATTAGTTTGGACTATAAATTGTAAATTGGGCTTGGAAAATAAGGGTTCCCACTTTTTAGGAGTAGTTATGGTTTGTATTTATTTATTTTCATTCTATAACCATGACCAGTCACTATTTTATTACTTCCAAATCCATGGAAGGATAAATATCTATGGTTACTCTGGGGGATATCGTGATTATAATCCTTGTGTTTAATAATAATATGCAAATAATTTTTTATCATTTCTTATTTCTCACTCTGAGATCTCATAATGATGAGTGATGGGTGAATAAGTGACAATTTACTTCCAATATTCTTGACCATGATTACTTCTTTAATATTTTGAACCTTAAATTAATCCCTACCTTATTTATAAATTATAATAAATAAACTATATGATTACAGAGTGTATGGTCCACAATAATGGGAAGGTGATCTAGAATGTGCATTGATCTTCTCCTATTCAAAGCATACATTGATGGAGGATGTAGATAAAGAAGATTATAATTCATATATGAACTAAAGGAATGTAGATAATATTTTATATGAATAAAGGACTTAGTGAAATGTTAGAGTTGGATATAAATATCCTAAAATAGATGGTGGAGGTGGTTTAGGTGAAAATGGGCCACTAAGGAGAGTATTAGTAAGATCTAATTTAATTGAGGAACAATGATAAGTCTACAATTATAATCAACCATTACTACCACAACTTCTTACTAACACTGAATTGATTATGCATTCAAATTTTATTTTTCCTTCTACTGAACATACACACACCCATGATATTTCCTTATTTTCATGCTTTTATTTATATCAAAACCAAAAATAATATTAAGTAACAACCCTAGTATCATATTGTGACTTCACAACCTCACTATATTTTACCTAAAATCCCAATATAAATCCATTTGTTCTTAGAATTATTTAATGCACAATGTGGTTCCATTTTTGAGGAGGTAAAGAGTTAAATTATACCCCTTTTATATTTTACATTATTTATTTTATTTTTTATTCATTCATTTTAATCTCACTTAATATCATGAAGAATTAATTTATTGGGAACAAATATATATTTTTATATGTTTATTGTTATAGGTATGGACATTACCCCTGATATTATGAAGATCAAGTGCCAAGGTAACCAATGATCAATGAAGAAGGATATGATTATACACTAAAATAAGCTAACCAAAAATAAACATTGAAATAAAAAATCTTAAACATGTTATTCATTGATGATATTCAAGATTAATGTGAAGATAAGTACCCTGAGGAATTGCATAAAGATAAATAGTTTTATACTAAAAATTAAGAGGGATAAATTTATTCTATGTATTATTTTCAATAACATTTCAATTAATGAAAAATATATTCATATGTCTCCTATGTTGAAATTATATAATCAACCCCATAAATTATTTACATGGAGGATTTTAAGAAAAAATCTACAGCAGTGGTGATGGTAGAAGAAGAATGAGAGGGGGAACCCGTTTGGTCATCAACTAATGAAGAAGAGGGTGGGGGTACCAAGATATAAGTTCAAGGTCAACATTATTATCAATACAAAAAATATGAGACACTCCCTAGTTACATCACAGAGTAAATATTTGTGTCTATAACTTCTTAAGGTTAAGAATAAAAGTAATCATACTACCCTTAAACCCCACATATTGAGTTATTTTCTATTATACTGGGGGTGGGCACACCAAATTTTGATTAGGATGAATCTTATACCTAGTGCGACATGAAAATAACTAAGAAAATAGGGATGTGGTGGCTCACCTAAAAAATCCACATCCACTAGTAGATTGTGGACAAATCATTTCTTATATCTATCAATCAATAGTGATAAATAAAGTACCACTTGGGGTGGGGGGGGTAACTCAATATTATATTTCCCTTCATTTTCCTTTTACTTTTAGTTTTTACTTGAATAAAATTTTCAGGTTTTCTATTTTTCTTATAGGTTACTGATAAAAGCATTTAAGATATTAACTCATGCCTCATATGGGAAATAACAAAATTTTATCTATTTTAAGCACTTATTGATTACCGAAATTACTTTTTTTTTCAAATTTATTATACTTAATTAAAAGGGGGTAGTATGATCTAAGTGTGGGGGATGAGTGTTTTATTTATATAGATCTATGTGTCGCCCAACTTTTATGAAAACTATCTAAAAGTGATCTAAGATATACATTTATCTTATAACCATAAAATCCCATATCTGTATCACTTGATCAATAAAATTTAATTAAAAATAATTTATGTGTATTGAGTTTGAACATGCATACATTGGATTAATAAACTCAATAATGGGTAAATTATATTCAATGAAAGAGTAACACATTAGTGATATTTATGAAAAATATTATTCTATAAGTCATATAAACCATATTAAAATGATAATATGGGATATGTCTATAATTTTCTTGAGAAAGATTATCATTAAGCATGTGAGTGAAAACCATGGCCATAAATAAGAGTAAAATTAAAATCTTAGAGTCAAATTCCCTTAATTTTCTCTCATTTATTGACTATCACAAATAATATTAAGGGATGCCTACTTTTGGTATAGTTTAGTTATAGACCAATTAGGAAAATTAAATAAGTGAAATTATATATGCCATGAATCAAAAATAACAAAAACAATGTTAGTGACATGTTTCTAAGGGTAATAGAAAGTAAGGGGAGTTTTTAACTCAAGTGAATAAGGGTAATATTAAGTATAATACCATCATATAAGTTAAATCAATAAAGTGTAAAATAAGATAATAAATGAAGAGATTGGGAGTGGTGAATTTAAAAAGGTGGTCAATTTTTGAAATCATATTAAACTAATTCCTCTTTATTTAACATTAAATGAACTAAGACTAGACTTTATAGGAACTTAAAAAGGGGTATGAATCTTGTTAAGAGAAATTACTTGAGTACAAGTAACCAATAAAGTATGGGGGATTGTTAATTGCACACAATTTTCATTATTTTTCATTTTTGAGTTATGTTTTGCGTGTTTTCCTTATAAATATATAGTTACACAGTCTGAAATAATACTTTTTGTAGTTTAGCGATTTAATTCTTATAACTCATCCTAAAGTGTTAAATTTTATTGAAAATATTTATTTCTGTGAAACAAAGTTCACAAACAAACTTTTTATGTGTTTTTGATGTGAATGATGTAGTGGAAGAAGATATGGAAGAAAGAATTGAATAAATACATGGTTATTGATATTTAACACTAATGCTATCGATACTAGATTGGGAGTCCAACATAATCTTTATTAGAGGCTGAGAATATTATAGATTACAAATGTAGTCCCACATCTACAACATGATAAGGGATTCTAAAACTAATGGAAGATACATCATCCCATGACACTACGCCAACCTCCAACATTGTTACACCTATGTGTAACTTTCAGGTATGTAATATTTTATTTATTTATTTTATCCTTATTATTTATTTTTAGCTTCTATTTATTTAAAATTTTGAAAAAAGGTTGGTGGTGTGGTTTTCATGTTTAGATCATGGTTAGTGGTACCCATGAAACTTAACATTACATAGGAAATCCCCATTATAGTGAGAGATTCATGATTAATGAATGATTATGAGTATCCATATCAATTAATAGTATATATCTAGGGTAAATTACACGAGTATAAGAATGGATTCTAGAAGTGTTTACACATTTGGAATATAGTTTACCAAACTCTATAGCCAAACCATACAAATTACCCTGTAATTAAAATTAATGAAATTTCCTTTTTTGATATTGATAGATTTTAACCCTCACTCAGCCCTTTTATTCCCCATTTGAATTTTCAAACCCTTCTATAATTTACCCCATAACCCTTCGTAGCTGGGATCACCTATGGGTTTCTTCATCAAATCACAAAAAATCTTTAGGTAATTGGTTCTCCTCCTCCTCTTTGGTCTTATTCTTCCTTATTTCTTGGGTTTATTCTTTTATTATGGACAATTTTCTAGAGTTTATGATCTTATAAATTTAATATTGGGATTTCATTCACTAGATTTGGAATCTTGGGACCCCCTTTTCCCTATTTTAGTGAAATGACAGTAGTGAAAATAGATTTAACCATACTTTCGGTAGGTTGCTATATATGTGTTCCCAATATTGGTGAACCATGGATTTACTATTGTTTTATAAATAATTTTAGAGTATTTTAAATCTTGTTTTGGTGTTGATGAGGAATAAAATAAATTATGATCTGGTTTTGGTTTAGTTTCTTAAGGATTTTTTAAAAGTCTTTCTTACAAAGTATATATTTTCCATGGTTTTATTAACTTCCCATTAGTTGTTTAATGAAATTCCAAAAACCAATTTTCTTTTAAATAATTAAAGATAATTAATGGAAGTGGTTATCCATTAACTATAATGAATTATCATATTTGTTTTATAATAATACCTTTTGTTTAGTTATGTGTTTGGCTTGTGTAAATGTGGTTTCATAGTTAAATTAAACCCATTATAATAAAATGGATTTAAAATTTTTATATGAGTCATAATGGATTCTAAAAATGACTTAGAACCTTAGGGGAGGCCTTAGGTACTTCGGAAGGATTGAAACTCATAACATAATAGGCTTACAGAATGGATCTCCTTGTGTATATCTTTAGTATTGCCTAATATAAGAACATTATAGTGCATAATCCATGAATAATGGATACATTTATCTCAATTTTCATTCCTACCTGACATGGGTGCATGCTAGGGAATGATTGCAATATGCCTATAAGATATTTAATGCTTGTAGATATGTATCTAAAATGTATCTAGTTCATTATACCTTAGTTTATATGGTTTCCCCCATGAAATTATATGTATTATCTTGTTCACTTTAGGCTTTTACTTTTATGTATCATTAATAAATTGTTCTAAAGTAAATTATCATTGTTACTTATTTTGTTTAAAAATTTAAAGATTAATTTTTTATATAACAATTCAAACTAGAAAGGTATGATTTATTTATTATGTGTTGCACATAGAGTACTTAGTGGTAACCTATTGAGATTATTATGCTTACACTATATATACACCCTATGAGTGTATATTTGGAAATTATTTTGAGTTATAAAAGAAAAGGAAAGGCACTACTTGGAGGCGGTGCATATTCCTATTATCCAAGTTTGGGTTTGGAGGAAGTGACATGGAGGGAGTTAGCCCTCATGTCACATAGTGAGGGGTAGCATCTGTTTTGGTTATATTTGGATTTATATTTGTAGTGCACTTCTCTATTGTATTTCCTTATCTACTTCCCATCTTTTTTTCCTATATTTTTTTTTGAATCATCTTTTATATATACTTTTGATCTCATAATCTTTTTTTGGTTTCATGGATGATGACATCATTATAGTTTTTTTCATGGTTTATTATGCGATTTCATTTATGTTACACTTTATTTGGGTACTTCATTTATTTATGATTTTACTTACATAGTATCATGTCTTGCAAATATAAGGTTAGGTCTTGTTAGGTTTGCAAGTTGAACCTCATATTTCCTTTATTTTAATTTTTAAGATAAACTATTCCCAAGGTGCATTCTTGATGAACATGCATTAGTTTTTAGTCCATTGGGATCAATAATTCCCTTTGAACGTTTTCACAGACTGGTTCATATAGCCTTTCATGGTTTTCCTGAGTTTTTTATGAAAAAATAGTTTCATTGATTGGTTTTCAATTTATGTTATTTAAGGAATTTAAGGTAGATAGAAGATAGTTTCATTGATATTTGAGGGGAATATTATGAGTTAGTTTCTAACCTACACTAATTGTAATGAGCCTTAAGTCTCTATAGGTTGTTAGAAAAAGAGTATTATGAATGAATTTTGATTAAATTTTGTATTTTTAGGAACTTTGGGTTGAGGAATGAAAGAATAAAGAGCATTCCTGGGGCACACAGATTATAGACCCTGAGTAACTATGTGACCCATTATAGAGAATAATTCCAATGTTCCCTATATGTTTGGTGCACAAATTTTAAAACTATTTGAAAAAAAAATGTTATGAAATCAAAACCATCTATTGAGAATCACATGGTTAGAACATGGTTCGGGGAACTCTTTTACCAAACCATGTATAGTAGAAAATTTAATTATTTTCATGTTCCCCTTTAAAATTCCTTTTCATGATTCTTATTATTATTCATTGGATATTTATGGTTTTAATTGACATTATTTATTTGTTTTTGATGATTGATTTTTTTATTTGATTTTTTGTAGTACCATTCCCACTTGAAGAGCTCCAGTGAAAGCTCCATAAAGAGATGTAGGAAATTTTCCTCAAGAAAATCGTTGAGTTGATCAAAATTAAATTGAGATGGTGCAACAAGCCATTAGAGACATAGAATAAGGGATTTTCATAGACCCTAATTAGGATAAATAAGTTGGCCAAGGTCTGAATGAAGATAAGGATTACGTTCAAGAATTTATTCTTTTTAATCATATGCCCTTTTAGAGAAGTAATTACCCTTAAGGGGTGGAGGATTGGTTATATAAGATCAAGAAAATATTCAAATCCATAAAGACTATATAATCCATTAAGGTGAAAAGTGAAACATTCTTTCTTGAGGGCCCCATCAAAAAATCGATGGATTCTTCTATTCATGCTAATCTGAATGAGGAATTAGAATAGAAATTATTTAATATTATGTTTACTTAGTTGTTATATCCTAATACTTGGGCACTGGAGAACTCTCATGAACTTTTGTTCCTATAACAAGAATATTATATTGTTATGGACTATACTAACTAGTTTTCCAAAAAAAAATTATTTGAACCCAATATTTTTTCAAATGATAAGATGAAACATACCTATTTTTAAATGGTCCTTCAACTTGGTGTTTAATCCTAGGTTTTTATATTAAAGATCCCCAACCATATTAAAGTGGTGGATCGAGCCCCAAAAGGTGGAAATATATCAGGATTAAATGTCAATAATAAATAAGTCCCAATCTACACATAGTATATTTGAAGGTGGATTTACCAAAAGGAAAAATAATCCTGATGAATTTAAAAAGGGAGAAGTAACCTTGGATTTAGGTTCTCATCCCAATTCGTACCATCTGCAACCATGGGAAGTGAACCTCTTATCTTCCATCAATGTGGAAATGTTGGATATACAAAACCTCCATATCAATAATCACCCAAAGTATATATTGTGGGTATATAATTTATCTCTAATGGTTTTTTAGGGTTAATACCTTGTATAATAATGGAGTGGGTTTATCAACTCCAAAGGGATTCCCAGTATAGTTTGATGCCACTAACTTGTAGGAACTTGATCTAAGGGGTGTGGAGGTAGAGTTGGTTAATATTATATATATATATTCATTAATTGATAGAGCCTTAGAATAGTGGTATGCCTTAGACTCACTTTGAGACCAGGATGTTGCATCTTATAGAGTAATCACAGGTGGAATCTAATGTGGGAATGATAATTGTGTGATGTACCATTCTTATTACATCGTCTGTGGAAACTATTTTCTTTGATACAAGTGCCTCTCATTAATTTATCTATGATCACATTATGGATCTACTGAAACTTATGTATTGTCCTATCTCATAAATTATGTAAATATCCACACCACTTGGGAAGAATAAAGAACATGGATTTTGATGCCTTTCATGATTTTCACCATATTCGAGGTAGAGTTATCATGTGATTTCCTTATTATATAGATTTAACTTCCTGATATCATCCACAAAATGTATAAGATAATTATGGTTAAGTCCCTCATCAATGGTTATCATTGTATGATGACCTTTATTGATCCTAATGGGAGATTAGAGTTTTTTTCAACGATAATGAGATCTGTAGTCTAGTTAAGAAACCCCTCCTCTTCCTGATGTTTATGGGTTAATATGTCAGATATCATATCTTTTGGTAGAGGCTGGTGAGGGTAATTTTGGAAATGTGATTACTCCCATGGAAAAGGAGTTTCCTTAAGTGTTACAAGATAACTTATCAGGGTTACCACATGAGTGGGAAGTGAAGTTCTATATTGATATGGTACCCAAGAAACAACCAATTTCAATACCTTCATATCAAATAACACCAGAGAAATTGAATATTTAGATGGATAATTTAGAGAAAAATGGATTTATTTATCAGAGTTGAACTATTCATTTGTTCACCAACTATAGGAATTTGAAACATGTGACTATCATGAATAATTACCCCATTCCTCACATTAATAACCACTTTAATCAATTAGAAAGGAAAACATGGCTCTTAAAGATCAACCTCCAGTCATGGTTCCATCAAGTCAGAGTGAAGGAGTTTGAAATCCCCAATATTAATTTTAGAATTAGATATGGTAACTTCAAATACCTAGTGATTCCATTAGGAATATCAAATGATTCTTCAATGTTCATGGCCCTTATAAACCAAATATTTCATTAATACCTTGACTTCTTCATTGTGGTATTAGTTAATGAAATTTTGGTTTATTCCAAAATCGAGGAAGAGCATGATTATCAATTAAGTCTTATCTTGGGAACTCTTTTTGATCATTACCATAATGAAAATATATCAAAATGTAGCTTCTAGATCCAAGATTCATGTCATTGGGACATGTGGTGTTAGAATGAGTAATTTCAGTTGATCCTGAAATGGAGAGGGTTGTCATGTCTTGGGAAGAACTAAAATTGTATTTGATATATATAGCTTCCTAGTTCTAGTGGGTTACTTCTGATTAATTTTCAAGGAATTAATTAGGCTTTTATGACCTTTGATTTCCCTCACTCATAAATGTGAAAATTTTTATGGATCCATGAATGTCAGGAATAATTTGATGAGTTGAAATGGATATTAACACCAACCCATATTTTGGTTTTTACTAAGTCCATACATGGATATTTTATCTCTTATGATTCATTAGGCATGGGATTGGGTTGTGTGATTATATAGGGTGATCAGATTGTGGTATATGGTTCTCATCTACTTTGGAAACACTATTTCTGATACACCCCCCAATGACCATGTGTTTTGAGTTAGTTTTGTACTAATTTCCAAATATAGGTGGTCAATAGTACATACCATAAAGACTTCAGGTTGCACATTGGCCAAGGGGATTGAATATTGGATAATCCATTAAGGGGTCTTGTTTCATAGTCCGAGGATCTCCTGTATATTTAAAACATATTTGTGAAATTTTTCCTTGTAAAAACTATGGTCGCCTCTATAAAAGAGGTCTATCAAATCCATGTATCAATGAGAACATCTTTATATATTATAGTTTCTCCATAAATGTCATGTTGGTTTGTTATACAATGATTTAAATCCACACAGTTGGTAACTCTAGAATATATTTCTATCTAGGGTGGTGATTGGTGTTTTGGAGTTGTGATCAGGCCCATGAGAGGGGATTCCTATATATAAATATAACGATAATTAAATCCTAGATGTTTTGGTATCACTTAATGGGACACATGGAACCTTTTATTGTTATGTGATAAAAACTATGGTGGTTCTTTTTAATTTCATAGATCCATGACCAACTGAAGTTCATTTTGAGGTCGTGTATCTAGGACCTACGATGCACCTTTTAATGTTGTGAACTTAGGGAATATTTTGAGTAGTTTTAAATCATGTAGAATAAACTATATTATATCTATTTTAATGTCATATATCTAGGACTACTAGGTGAAATAAACCTTTTAATGTTTTGTGTGGGACTTACGCATGGGAAACCCTTTCTGGTACATCTTGTTTATTAGTAACTATATGAGAGAGGGTATGATTGGGGAATAAACCTAATATGAGTCCCATATATGCATGTCTACCCCCATTTATTAGTATCTAGATGAGGAAGAAAAAATGGACTCATATGGAATAGGAAAAAATGAGGAAGGGCTAGGGATTAAACCAGATTAGAGGCCCATATATGTATCCGTGTATCATTGAGTGAACCAAATAAGATTGAACGGATGCCTAAATGATATAGAGGATGACTTGGGTAGCTGTGATGAGCATCTTGATCTAGGGGAGGTTTAACCAATATCCCAAAAATATAAACCCTCATTATCAAGGGAATTAATGATCACCAACACCCTAAGGGTACTATTAGTTAGAGAAAAAAACTTAGGGGGTTTCTCTCATGGGATATCTAACCACCATTATCAATGGAATAAATTATTAAAAGATAAAACTCTGATATACCTAAACCATTAATTTAAATCAAGATTCTATTGAGGATGCATTTATGGAATGGTTTTCTGGTATTTGACCTTAGAGAAAAGAATCTAATGAGGCCATTTACCTACCTAAATGGACTGAAGGCCTTCATTTTTATTCATTTTTTATAATCCACCTTTTAAGGGTTGAAGGGGAACCCATACATGGAACACAATATTCGTGAAATTATAGGCCCTAAAGGTATTAAAGGAATTCATCCCTGACTTAAGAATACTTGAAACTGCTCCTCTCTAGTGTTTATATCGCGATAAACACTACACCTTCGCATAAATGGTCGGATAACTATCTTGTGTAGGGATGAATAGGCCTGGTACTGATGGAAAATCTATACCCTCTCATTCTTCCATGTCTTATTATCTATGATATGGTGAAATCTCCTACTATGAATCCTCATATAGGGCCTTGTTTCTTATAAGTCAGTCTGATACATCTTCATTTCATGTGGCCTGAAGGGATTGAGGTGTCTTCAAGGCCTTGAGGTGGCCCAAACTCCTTGAGGTGGCCCAAAAGCCTAACTAGCCCAATGGCCGTGTGTGTCCCAAAAACCCTGAAGGACTTTAGGACCAAATCGATGTCCCGAAGGCCCAAATGGGTGAATAGTTCCAATTATTACAATATCGAATAGTACCAACTACAGTACTTGCTATAGTAATTGCTATAGTTCTTGATATGGTACCTCCTATAGTACTGCTATAGTACCCAAAAAAATACCTCCCACTGGATTTGATCTTGGGTCTCTTGGATTCACTTAAGGATTCCTCACCAACCGGGCTGAGGCCAATGAGGCCATTTAGATTTATTCATCCTAGGTATATGACTTGGGAAAAGGAATGGGTGTGAATAAAGGATAAGTATTCACCATTAATATCCTTCTAAAAGCGACTGACCATAAGTCGCATCTTTCATGGTGATGATCCATTGAAATGATCCCAAAATTTACTTTAGGATATCCAATTTTTATATAATTGGAGTTCTATATGAGTGAATATGGTTCTATAAATCCATAATTTTCAAAGGATTCTTAATCATGAGGAAATTTCATGAGAAAAACTCTATGAATAAATCACATGAGAGTCATTTTAAAAGGGCTTATGTAGGATGTTATATGAAGTTATTATCTGAGAAGATAATTATCGAGAAAATATTATGCATCTCCCATTCCTCACCATCTCTCAGGATTAGACTCGCAGTTTTACCTGAGGTAATTTCTAAAGTTTTCATGTAAAGGATAAAGTTCATATATAAGGCGATTCATCTCTCAAAATTCATATTATGAAATAAAATTCATCCTCAGAGTATACACTTCCATTTTACTATCGAAGTGTGTGTCAAGTATTTATAGTTTAGTCATGTAATCACCTTCCTATAAATTTCTGGAATTGACATCTCAAAGGAATCATGTGGGCACAGATAATCTCCATTATAATTCTGTAAAATTTTACTAGCTGTGAAGATATCACATGAATATGGAGGATCACTCTCATGATGATGAAAACTATACCCAACACAAAGATGTTATGTGATCTTGTAGTATCACTTTAATGATACTAAAAATGATACCTATCTAGGTAAGTGTAACATGAGTGTGAAGGATCCCTACAATGATGTTGTAAATGGCTTCCAGTAAGGAAGATGTTATATGACCATAGATTATCATCATCATGCCTTTTAAAAGTGATTCCTGAGGCTATGATAATGTTACATAATTGTAAAGGTTCATCTTTATGCTACTGAAAACGACACCCACATCGCAAACAATCATCCTTATATGGATGGTGAGTTTCCTTCATAGAAAAATTTCATTTTCTATTTTTTCCCACCTTATGGTTTTCTTCAAAGTAACGATCAGGTTTTTTAGGCTCTAACCCCCATACAAATTAGATCCGATCAGAATAAAGAGGATATAATTCCAAGGATTCAATATTACATACAAAATTTTTTCATGGGTTTCTTTTGACCATATAAATACTCTTAGGGGTATCCCTCATTCAATACTTTGAGTTCGATATGTGACTCTCCAAAGATTATCTCACCCCCAAACGAGATTTCTTTTCACTCTGAAAATGAAACTATATAAAAGAACCATTTGGTACTTCTTTAACCAAGATAACTACGTATGATTTATGTGAAACGAAAATTATAGATATTTTATGAGAACTATATTGATCTATATATTTTTTATACATGATTAATTTCACATGATTCCTATGAATTTTTTTATTGTTCCAATTTCCCTTTTCTTATGACTTCTTAGTCTTAACTCACTTGGTGTTTGTATCCATTCCCTTGTTCCATTATAGAAATGAATCAAGAATAAAATTTATGAGCCACCACTAAGTGTATAATGATGATTATCAATAGTGTTGAAGTCGATCAATGTCATGTGTTTGGACAAGACATTGACACCTCTTAGAGTTGACGATAGTAGGACTGTAGGAATATTTAAGGTTAGATAGATTTAACATTTATGGTTTTGGGATGATTATTGATTCACCCATTCTTTCACCCCAACCAGACAATCAACGAAGAAATTGGATCAGCCATCACTCTGATATGGGCATAACCAACATTTCCATAGTGGGATGTATCATCAATGTAGATGACCATGCAAAGGGTTATATTCTGGGGTATACCCCAAAATATAAAATAAGGATGAAACATTATAGAACATGAGCCCCAAAATTATTTATTAACCCTAAAGAAATTCACTTATAACCAAATATTGGGGAGGTCTTCAAGCCAGAGAGTTTGACCAAGAGGCATGTTAGGTATGTATTGTGACAGGAACTTCTAGGTGTATTTGAACTACATAGATTTTGAGGTGGATATTAGTGATGTAGGTTCTTATGAAGCATTCTTGTTATCATAATGTTTCTTCCACTATAATAAGTAAACCATGTTTTTCTTAATTAGAAGATGGAGTATGAATATGAAAACACTCCATTTGAAGCATGGGGTTGTTAGAATAAGCCTCTGGGATGTGTATCTGATCAATGAAATTCTGGTCCTTAGAGACATGTATGATGAGTTCATCTATCCAACCTCTATATGGGATGACATAGAAATGAACCCTCCAATTTCAAGAGAGTTTATTTGGTTGGAAGGGGGTGTCATGGATCAAAAAAATTACCCTTTAAATTTATGTTCCTTTCAGCCTATAGGTTAAGATATTCATTATGGAAAACACTTGAGATCAATGGAAAAGGAGACCTAGAAGCTACTCTACCTATAAAAATCATGGTATTTTGGATGCATATTGTCTAACATATAAGGAAATACAATATATGGAATGAGGCTAGAAGGTCTCCCCTTGAGTTTACTAAATGGTTCTTCTAAAATTATTCCTAGACATTTTCATTAACATGTACTTACTTTTGGTGTTTGATTTGTATAATAGTTTAATGATTAGGATATTAATGATGGTAGTTAAATTATCAAGTGTCATGTGAATCAATTTTTTATACCAATGTTGGCCAAGATATATTGGAATTTTGGCCATATCTGTATAGGAAAGGACCTATTTAGGCTTTCTAGTCCCTTTTGGGTGCTACAGGGTTGGATTGAATCCCACATGGGATGTTAAAAATTCATAATGGACTAATAAATCTCATGTTATTGGGTAAATTCATACCTTTAAAAATATTCAAGATTATAATACTCTAACTCAACAAATGAGATATAGGAAATATATTGAATTTTCACAGTTGGTTTATATTCTCACTATACCTAAACCCAAATGGCATAATAACTGACAATTAAATCGACACACATCTATAACATGCATACCTTATAGAATTTATAGTGTGTGTGCTGACAACCAATATTTATGGGGATACTATCTATGAGGGATACACATCTTACATATTCAACCAATAATTTATTTTTGTGAAAAAGAAATGTCGTAAACCACCCCAGAGTTCATGATTCAAGAAATGCCCTATGGTTTTATGACAGAACTGGTTAATTTTGACATAATAGGAGGTGGGTATATAAGTCACCCACCCATAATTTAGTTCCATTGTTATATTTTTAATTAAATATATAGATACTTGGATTCTATTATACTATGATGAATAATTTGCTTATTTGGTATAAAAATTGAAGTGTTAACTGCCAACTAGAGGTGGAGAAGAACAAGGGTGTTTGATTGATTTGAGAGGAACCTATAAGAGACTTAAGGTAAGAAATAATATGTCATATTGACTCATACGAAAACTTTTAGGTACTTCGACTCTTCTCCCTCAATGGATAAAGTAGCTCTTCTGCCACCCTCCCAGCCAACTCTAGCACTCAATTCTAATAGTATGGAGGGGGTGAGATTCCTAAAGGAGAATTCCATATATAAAAGAGACATAGGATACAATAAAATTTTAATAATTTATTATAATAGAGTTCAAACATGATTATTAACCTCCTAACATCTCTTATAAAAATATCCTGGGGAAGTAGAAGCTTACATCTAGGAATTTGAAGCTGTGATACACTCAATCAAAGTTCAAAATTTTTACTCAAAATATGTACTCAAAATGATGGATCCAAAGTAAATAAGTGATGAGTATGGTGAATAAGAATGAGGTGATGAAGGGGTCCCTCTATAGTAACGTGACATCACTGAAAAAGGAGGAACTCTCCATAGGAAGAGATAAAATGCGTTCCAATAGTATTTGAAATGTTATTATCAATTTAGTCATTAATTAATTATTTATCATTTATTGGGTTCTATAGGGTATTTATTTCCAAACCTATCTCTAGATTATTTTTCTAGAGTGAAATTGGTTGGCTTGAGAGCTTACTTAAGAAATAAGATTGAAGAAAAATATTCCCCTACCTAGACAGAACACCTCCAAGTAGTGGTCCTCAATCCTCAATGAGTGTTTTGAGTACATATGATAGTATTAAATATATATGAAACCTCACTTTTCATACATTAACATTACATTACTTTTTCAGAATACATAAAACATTAAAAAAACAGATGCCCAAAGACCATCTTAGTTTAGTGCCTTTGGAAACTTAGAACAAAAATCTATAACTTGGTGAAAGATCTTCAATGTTTCCCAAAAAGATCTTCCCCCTTATTAATTATATTTAAAAACATTTATTCATAACCTAGGGAAATAAAACATAAGACGTGGGTGTTATTGAATGCACACTAAGGGTAAATAAAGGAAATATGTAAGCATAAAATGAATATAAGGGTACGAGAAGATTAGAATAATATTAAAAGATCATTACTTACATATAAAAGATCATAAACATGAATCATGGAATAAATATTGATAGTTCGTAAGACATTAATAATAAGGGAAACAAGATCTTAATCCATGAAAGCATAACATAGGAACAATACATGGAATTGTAACAGACACATAAGCATATAAAATGATTTCCATAGTAGTTAGGGCATTACTTCTAATACCATCTTAGTAGTATGGGTTCACTCCTCATACCATCTTGGTAGTCATGGTTCACTCACATCGACATCTTAGTAGTATGAGTTCACTCCCCATACCATATTGGTAGTCCTGTTTCACTCCCACTTCCATCTTAGTAGTCAAGGTTCACTCCCAAGACCATCTATGTCTATATCATGTGATATAAATCTTTACCCAGTGCGTTGGGGGAAGTTACATGTCCCACCCATCTCAAAAATTAATCATAAATACATGTACCATAATATAATAAACAATCATATAAAAACCCATGAAATGAAATGGGTATCATAAACATGTAATCATATCATAACCTATGGAAAAACATATAGGTTTATAATCATTTCATCAAAATATTGACCCGTGAAAAGAAGTGTGTTTGAAAAGAATATAACCTAAAAAAGAGAAATAGGTTTCCTAAACATCATTCCATAAAAATATAAACAACTTTTTGAAATAATATTAATGTAAACTTTGGATCATTTCCCAAAAAGGCATGAGTAACACCAATGGATGTCATCCTAGATGGAAAATAACTTGGAAAGACCCATTTTAAAAGATTTTATTGAGGAAAATATCATTTCTAATTTTAAAAAATTATTTTTCAATCTTAAAACCTTTTGAAAACCATTTTCATGAAAATAAACTTGAAAAACTTATATAGAATGTTTTGAGAACGTTTTTCAATTTTTTTTCCTTGAAAAATTATAAATAAAGCTTATAAATGTTTTGAAAACCATTTTCCTTGAAAAATTATAAAATAATTTTGAAAATGTTTTCAACACCATTTCATTGAAAATAATTTTAGAAGTTATAAAATAACCTTCAAAATAATTTAAATCTATTTCTTTGAAAATAACCTTTTGAAAACTTATAAATTAATTCTTGAAAGTAATTTAAAAACACTATTTAAAAAAAATTAAAGACCTTTTTCATAAAAACCACTTGATGGTAATGAATTTATAGAATATTATAAAAAAATGTTCTTTTAAAACAAATAAATTTTTAATATTGTAAATTAATTTTCAAGGTAATGTTAGTCATGATGGTGAGTAAATCCATATATGTTGAGCATTCCTTCTACACTGTAAAAAGTTTAGAAACGTACCTCGACTGGAAAATGAAAAGAAGATTAATTTTTAAAAACCCTTTTGTTTAAAAGGTAAAACATGTGTAAAAATATATTTTAAAAATAATAGGATAATAGTAGAATATTTTTGGAAACCTTTTAGAAAAAATGGTTTTGAAGGAACATAGATTTCTGAAAGAAGAGAGTAGTAAAGTCAAACTTTCTTAAAACACTTTGTTGATCATATTATATACCAAAAACTGTAAAAATCATACCGTTACTTAGATATAACATGAATAAACAGAGTTTAAGAATCATCATGAGATTTATTGAGATATTCATGATAATATTTCATCAATATGAGAATAATCATAGACAATCTTGATAAATGGTGAGGTTTTAGCTATACACCGTTACAAATTTGGTAAATTCGAATCATAAAGAATGGAAATAATAACATTAAATGAAGATTAAAATATCATAAAAATAATTTTATTCATTATATAACATTAAAAAAATAGTATATACACATCATGAAAAAATATAGGTGCATAACATGACATGTGTCTCAAAGAAGGAAAATTGAGACAAAATTACTTTATCGATTTGGTAACATTTGAAACATAAACCCCATGAAATAAAGATCATAAAATGGATATGTAAAATACCCATAAATTTAGGCATAGTATTCATATAATATACTCATGGGAAGAATATACAATACACAAAATAAATGAGTGGTGAATAAGGCATGTATCTCATGAAAATAAAAAGTGAGATGAAATTCCCTTACCTTATGTCTTGAATCTCTTTGTACTCCTAAAAACATCATGTATAATAAATATATGTTTATTATACATATTTTAAATAACCATATTATTATATTTAATACCATATATGTTTTTATTATAAATTTATATTACCCGCTTATTAATAATTCCATGTTAAGGTTTCACTTCGGGTAATATCTGCTTTGTTTTCAACGTGTGTCTTAATTTGTCATATTTTGGATATCATACTTATATCATGATTTCCATAATGTAAAACATGATATAAATATTATTTGTATTCAGTATAATAATATATATAATAATCTATATATAAACATAATATAGATGTAAAAAATGTATTTATAATCATCTATATAATATAGAAATATGAAATGGAATATGTCATTCATGGAGACAGTAGGTCGTACGTACTCATGAACATTGTTTCCATTTTGTTTTCATATTGAAAGTAAGTAAGTAAATGAAATATATGTTTATATATTTGTATATATATAATTATTTAACTAGAATTATTATACCACATATATATATATATATCATATAATTTCACTAAAAACATACTTAATACATTTCATGTAGAGTGTGAAAAAATCAAGTTGCTTTGAGGATGTGGTAGTCCACATGTCCACAAACGATGTTATTGTATTACACAAGAAGAAAAGTATAAAGGAATTTATTATAAAAGAATTAAAGAATCATAAATACATAATAAATATCATATATATCATATATAAATAGTGTGTTCATCATAATTTGAAACCATGAAAGGTGGTAAAGGTAAAACAAACAACATTGTTTCGTGAGGCTGTCGTTCACCATACACAAGAATGGTAAGTTCGTTACCCATTATATAGAATTGTGTGTAAGTTCTGGTATAACCCTTAATATAACAACATCTAAGTATATTTAGGATCTTTTTTATTAGATAATCATGTAATAATGAGATTTTATGGGGTGGATAATTAAAATAATATAAAAGAGATTGAAGAAAGGAGCTACCTCTTATTCGGGTAACTCCTTTTGGTTTGCACTAAAGGGATTCCTTGGATAGATTTTTTCCCAAAGGGAGGATTCAAGTTTAATGTGAGGGATGTTGAGGATATATTTGAGTATATTTTGGTTGATACAAATTGGTTTTATAGGTGTGATGAAATGAGAGCGGTGAGTGCCTTTTTATAGTGGAGGAGGAGTGGGACTCTTGTAAATTTTTGGAAAAGGGATTCCACCAATGTTTTACCCCTGTTAATTGGATCCAATAATGGTAAAAAGTATATAAAATTGATGATAGGGTTTAAATATGTACATAAAATTTATTTTGGAAAAGTGTATAGCCTATTTTGGACCCTAAGTTTAAGTTTTAGTCCCTTATGAAGCTTAATTTTACCTTAATCGATATAATTGATTTTAATTACTTTCACAAATATTTTTGGTAAAATACTAAGTTGAAATTATTAGACATTATAAATTATTCTTATTAAAAATATAAAATATATTTTTCCAAATTCCAATCACATAAGTGGCATAAATTAATTTTAATTTAATCCTGCAGATGAGACAATAATGTGGGTTTTAAAGTAAAACTATTCAAAAGTTTGCTAACTTTTTATATTAAATTTAAAAGTGAATTTGATTCAATTTACCTAAATTGGATTAATTTATAAGAAATTAATCTAATTAAAATGTTAAACCATTTAAACATATAATTTAACCTTATAAATAAATTAGACGAAATATCAGTTTTGAATTAAAATTCATTATTTTTCACTATTCATTAAAAAATGAAACTTCCTAGAAAAATACAAAAAATTCACCCTAACCTAAATTTAATGTTTCAATTTAAAAAATTAATTTTATTTTGACATATAAAATTTATAAAAATTCCAAATTTTTTTATTTAAAATAGATTCATCATTAAAAGGTAGTAAAACTGCTTTTATAAAAATATAGGTTTTATGTGTAATGTTAGGTCTATTCTCATCTTATGGCTATAAAATAAATTTGATGAATATAAAAAATATTTAGTTTATTATATAACATATAAATTTAATTAATACCATTATCTAATAGTAATTAATTTAAATTACTAAGATAAATCACTTTTTTTCACATAAAAATAGTCTTTTATGAAATCATTACCTTTATATTCATTTGGTTTCTATATTCATTTCCAATTAATTGGTAACCAATGAATTAAACTATATTTTTTCATAAGTTAATTAATCCAATAATCTTAAATCTAATGGATTGTTTATATCTTATTATATTAAATAACAATATTTTTAATAATATATTCTTGTTTTGTAAAACCCAGTCTTGCATATTATGAAAGCCATTGGGGAAAGTCAGTCTTACGTGTAACATAATCCAAAATCAGTGTTCTGTATGGAGAAAGCTAAAAATTATGTTGCATGTAGTGAACGATTAACTTTTAGTTGTGTATAACACAATACAAACTTATTTCTTTAATATAAATAAACTATTTCCAGGGTTGTGTGAAATAAAAAATATTAAAAAGATTAAATCAATTCAAAAATATATATTTCACAAAATCTCAAGGTGTTACACACTCCCACAGAATGATATTAAAAATAAATCTATAGGTAGTTTTTGGAAAGGTATATTGAGCTTTGTCTACACATGGTACTAGAAGGTAAGTGCTATATCTGCACACTTACTCCCCCAGTATACCTTTTTAACTCTACAATAATCAAACATCTAATTCATGAATTGATCTGAGCCTCATGAGTTCAAGGAAACTAGTGAATCCGGAGCACATGATTGAATTCCAAGAGTGGATTAAGTCAAATATTAGCCTAAATGTGTTGGAAAATGTGTTAACACATTCAGGATCAATGGATGACCTCATGGATGTCAAATAACTTATCAGCCATCCTGAACTACAAGCCATTACATTCAGTGTGTCTCTATAGGAGGGCACATTATCCTGACATTTTCACTTTATTTATAGTTTGTGATAATTAATTTTGATTTCTAGGTATAGGACTTCATGACATCATCTCAGATTCATCTGTTCTAGGTACATCTTCTAGGATTATAGCTCTCTTAGAGGGTGTAGTGATCCTAGAGATGGACCCAACATCCCAATGTGCTATTCAATGATAACCCCAAGAGACCCTTATATTTTACCTCTTGATCAGGTAGTGATGATTGATAAGGTGAATACCCCAATATGTGAAGGCTCATATCCGTGCTCTTATATAACCATCTTTCTTTCATATCTACTAGCTAATATATTTTGGAAGTTAATTTCGACATCCCTACACTAGACTATAAAACTTGGGGTGGTCACTGCTCTGGTGTCACAATCATCAAAAGTCATTGGGGGTATAGACAAGTTCTAGGAAAACATACTCAGGGATAATTGAAACTGGACTTTCTCTGAGTGATTTGGTTCTAGATTAAGTGACAATTAATATGATTAAATATGAGTATGACCAAGAGTGTTCCTCCCTCCAAAAGATGATGTAACAATAGGTATGGAGAAACATTTGTAGGTTGGTTCATGAAACCCCTCTCAGTAAGATTGGTGACTAATTGCATCACCTTAAACACACATTTTCCACTCTAGGTTATATAGGGTATAATTAACACATAATCTATTCTATTGTAAAGGATGTGATTGGGGATAGATAGCGAGTTATGGAATTCTAGTTGAAAATCTTGACTGAAGGATCCATAACATGGTATGAAAATATTAGGACCATGATACTTTACAAATCTTAACAACATGTGTTAGTGGTAGTGAAGTGGCAACATGAATTCAGAGAATAAATGGATTTATTAGACTGAATTCTCAAGAGATTTACACCACCGAGAAAGTTATAGAGGATCCAAAAAAGTTGGTCGAGGAAGATGAAAAGGTATGGAAGGATTCTTTCTCAAGGGATGTGGTGTTGTGTCTTGATAAGGAGGCAGAAGCTATAATGTCATCTGGGCTGCAGCAAGTTATCAGTGGCTCATAGAAATAAATGGATCAGCATTGAGAGTGCATTATGCATATCATATTATAGTAATCTGATTAAGGATTCCTTTTGTATACAATTAGAGATACTCTTAGTTGTGGATACTCCCCTCTTATTTTCTCAATAAACAAAAAATGTTATGTCTCAAATCATTATCATTTTCTCAATTACCCATGTTACTTTGACTATATGTTTATGATAATATGTGAAACTAAAAGTGTAATATCATGATAAATAAATCCACTTGAAATATGTATAGATATGGAAAAATTAAATTAAAATTCCAAAATATTTGAGCTAATGATGAAATGTAAGAATTAGTCCATTATATTTTAAATATATATCCTCACATGGATGTAGGTTGAAAGAATATTGTGGTACACCAACCATCACCATAAACTGAGGAAATTCCACAAGAAAAAGGACTAAAAAATTTGATTTCCTCTTGAATTTGTTCTCGTAGATGGATATAGAAAAGCTAAATATAGAAACACATATACCATGCCAATACGTTAAGGTTATTCCATTCAGATATGAGAGATTTTACTGACACATCATAATGAAAATTATGAAGGGGGCATTTTGAATGAGTATTTCAATGCTCAAAAGTTCCCAAGTACCATGAAATCACACCTTCATTCATTTCACATGAATTATTTATACCAATATCTGCTTGGAATAAAAGGGTGCTCTAATTTTTTTCGAGAACGATGGACCTAACATGAATAAATTTAATTTTTCTAGGGTTTAATGATGGTCCTGGAAAGCTTTATGCCTATTTTATTTTCACCCTAACTTTTTCTTAAACTAGGATGGGGAGAGGATTAGTGGGTATGAACTTGAATTTTTCTTTGGATTCCCTTTATGGGTTTTCAAAATGAAAATTTTTGTGCCCTTTTCCATCCCAAATGCTTATAATTTTTCCATGTCTTTGTGAGGTGCATGCATAGTGAGTGAAGACTCAACTTTTACACTAGTCACCCTTTATATGTTTTCAACCTAAAAATTACCGCATCTCTTTTATTTGGAAGTTGAAGATCATGAAAGAAAAACCAATGAGTGATTGTATTTATGTTCGAACAACTTTGACCAAAAAGTAGTTTATATTTTAGCAGTAAGGGTGAAATTAACATGATGTAAATGAGGAACCAATGGTAATGTGTATAATTGTGGTAAAAAAATGCATAAAGTTTAAGGTTAGAGTACTTAGATAAATATTTTATGGGGTTTTAATATCACACATCTTTGACCCAATGTGAAGGGTGAAGTTACGTGTCTTATATAGAGGCAAGTTTATCCTTACATGAATGAGTGAGGAACTTTATAAGTGTAGAAAATATCAAAAAGGGTGCATTTATTTTGAGGTCATAGTTCTTATACTAAGAGTTTATATGGATTTAAGGTCACATAACTTTGACCCAAAGATGAGACCGTCTATATAGAAAGGTGAAGCTGACATACCGACATGAATGAGATACCAATACTAATATAGAATATCTTAGAGAAGGGTGTATACAATTTAATTTCATAGTGCTTAGACCAATGATTAAGGGTGTGATATGAAAACCCAAACGGGGATCAAGAGTTAGGATTTATCTAATACCTTTGAATAAGGAATGAAAATGATATAAATCATTGAAGTATTTAAGTATAAAAGTGGTGAAATAGAATAAGTATGTTAGGGATGATTATTGAATAATTTTGTATGATGGGTCCCACTGTAGAATTGTTAAGGGAACATGAGGTTAGAGGACCTTCTCCTTAGAATTTAACATGACTCAGTTAGAAGACCATATATGAAATAAAAAATATCATTACCAAGAAGAGGTGTGATTTTTTTATCAGATACACTCATTACCAATATCCATAAAAGGTTTATAGAAATTCAAACACCTAAGGTATGAAGTGATATATATGGGAAGATGGTATTCAAAAATTCATTGGAAATCTCCATTCTAAAACTAAACATGGTTTGTAAATTATGGGATATTGTTGGGGTATAGTGGTATACAATGATCAATATATGGGTTTAAAATATATATTTTATACATCAATATATATCTTGGAATAATAGGAATCAATCCACATATAATTATTTTATGGTTTATTTCTATAGATCTAACTCATATATATGATAAATTAAAAATGTTTTAGTCCCAGTGCAGTGCCATTAGAGAAGACTTGAACCAAATGAGGAGAACCCATAAACTAGGATATATTGGCAGATTATATGGGTATATAATCTTCTGGTTGAACGTAAGATAAAAAATCCGAGTGTCACTATATATTCTATGATAATAGGAATCAATCCACACATAGTTTCTGGGAGGAAAACATTTATTCTGGTGTTATTCCAGAACTAGAAGTAAGCCTCATGCTGATACCAATGATAGGAGATTCAAGTCTTATTATATGGTGTCTTAGTGTATGGTCAGTATAGATCATATGAAATAAAGAAGTAATGCCCACACAATGATACAACTTGGATGAAAGGAAATTTTGTGGTTGAGTTCTTGATAAGTGATTTGAACATCACTACACATATTGAAATAATTGGAATCAATCCACACATAGTTATTACAAGGTCTTTTTGTAGATATGAATCATGTTTAGTGAAATATATAATGTTCAATCTTATTATTAATTTATATAAGAAAAATTTCTACATGAATGAAGAAATCTCAAACAGTATGATGAAATTATTAGGAATGGGGTTATTTTATCCTAACACAGGTTTATGGATAGAATCCATATATCAGGTGCCCTCAAATTGGTCTAGATATCATATTAGAAAATCATGTCATATAGGATTTAACACTTTAAGTTGTTTAAGGTCTTTTAGGATGAACCATATATTATGTAGTTAAATTTAATGGAGTAAGACGCAAAGTCTATAATGTTTAAGTTCAAATGACGAGGACCACTATGTAGAGGGATTCATGTAGATCTAGATCATACACAATATGGAGTGGCATAATCTTAATTTTGATTCAGTGGAGAAGGTCCCACATGAATTTTTGGAGACTCATACACCAAGACAAAACTAGTGCTAAATGGGGACTAAATTTTATGAATGATTATAAGATAAGAAATCTAGACATCACTACATATCATGAAATAAAAGAAACCAACCCACACATATTTCTTGTAATTATTCTCTACATAGATCTAACTCATGTGTAGAGAGAATATGACAATAGCTTCATCCTAATGAAAGACCATTGAGAAACCCGACATGAATGATAAGGCCCAAACACTAGGATGGAGAGGGGGTTGAAGTTGATGGTATTTGTGTCTGGACCTAATTTAAGATCTCTTGGCATCACTACATAACCTGAGATAATATTAATCAATCCATTAATAGTTATTTAAAGTAGTATTTTCACATATCATGATCATGTGCTTGGGAAATAAAATTATTTAGTCTTAGTGTAGGATTTATTGAAAAAATTGATATGGGATAGTGAAACACTACACTAAGTATTTCTTATATAAATATTGATTTTATGTAAGGGAATTTTTTTATATTTATCAAAACACCCTAAGTAGCTTATGGTCTTTCATGGTATATCTTATTTAATTAATTTTAACTTCATATGACAAGCATTGATGTGTCATGCATTTTATAGTTATCCAATAAGGACCATTTACAAGACTTTAAAGTCATTCATAATAGACTATAAGATATACAGTCTAATGTTTTTTAGAAAGGAATTATGTGCCTTGAATTTAAGTTCAAACAACCAGTATTTTTTATAATTAGTTTAAAATTGTGTAAAGTGGACTTTCATGGTCCCCACATAAATATATGAAAATTATTTATTGAGAAACCTTTCATTGGTGGAAGGAGTGATATTCTTTCGATCCATGGTAATCAAGGAGTAATAATTTTTTGAATAGACCTTGAGTATGGCAGAAGGACCTTCCCATTTTGGATCCAATTTTGGGTTATTATTCCCAATTATCATAGGAGTTATTAGAGCCAACACAAATTCTCCACAGATGAGTGATTTGAGAAAAAAAATTCATTTTGAATGATTTTTTGACTCGATTTTGATGGATCTATAGTTTGTGCAGCATGCACATAATTTTTACACTGAGTTTCTATAATTAATCATGTCATATCTAAGACTAATCGTCTTAAAAAATTAATCATAGATGGTGATGTGAAGTGAGGGATATTAAACCACGATGGAAGGACTACCTTTATCCTGTACATAAGTGAATACGGTCACATCTATGACGTAGTATAGTTTATGTTAGGATAAGACCAAAAAACGTAGAGGAGTTTAGTATGCCATGACTACTTGTCCTTAGCCACTATCTTTTGAAGGATTTTATATAGAGTTTTATGGAGGGCCTCTATCAGTCTGTTGGCTACTATATAATATAAGGATGAATGTTTGGACTAGATATTTCACTCATGATGCAATATTTTCAATTTACACTACAAGAAAACCGCCGTTTAGCGGCGGTTTTTTCGTGACGGTTTTAAAGACCGCCGCGAAACGCGTTTTCGGGCCGCCATTTCGTGGCGGTTTTAAGAACCGCCACGAAAAAACCGCCGCTAAACGGCAAGAAAAAATTTATTTTTATTTTTTTTTAATTTTATTCGAGGATTAGTAGCGGTTTTTTAAAAAACCTCCGTGAAATAGCGGCGGTTTCGGTAAAACCGCCGCGAAATGAAATGAAAAAAATAAAAAAACGTGAGAAACCCCAAAATCACTAAAACGACCATAACTTTTGATCCGGGCGTCCGTTGAAGCGCCACGACTAGTCAAATAGAAGCTCATGAAGAGATCTAGAGGAACATATAATCAAAACCGTAAGACAGGCTAAGGTGTGGAAGATATTAGAGTTATAAAAAAGTTGAAAAAAGTTCTCCAACTTCAAACGGCCATAACTTTCGCTCCGGGTGTCTGTTTGGGCTCTACCACATATCAAATCGAAGCCAGAGAAGAGAGCTACGCACTAATTTGATAGATGCAATATTATGTCGTGTTTCTCGACCCCAAAAACCCCTCCGAAGGCCTCCAATACCCTGTTTCCGTCACCAGTGTCCCGTCGAACTTGTCTTCAAATAGACCTAACTTTCGATCCGCGTGTCAGTTCGGCCTCCTCCACCAGCCAGATCATAGCTCGTTCCATGAGCTTCAGTTTGACAGGTCGCGGCGCCCACATGCACTCCTAGATCATATGTTATGGCCTTTTTAGTGGGTATTGAGTTTGTTATGTTTTTCAATGTCTCGTTTCTAGCACCCGTTCTCCGTCAGCTTTTTTTAAATGGTCATAACTTCCGATCCGTCTATCCATTCGGACTCTTTCACCTTTCAGGTTGAAGAGCGTTTCAGGATCTTTGATTTGACAGGTCGCGGATCTAAAACGGACTCTCGGATCATAAGTTATCTCCGTTAATGTGAGTCCAATGTTTTTGTCTCTTTATAACCGTTTTGACGGGTTTTAACGGTAGCTCAATTTGTTACTGTTTATTTGGGTTTCCATGACTTTTTATCTTTATCAATGGTTTCTTATGGGTTATTATGATGATTATGTTGAATTATTAAGGAGTTTTCCAGAGTTGTCACGAGTTTTCATGCGTTCTCATTTTTTCTAATGCCTCATTCTTCATATGCTTCTCCATCCTTTTTCATGCGTTTTCATGATTTTCCATCCCTTATTACGTATTTTCATACTTTTTCATGTGTTTCCTTTATTATTTATTATTTATTATTTATAATATACATTAATTTATTTATTATCTATTATTTATAACTGGTTATTTATTATTTATTATTTATTATTTATTATTTATTATTTATTATTTATTATTTATTATTTATTATTTATTATTTATTATTTATATTTATTTTTTAGTTATTAGTTATTAGTTATTATTTATTATTTATATTTATTTATTATTTATTATTTGTAATTTATTTATTATTTATATTTATTTATTATTTATATTTATTTATTATTTATTATTTATTATTTATTTATTATTTATATTTATTTATTATTTATATTTATTTATTATTTATATTTATTTATTATTTATTATTTTCTATTTATTATTTATATTTATTTATTATTTATTATTTATTATTTATTATTTATTATTTATTATTTATATTTATTTATTATTTATTATTTATTATTTATTATTTATATTTATTTATTATTTATATTTATTTATTATTTATTATTTATTATTTATATTTATTTATTATTTATATTTATTATTTATTATTTATATTTATTTATTATTTATTATTTATTATTTATATTTATTTATTATTTATAATTTTCTATTTATTATTTATTATTTATATTTATTTATTATTTATTATTTATATTTATTTATTATTTATTATTTTATATTTTATATTTATTATTTATATTTATTTATTATTTATTATTTATTATTTATTATTTATTATTTATTATTTATATTTATTTATTAGTTATTATTTATTAGTTATTATTTATTAGTTATTATTTATTATTTATTATTTATTATTTATTATTTATATTTATTTATTATTTATTATTTATTATTTATATTTATTTATTATTTATTATTTATATTTATTTATTCTTTATATTTATTATTTATATTTATTATTTATTATTTATATT
Source organism: Viscum album (assembly GCA_963277665.1). Lineage (NCBI taxonomy): Eukaryota > Viridiplantae > Streptophyta > Magnoliopsida > Santalales > Viscaceae > Viscum > Viscum album. The sequence continues at coordinate 245,104 of CAUJRU010000772.1, forward strand.
TATTTATTATTTATTATTTATATTCATTTAATATTTAATATTTATTATTTATATTCATTTAATATTTAATATTTATTATTTATATTTATTTATTATTTATTATTTATATTTATTTATTATTTATTATTTATTATTTATTATTTATTATTTATTATTTATTATTTATTATTTATATTCATTTAATATTTATTATTTATTATTTATATTTATTTATTATTTATTATTTATATTTATTTATTATTTATTATTTATTATTTATTATTTATATTTATTTATTAGTTATTATTTATTAGTTATTATTTATTATTTATTATTTATTATTTATTATTTATTATTTATTATTTATATTTATTTATTATTTATTATTTATATTTATTTATTATTTATTATTTATATTTATTATTCCTTATTTATTATTTATTATTTATTATTCCTTATTTATATTTATTTATTATTTATTATTTATTATTTATATTTATTTATTATTTATTATTTATATTTATTATTCCTTATTTATTATTTATTATTTATTATTCCTTATTTATTATTTATTATTTATTATTATTGAGTTTATATTTATTATTTATGTATTATTTGTTTTTTCAATTAATATATATAAGTATATTAAATTATGTTTATTAACCACATGGTGAGGTTGCTGGAGTGGTAAAGTCTTTGGAAAATATGCAAGAGGTTAGGGGTTCAAATCTCACCAAACGCAGAATTTCTTTATATTGCATGGGTATGCATGTGCATGTGCATGTGCATGTTCATGGGATGTGCATGCATGAATAAATAAAGTAAATAAAATAATACGAAATAAATAAATAAATAAAATAAATATGAAAAAATAAATAAATACGAAATTAAATAAATAAATAAATAAAATAAAATAATTAAATAAAATAAATACGAAATAAAATAAATAATTAAATAAAATAAATACGAAATAAAATAATTACGAAATAAAATAAATAGGAAATAAAATAAATAAAATAAATAACTACGAAAAATAAATAAATAAATAAATACGAAAAATAAATACGAAAAATAAATAAATAAATAAATAAATACGAAAAATAAATAAATAAATAAATAAATAAATACGAAAAATAAATAAATAAAATAAATAAATAAAATAAATAAATAAAATAAATAAATAAATAAATAAATAAAAAAAACTAAATAAATAAATAAAAAATGTAAATAAATAAAAAAAATAAAAAAAATAAAAAAAATAAAAAAAATAAATAAAATAAAAAAAATAAAAAAAATAAAAAAGTAAAAATAAATAAAAAAATAAAATAAAATAAATAAATAATTAAAAAATAAATAAAAAAAATAAATAAATATATAAATAAATATATAAATAAATATATAAATTTATATATAAATAAATATATAAATAAATATATAAATAAATATATAAATAAATATATAAATAAATATATAAATAAATATATAAATAAATATATAAATAAATATATAAATAAATATATAAATAAATTTATAAATAAATTAATATATATATAAATAAATATATAAAATTAAAAATAAAAAAAATTAAAAAAAATTAAAAAAATAAAAAAAATAAAAAAAATAAAAAAATAAAAAAAACCGCCTCTAAAAAACCGCCGCGAAACGTTCTGCGACGGTTTTGAAAACCGCCGCGAAATAGTTTCCCGACGCACGATTTAGCAGCGGTTTAAACCACCGCTAAATGCCTTTTTTGCCGTAGTGTTATAAGGGAAATAATTAGTACCATTTACTTAAATATTATACAAGGGACACCAAATTTTTAATGATATTATACTTCAGGAAATTGATGAATATTTCATTAAAAACTCTTTGAGGGGAACCACTTAGAACCACTTAGAGAACAAATCAGTGGATGTAAGGATGAAATTTAACTAGTTGGATCTTGATAGAGGGTATGGAACCATGAAATCTATCCCCCATACTGAAAATGGCCAAGATTATTTGGATGTGTGTAACAGTTATGGGGTTTGATGGATGAAATTGGAATATTCTTGACAAGAATATAATTTCTTTGTGAATTATATGAATTCATATATCATTGAAGACAATATATATCCAAGTCTTCTGAATTGATGGAGGAGCTTGATTCCTGAATGGATGGAGCCAATAAGGACTTTTTACAAAACAATGAGGTTCTGCCCTTCGATGAACCTAATGAGGACTCCACCAAAGCCTCATTTTTAGAGTACCTTCCATAAATTTTAGTCATCATAAAGGATAAAATTTGTTTCATGATGATAAAATTTTGGTTTTGTATTAATCCTATTAGAGGATTCTGCTTTGGAGGTGTGTTAATATGAGATACATCTAACCGATCATGAAATAGGTTGGTGACAATGACAACTCACTTTAACTTAAGGTGGTATTAACTTCATTAATTTTCTGCATATCACAACTTCCAAATGGAGGTAATATCTTGTGATGTGAAATTTGAGTGACCATATCATCTTGGATTGTATCTACCAGGGCTGTAGATACATAAGACAACACATCTTCTTAATCATTCTTTGAATGCGGGATGTACGATAGTGTTGGATCCATGGTGAATTCCTTTTTTATTGCTTTCACATATTCAAGAAATAGAATCAAGCCTCCCTTATATATGGAATAATACCTATCAACTGTTTTGATCACTAGATTTGAATCAACCATAATATTTTATCTAGAATTTTGTATTTGTAGGGCCAATCCTATGCCTTTAATTTGGGTTTGGAATTCTACCTCATTTTTTGTGCATTTTTCTAAAAATAGTAATGAGTTAGTCGTATCCAATTTCACTGGAGAGATGATTAAAATCTCTAATACAACAATGTTGTGATTAAAATTAAATATCCTTATGTGGGTTGGGATGATAGAGGAACTATCAAAATATATCTACCATGATTGGGAGGTTTCAGGGATAGCGAATACCTCTTTCATCAAGGAGATTTGTGTTCAAAAATGAACTTTTTTTGGAAAGGGCGCACTTTGATAAAATTTGTTAATGCTTATCCCTTTATTTTCTTATGAGATACAAATTAGATGTCAAAAATTTCAAAAAATAACTACCCATTAGGTTGAACACCCAATTAATATCCTATGATAGAGGATATATTTGTGGGGATTTACATGAGAGATTAAATAAACCTCATGGTGATACATAAACTATTTTTGTTTTACATTGTGGAAATAAATTATGGAAGATATTATTGATGAAAAAATATTGGGTCTGAGTATCCAATATTTTCTTTATGAGTTAATAGATACTATTATTATATCCTACATCATTCTTCTGAAAAATGATAGAACTAAGAGACCAATATAAAGTTTCTGCATAGATGATGAGGTGTTTTCCTTTCATGGAAAGCATAAAGACCAATGATTTCAAAAGGTATTGTTTTATATTACTCAAGGATTTCTGAAAATATGTTTTCTAGAGATAATTGGATGCTTTCTTAATAAAATTATAAAGGGAACACATTTACTTGCAAGATTAGTCATGAAGCGCCAAATGTTAGTGAGACATCTCGGTAGTCCCTTCAAATCCTTGAGGTATCTAGGTGGAGGAATATAAAGTATTTACTTTGTCTTTTCAACTTTTAATTTTCTTCCTTGATTTCATACCATGAATCATATGAATTTCCCTATGTTACCCCAAAATCATATTTTAGGGGGTTCATATTCATGTTATGTTACCATAGTTTTTTGAATATTTTCTTAATACTAGAAATATGATTATAAAATTGTTGAAATTTTAGCTTTAGATAATCCACATCTATTTCAATGGTTTTCCTTAGAAAGGGATTGAAGATCTGGTGCATGAAACCTTGGTATGTGGTGATAACATCCCTCAAGCCAAAGGATTTTACTTGTTAACGATATACCCCTTGGTGTTCCCCGAAGTCAGTAGCCTACTCATCCGTAGGGGTCATCCAAATATGTTTACAGCCAAAATATACATCTATAAAGGTGAGGTAATAGAATCAATCCATTGAATTGATCAGTAGTTCCATGATTGAGACTAGTAAATCAACTTTAGGGAAGTTCCAGTTGAGATCCCTAAAATCTATACAGAACTTGATTTACCTTTTATTTTTTCTATTAGGTAGAACATTTGAGAAAAAATTTGGGTATTTAAATTATCAAATGAATTTTTATTTGACATGCTTGTCAATTTTGACTTCCAATTTGGCGTCATGGAGGACATGAATTCTTCTTCCTGCTTTTTATCCATAACCATCACCAAGAAGATCCAAATAATGGGTATCCACTTAGGAATCTAACTCATAAATATAATTTATAATTCCAAAAAATACATCTCAGTTCTCTTTCAAGAAAGAGATGAATTTATCTTATTCTTAAAGATTCATGGTGTCACTGGTTAATGTAGGCCACATATCTTCCTTCAAACCTAGATTCACTTGTCTATGTTTATCAACAATTGTTGAGAAACCTTACTCAAATACCGGTGAAGTATATTTTGTCTTTTATTACTCCTCTTCACCATTTTATGAAGCATATAATGAACTAGAGTCATGATATTTAAGATATGATACTGGGGAATTTCTAATTTCATCAAGACCATATACTTCATCCAAATTTCTTTTCTCTTTTGACATAGATATCACTATGATAATAGGAGAAAATGTGTCTAAATAACCACCCTTATTCTTGGATTTATGTCCATTTGATTGAAGAGACTTGATAGGGTTGATTTAATATCCATCAGACTTATATTTTGATAGATACATTTGAGGTACAAATTTATCTTCATGGATAACACAATGATGTTCTCATATATTGGTGGTGGCTTCTCAATGGAAGAACCCTATTGACCATCCCATGATAAGAAAGTGATCATAGAGTTCTATTCATTAGAAAATGTTCCCCATTTTAACTAAATAATTTCTATATGTAGAGTTGTTACCTTAATTTGGTAGATGGGAAACATGTAGTCTTTACCAAGTTCACTCCATGTATTGATAGGAGCGATTTCTAGGATATTAGGAGTATCGATCCGTATGGTGTTATCTACTATTGAACACTTCCCATACCTTTTATAGTTTCATATATCTATGTATTGAGAGTCAATTGAAAAAAAATTGGAATTGTCATTATATAGTAACCCAACTTTCCCATTAAAAAATTATTTTAGTCATTGATGATATGAATAGGTTACTGTTGTGTTCATATGGATCCACATAGTTCCTAGTAAGACGTTGAAGGCCATGACTTGGAGGACCACTATAAATTCAGAGTCATAAATGATATAATAGAATTTTATTCTCAACTTGATGTTATTGAGTGGTCTCTATTCTCTCTTATCATACCTATGAATTTTTATATTAGATGGTGATAAGAAAAATCTATTCTGGACAAGACGTTATAGGGTTAGGATAAGGATAAGGTTGATTCGGAAACCATTATTTACCAGGACTAGATAAATGTTGATATATTCAATATTTCTTGATATATAGAAGGGGAATATGTTCCCATTTATGGAAACGTCATGGTTTTTTTCTATAAATTAAATGACCATGTGACATTTAACAAGATGTTCTTTGTGTGATATGTCTTGGATATGTAAAATTCAATCTTGAACTCCTATGTGAATAAGTGTTCCTTAATAAGGGATTACCTAAGTTCTTTTAAAATATGAAGGGAATCCAACAAGGATAATATTAATAAAATAATAATAAAATGTTTCAAAATGTCATTTTTTCAGAATAGGGTCCAATTTTTCCGACCATGGGGTTTCTAGCTAGCTCAAGACTTATGGGATGAGACTACACTGATGAGTACTTTCCCGTAACTAGAAGTATTGGAGACCTACATCATCATAAGGTTGAGATGAAAATACCTTACTATAATTCGATGTAAATTGGAATTTTTTTATACTATTCTATATTCTAATATATTTGGGTCCAAATGATCCATGAATTATTCAGGATCAGATCATTCTCTTGTTGATCTTATTGGAGTGCCTATATTTAGGTTTTAGCTGTGTATATAGATTTAGCGAAAATGATTCTTATCCATTATGGTCAACCATTTTTTCATATACCATATCCTATAAAGCCTCTTTCTTGAATATTTATTGTGAAATTAGGTTTATATGAGTCTTCTTCAGCAGTGAAGGGGCTAATCAAGTGTTTGAAATAGATAAATTAATATTGTGTCTCCTTGTTAGATGATGTTTCCATTTGGTGGGTTAGAACCTATCCTCTCAGTGATGGGGATAAGAAATATAGAAGATTCTAGACTAGATTGGGTATCATCAAGGGATTTTCTTTATGTGCCTTGTTTCATTGGTGATGAATCCACTAACTCTTTGAATTTTTTGATGATGAAGATATCGCCTCTGGTATCATAGAGGGAATTTGGGCCAAGATTAGTTGATTCAATAAAACCTTGATAATTGTATATTCCTTAATGATTGAATTTCTAGTCATCCAATAATAAAATTTCTACATATTCGTATTTGGGAATCTTTACACTATTCACATCATTATGGTAGAGTATTAGAGACACATGTCACTTATAATAGGGATTTATCCGACTTTTCCTATCTAAATTCAACCATATTCTATATTATATAATTTAAGATGATTTTTTTTAATTTTTGGTCACAACATATGGTGTGAGGGGCAGTAATTAGTGATATCATTAAGAATGAATTCCTTGAGCCTACTGATCTCTAATAGTTTGACCAAGTTTTTTCTAGGTTAGTGATGAAGAATCCTAAAACATGTTCCTTTTATAAGGAATAATTTTTTTTCTTCCATATTCAATGTTCAGGTGACTGTGTGCCTTACTTTAATCTCCAAGAAGGTGTTTCTACAATCAATATTTTTCAAGAGGATTCCTTTCATGATATTTAGATATATTTAGAGTTGGAGTTGACATCAATAATGGTTTGAGTGTTTTGGTCATAGTCTCTAATCTACTAGATTTATTCCCTTATGTTGATGGTGTAGGTCAAGACTTAGTTTTTGAATGATGAATTTTATCCTCTAGTCATTGTGCTACTACTAAAAAATCCCTTTAACCACTAGGGTAATTTAAGAGAATAACGAGCATTTTCAATTCATCACATAGATTTTCTATGCACATATCTGAAAAATATTCCCAAGATATATATATATATATATTTAAGGAAAAGGTTAAACCCATATACCTGATGATGAAGTCCGAGTCTCTCTCATTTTCATTTTTTTTCAACTCAAGAGGCCAATGATTTTCATCTTCCTCAACATAGAGATAATCTAGTAAAGAAAATTTCACCAAATATATTCTTAATTAGATATAGAACTAGTTGGTAAGTTCCTATAAGGGATGAATTCTAGTAGTTTTGAGGTTTGTATAAAGAACCCAATCTTCACTGTCTCTTATTGATCCAGAGAACCCATTATGGGGATACATTGACACATGAAGTTAATGAGATACTGATCCATATCTATTATATGATTGAATATTAATAAATTGAGATTTCTAAAGTATAGTGGTAGAGGATTTAAGTATATTAATTTAGGATATGGTTTCCTCCCTGATTTCACAAGTGCATGTCAGTCCATGAATTCCATTCCAGAAGAAAGGGACTCAATGGAGTCAATGAGTTCTCATGGAATTTTCACTAGGTATGACACCTAATTGAAATTAGTAGGAAGATCCTGATAATCATGGATTTACAACATCTGTTATTTTTATCCATTTTTATCCTTCCTAGGAAAGATTACTTGAAATAGTGGTAGTTAATTCCCTAGGGGATGGAATTCCTGGTAGTCCTCTATCATTGGGGTTATGTTGACAGATTTTATAGTCCATGATTAGACAAATTAAAAGAATATAATCTTACTAATAAAGTACATCCCCCTTGCTGAGGGGGATTATCCAGAGAAGATATATTAGTCTCAGTATTGATGTTTTACTCATTATAAACTTTTCCTCTAAGTAATTTGACATTGAGTCACCTTGAGTTTTCAAACTTGATTTCATATAGAAGATTTTATCCTTATTGGAGTAAGGTTCATCTTATTTAGGTGGTGGGTCAACTGTAGATATTACCCCTCCTTTCCAATCATCTTTAGTATAACCACACTGAGTAGGCAGTAATTTTATGCTCAGAGGATATCTTAGATCCTAATTCTACATCTAATATCGGGTACACACACCTTCTTCACATGTTTTAACGTTAATTGTGCTTCAAAAAAATGTCTTACTATAACCACATTCTCTATTGGTGTCATAATACATACTATATGTGGGAATAATGTTAACAAAATACACTAATGTGAATCATGCAATGAAGATCATATCCTCACCCATATTTGAATAGTAAGGGGATTTCCCACCATCTGAATATCTCTCAAGGGAAAAATCATAATGCTCCTTGATATCTAATTTATGGGTTGGTTATTTTGACTTGAAGATCCTATAAGGTTTCACTCACTCCCCTTTATTGTCTCCTAGATGTGGTTTATAGATAGTGATACCGAGTGAGTCCTCAATATCTTTTATTGAACGTGCTCCTAGATAAGGTGATAAATCATGAAGTGGAAGAAACCAACAGAGGTTTCCCTATTAAATTATTCCTAGTCTATAAAAAACAACTTCCATGGTGGATGGGGAAGTGATAATGTACCCATCCTATGGGATATGGTGGGTTTTTTGTATCACCATAATGAACTTTACCAGGTGAACATTTATTGATTCTAGGTGTGGTGATGGTGGTAAATATGTATGGAACACTACAAGATGGTGGTTTTCTCATAATTCTACTAAGGAAGCTTCCACCATATCCTTATTAGACTTCTAGGCTTCTATACCACCATGAACTATATGTAATAAATTTTTAGGGAGATATTTTATCACTATCTAGGGTTGTTCCATGATTACTGGTTTTTTAGACCGACATATGGTTTACTTAATATTATTGATAAATTGATGCAAGAGTCTATAAATTTATTTCTCTCACTGAGTATTTTCCTTCTGATCTTGAGGAATAATGATACTTAATTGGATAGAACAAATTTTATATACTTACCCAGGGCCTAGGACATAGCTCAAAATGATGACAATGAAATCCACATTCCCTGAAGAACCATGTTTTCTAGTGAGAGAAGTGAAATATTGAGCATCGTATTCTCCTAACACTCTGATACAGACATTAGGTGGGGTGTCAATGAAATTCTTATAGACCACCTTTATACATCTAAGAAAATCTTGTTGAAAAGATTAATATGGTGGAAAATATCATTTATCACCTTGATATGATTAACATGATCCCTATAAGATAGGTACATGGTACTGAGATGATGAAGAGTTTCCCATAAATTGTGATGGAATTAGGGTATGGATTCCCCTTTCTATGCCTATGGAATATAATTCTTGGGAGTGGAAATGATCTAAAATAGGATCAATAATATATATCCTTCCATATCTTTCTATATAACCACATATTTATCCTCATACTATGTGAGGGGTTCTTTTACCTAATCTGACCATAAAGGTTATTTCACCACTTATTTATCAAGGGGATTAATATTATTCAGAACAAACTCAATCACATAATAAGGTAAAAGATCTGGGGGCATAGATGATGATTATAGACTTGGTCTACCATTTTACTTGGGAAATACATTAATGATTGATGATGATGAAGTCTATGTATCTAGCCTTGGTTTCTCAAAATCATCTTAATATGAGGGAAACTTCATAATAGGTTTGATACAAGGAGGATCTCCATGTCAACAAGATATGACATTTCAAGGAGGGATTTCACAAGGGGAACCATGGGGAGGATCTCCATGGTCTATTCTTGATTCTAAATCATGAGGAGGACCTATATTTTGTATTAATGATCTATCATATGGAGTACCTCTATAACATATACCCTTAGGAGGGCCACCGTGTTTATCGTCTTGTTGGTTTCCTTTGTGAGGATGAACTTCATGTTTCTTATTATAGAAATAGAATCCACATCACATTATATGGGGAGGGAATAAAGAGCTATTGGATTTGTTTCTATGAGAAGGAACCCCATGATATCTAATTCCATATGATCTAAAAGGGTAGGATATTCTTTTTAGCTAATATTTAGTTTTTGGGGAGGACCTTCATGATCTATGTTTATATCACCATGGGGAGGACCTTTATGATAGTACTCCCGGGAGGACTTCAAACTTTGTTGATCATTGAACCATGGGGAGGGACTCTATTTCCATAGATAACCTAACCCATTTATAATGATCTAGAATATACTTGGGCCATTGTTAGAATATACAGATGAAACTTAAGGAGGTTCATGTCCTCGGGGATAGTGTTCTACTCCTGGACTATAGATTGACATCAAAGATACCCATTATCAGTATTCTAGGATTGGAAATTGATGTTGGAAACTTGATCCTAATTTTTATTGATTAATGTGGAAAGTGACCCTCATGAGTAGGATCCCTCTTAGGAATCCCCTCAGCTACCGTCAGAATATACTGACAGACTTCATGAGTTAGAGAAGGGATATTATCCTGCTCTGATTTTTTTTTAGAATATACCGATGAACTCCCCAAGTGTAGACAAGAGCAGGGTTATGATCCCACTTTTAAGACTTCATCTAAATATTATAATGAACATACCAAGTTATAATAGGTATATGATCTTAATCCTAAGTTACTATCATAATGTACTGATGATATTCATGGTTATGAGTGGGAATATGGATATGAACCCACTCTTTAGATTCTATTGGAATATACCAATGAAATTCTCAAGTGGGAATAAGGATATGAGTCTAGTCCTAAATTTTCTTCTGAATATACCTAATATCATATTTGGTGTTGATGATAGTAGATATTTGAGAATTATTTAGAGATTTCATGGCTAGTTACCCCCAAAAGGTCCTCCTCTTGGGTTTCCTAGTTTAGAAAAACTGGTGTCACATCCCAGAATCTAGAAACCTAGATCTGGTAGTTATACTACATTATTTTTACAAATTACAAGAGTTCCCAAAGGATCGAATAGTTTATTAGTCATGGAAGGCCAAATACATATATACATTTCACTTGTAAACATAAGATACAAGATGGAAAACTGGAAGAACATGATTATCCCTTCCATTATATCCCCCAAAATTACACATAGTCCTCATATAAGTTTCCTAGGGAAAGGATAATAAATAAATGTGAGCCTAGATACTCAGTAAGGAGTGGAATAAAATGGAATATTACATAACATAAAAATGGAATAAGTGATTTTACAATAATAAATCAACAATATGAATCCATAATCAACAGAAACCAAGAGAATACTATGTCAATGAAAATAAATTAAAAGATGGATAAAAATAAAAATTGATTTAATACTGATGGAATGTATAATTCCAAACATAAAAAATTACTATTAGGGCCTTTTTTAGACACTTTCCTATCATGGGAACATGTATATACCAAAATCAAAACAGTTTTGTTTTATGAGACTAGTTGATGCATCAAGAGGATATATAATTATGGGTCCCACAAATCACCTAATTTAGTCCCATGCATTCATGATAAGAGTTATCAAGACCTTTAATATCATTCTCCGAGGATCCTCTTACTAAATAAAACATACAAATATGATTAATAAAAAAATAAAAAAATAAAATACTTTCTCATTCAATTGAATAATGTAGATATTTTGGAGAACATCTCTTAATCTACTTGGAATCGTTGGGGTATCATCAAAGTAGCATGAGGAACCATTAAAAAATAAATATAGTGGAGAGGGTACTTATAATGTTCTAGGTTATACATGTAAGATAGTATTTGGATTCAATATATTCCATTGATAGGATACCAAAAAAATGGTAATAAAATTCCTTCATCATGGTTTACTAAGAGTGTGTGAATATTACAAAGCATATCCCTCTGGAGTGTCTTTATAATTGTGTAGTCTTAGGACCACCCATATCGTATCAGGGTGGTGATTGAGTAAATTATCAACCAAACTTTTTTTGGGTGATTAACCCTAGGTGTATCTATGATATAAACATATCCAAATTATATTATCCAGATAGAGATGTATTTTCTAGGAAATTACACACACTTTTTCTTAACCAAAACATAATAAGTTTTTTCCACCATGGAGAAAGTAACCATTCAATAAAAAGAATATGATATAGGGATAAAAATATAGAATTATAATTCCCTTAAATGTTATGAGTAATATGTAAAATATCTTCCCTGGTAGTGTATTCACCATAAAAAATAAAATTTCTGGTGATACATGACTTCTAAAGAATGAAAACTGAGACAGAAAACACCACTTATGGATTGGGTAGAAACTCAATCATTACCACATGAAATAGGGGGATTATAATTGATATTAATTATCATATTAAATTTATTTATTATATAGTTTTCTTTCCAATGTTGGTTACTTGAGGTTATTTAGTCATTTTTTTGCAACTGCTTATGCATGTTGACAGTGGTAGAAAGAATCATAAAACAGTTTCATAATATGAAAGATATTAACAGTGTTTTGCACATAATTTTTATGTATTTATAATTTTTTAAAATCTAACTATAATATTTGGTGATGATAAATGAAACCCATCGATTATGGAGTCGATAGTTATCACTTACACACAATTAATGTTTCCATTTCTCAAAGAATTTTAGGGAAAGAAGGTAAAATATAATATTAAATTTTATAACTATTGGTATATTATAGACATAATATTTATTTATCCATTACATACTTTATATCATCCATGAATGGAATTGTTAAAAAAATGGATGATGTCTCTTTATGAAGGAAAAAGTCTGCACGATGCAATAGTAATGTTTTTAAGTAGATGATGATGAATAAATAATGGTTATTAAATTCATACAATAACATATCAGTATAATTATGATACTAGTGTCATTATATTTTTATGGATATAAGAGATTTTGAAGAGGAATATTCAGGAAAAAACATAAAAATGAGATAATACTTACATTGGAGACCTGATATTTCCTTGCAAAACTCTTTATAATTTAATGGTCTAGGATAACTTAGTGTGACTTGGGTATAAGTGATCCTCTTTTATAAGAGAATAAGAAGACACTTTTGGAAACACCCTTTATATTTTAATAATTTTAGGACCCTATTTGAAGGTAAATGGATCCACAAAATAATGTATTTTAGGGTGGTTTTCGGTCTATAAATACTTATCCAACTCTTTAAACATAATTTTTAATCACATTTAGGGTTTTTAACATTATGGTTTTAAATTTTACTCTTTTAATTTTAAACTAGGTAATTGATTTTTAACTATGTGATTTTATGTTTTTTTAAAAATAAAACATAGCCCATATAACCAAATTTGGATGGTCTAGAACAAAATTAGAAATATATTTAACAATATTCAACTTATAAATGTTATAAAATTAACATTTAAATTAAAACTAATAATATTTAGAGAACTATTTTAGTAGAAAAAATGACATTTTGACTATTATGGATTCTTAATCTTATTTAGTATTGATTACCAAATAAATTAATTTTAATATATTTATTTATGTTTTTATGTATCATATTAGATTTATTATTTAAATTAATTATATTTATTCTATTTGATATAAATTTATTGATATTAATAAAACAATAAATTTAAAATAATTGTTTCATAATTGTCATGTTAATTTGCATTAATCCTATTAATCTAAATTTTATAACAAAAAATGAAATTTTCTATATTAAATACTATGAAAATTATTATCTAAAATATATAACCATTTAATAAAATTCAGTTTCTTTGTGTATGGAAATTAATCTTAATGTTAGTGCATGTAAAGTGTAAAAACCTGTATGTTTAGAAAAGTGTATTTTAAGCATAAACATTAAGTATAGGTCATATTTATCAATTTTATTGATTCTAATTATATTGATAAGATTATAATTTTTTAAAAATATGTTATTTGACATTAAATTAAATTCAAAACTTAATTTTCCCATGTGTAAATTTTATTTAATAGAAAAAACTTAGTTTGCATAAAATATTACACGATTTTCTAAAATGATATTCATGGGTTTTATAAATTATAATATTATTTTAAGTTAATTATTTAATTTATAAATATATGTTTTCTATATCAAAATGGATTAAAAAGATTCTATTCCATATAAAAGTGATAATATTTTCAAAATTAATTTTCTTACTATTCTTCTAAAAATCAATTATTTTAAAAAAATCTAAAAAACATCCTATGCTAATTTTGATATGATGAATCCAAAAATGGAATTTTTTTTATGAATTTAAAATTATAAGATTTTACATTTTATATAAATTCTTGAATGAATGATCTTTAAATGCCGCATTTATGCAATAGTTTCAGGATATAACAATTACCTAATATAGTAGCATCTCAAGTATTACATTCCCCCACCCTTAAATAGTTTCATCCTAGAAATTGTGGTATATATTAGTTATTGAACAGGTGTGGAAACTCCTTCCTTATATCTTATTCAGAATCCTTGGTTTTATATTCTATTTTTTTATTTCTTCAATGGGATTTCCCCAAATGAGTTATCTGATTCTGTAATACTTTCTTTCTCATGTCAAGAATCTGGACAAACTCCTCATTATAAGAAAAGTTAGGATCTGACTCTATTTCATCATATGTGATCACATTTATTATATATGACTTGTATTTCCTTATCAATAAAGTCAGGAATAATTCATGTTCTTTAGAAATATTACATGGAATAGCCAATTGGTAAGCTGAAACAATAATTATTTCCAGTATTTCAAAAGTCCCAATGTTCCTAAGGTTTAACTTCCCCCTTTTACCAAATATTATAGCTCCCTTCCATGGTAAAAAATTCAAGAATACAAGATCCCCAACTTGAAATTCAAATTATTTCTTTAGATTATTAGTATGGATATTTTTTTCTTAGGTATACTTTATTATGATCTAGAATATTTTTTACTCTAATAGTTGTCTCCTTTACAAGGTCTATGCTAAATATCTTTCTTTATCCAACTTCTTCCAAATAGTTTGTATTATGATACCTATTTTCATACAATGATTCATATAGTTCCACATGGATTATTGAATGGAAACTATTATTGTATGGAAATTATACCATTGGTAGATACTTATCCCATATACATTGGAAGTCAAGAGAAATTGATCTCAACATGTCTTCCAAATTACAAATAATACTTTCAAACTACCCATTAGTCTGGGGATGATAGGTGATGATTAAATTTATCTTAATGTTAAAATCCATTTGAAGTATCCTCCAATGTTTTTTTGAACTGAGGGTAAAGATCAGATACAATCGATAGAGGTACCCCATGAAGCCTTATGATTTCATTGAATAGATCCTAGAAAGTTTCTCAAGGGGTAGATATTCTCTTATCGTAATAAAACTGGCATACTTAGTAAGATAATAATTGATGAATCAAGTATCATTGTTCCTCCTCAAAGTCTTTGTGAGTCTAATGAAAAATTACATTGTAACATTTTACCACTTAAATATTAGTATAGGTAGGTAAAACACTGCTAATGTTCCTCTATCCTTGGTTCCCCATGGTCTGATGATGATGGTTGTCACTACTATTCCTCCCCTCCACAGAGAAGGAGGTGATGCTCTATCCCTCTTCATTTCTCTCCCATTATAGTCCCATAATCTCTCTTCTTTCCATTGAATTGAACTCTATCCAGAGTTCCCCTACTTCAACCAAGGTTTTATATCACTCCCTATTTACCTTTCCATTCATGAGTTCACATAGGCCTCATCCTATCTAATCTTCTCTTTGGTGGCGTGTTTTGGTTGGAATCACCATTTGGTTGGATCCTTTGACCAGTTCATCATTGATTAATGGGATTTTAAGGAAAACATGATCATCAAACTCCTAGATCCCCAACATCTCCTCACTCACTTCCAGTCATAGGAATATATGATCCTTCCATGGTCCTATCATAAGCATTCCTTACATGAATTTTAGTTACCCCTCTTCCTATGGTCCTACAATTTTCAATGGAATCACAATCCTTCATTACCTATGATTTGGGATATTTTTCTTGGGATTACTCTACCATTTAAAAACACTTATATACATAAGAACATTAGTAGTTTGATAAGTTGATTTATGTGTTTTAATGATAGTTTACATTCCCTCTATCATCTAAATGCTCCCTGCATTTTCATTGAAACAAATGTTTCAAAACCTATAGTGTGTTTTGTATGGATTTATATTGAAAATGAGTATCAGTTAAAGAAAGATGCAGTATTTAAAAATTGGGTGGGATTATAAATCATTTTTAATCCTATGATTCACCTTCAATAGTCATGTAGAAATCAGAAAA
This sequence comes from Viscum album, assembly GCA_963277665.1. Taxonomy (NCBI): domain Eukaryota; kingdom Viridiplantae; phylum Streptophyta; class Magnoliopsida; order Santalales; family Viscaceae; genus Viscum; species Viscum album. Next base: position 261,456 of record CAUJRU010000772.1, read on the forward strand.
TGGTTCTATTGGGTCATTTTCATATGACCTGTGATGATGTTAACTCTTTCCCGAATCATGGAAAAAAACATTCATATGCATACTTTCAAAACATGTTTGAAGCATAGGCCTAATGGTACTGTGATATTGCGAGGTCCATAACATCAAGTTTCTTGGAAACTAACACTTCTCATCCTAATATTCCATATTTATATGGGAATAGATCCTACACTAATTCTATGGATTCTACCCCAGGGATCCCTAATAAAGTGTCTTATGTGAGGTTCAAAATTGGGGCTCATATGGGAAGAATCTCACAAATCTTTCAATGTTACTAAAGAATGGAATTAATCCCTACATAGGATATAATTTTAATGAGTTTAGAGATGTTTCTGGTTGGGTTGACTAGGTCTATAACCTTGTCTTCTAGAAATAGGTAGCTAAGAATGGGTTAGTTTTGCCTGAGGTGTTGGAAACCCTCCATCTTCTAGTAGCCATCTAATCTAGTAAAGGTTATTACACTATTATTATACAGGGTATTTCCTCCCCTTACAACTCTAGGTGTTCCATGGGAGTCCCCCTTCAGAATTGGATCTCATATTTAGGTGATGGGGAATTAGATGTTGATGTTTCAATGGTATGGAGAAGATTTAGTAAAAGGAAGGCTTATAATACTGTGCCTTCTAAAGAGGAGTAGTATTAGATTTTTAGGAAGGTGAAGATGATATTTCTTATACTTGTTAGACTCTATTTCAGTTTGAATTGGATGATAATCCCTCAATTTTATACTCTAATGGTGGAAATAATGGTAATAAAAGGGCCATAAATTTTTTTGTTCATATAGTTTATAAAGGGGTGAAATATAAGACTCATAAAGACTACTAATATATTCCAAAACCTATGATAACTAGATCTGCAGGTAAGGGTATTTTTGATAAGGAACCAATTCAATTTTCCCTGAAATGTCTTGTAGATGGTATAGGTTATAATTAGATTCCCATATATCAGGATATACGCCCTTCACAGGAGGATTATATGGACAACACACTAGTTAAATAAATTAGTGGTTTATACCCTAAATGCAATATTTTCGAGAAAGGATTTTTTTAAAAACCTAAGAGTGGGCATATAATTGGACCTTTAAAAGAACCAGTTACTTCTAAATATCCCTCTATGATACTCATTATGCACAATAAGAGGAAAATGTTTTAGGAGACTTCACTATCAATGTATCCCAGGAATATAAAATGCAAATGAATGCTAGAGTTGTAAAATTTAGGTATAAGGAACAATTGGAATGGATTAAAACCAAAAACCAAATTTTACTTTGGGGATTTAAAAAAATTATGATCATTATGGTGGAGTTAATCAAGATATGTGATATTATGGAATCCTTATTTGAAGATTTTTTATATGAGAATCCTAATTGGGACAAATTCCCTATCATGTAGAGTCACCTCTTGTTATGCGATTTTAACACCTTAATATTTTTCTAGGAGGGATTTTTTTTCCTATTTTGGGATAATATTATACCTATCCAGTTTATCAATTTTCCATAAAGTTATTTTGTTCCCAATGAATATAAATTTAATTTTCATCAACCATTCATACATTTAGGTAGTGGAACCACACTCACCCAATAGAAAGAATAAGGGAAGAAATATAAATTATTCATGTGTAGAGGCTATTGTTCTAGATTTTATAGTTACAGGTTGTGATTGAACTACTACTATCCCAAGCCTATACATATTATGGAACCTACAACTATTTTCTCAAGTCTGTTCATTTTTTTCTATTTTATTTTGAGTTTATTTTATTTTTTGTTATTGTGTCTTTCTGGATCCTCTTGTTTAAATATTTTTTTTTCAGTCCTGGTTTTTATGGTTACCACTAAAACATAAAGTTGTATTATCTAAAAATAAAAAAATAAATGGATGGGATAGTATTGGAAGAGGTCCCATGACTCCATTAAGATTTTTTATTTCATCATTTACCTGTTGGAATACTTGGAATATGGAAACAAAGTCCCCAATTTGCTACTTCATGCCATCCCACCAGAGATGTTCTCTTAAACACCTATACATCTTTGTGCTACTATGGTTTATAGAGAAATTTTATATATGTGATTAGTCTAGCAGTTCCCTCATTAACTATGGTATGTATGGAACACATAACCACTATCCAAACTTTAAAACTCTATCTCTACATATTATTTTTGTTAAGTTCCCATTATTCACTACTTTAATATTCACTTTTAATTTCTCATCATCATATTAGGAATTCTCTATCATTTATAGTAAGGATGGTTTATCAATTTCTTGGAAAAGGAATGATGGATCTGATTTCCTATAAATCACCATATCTATCTTTACTAGATCTTCATATATTAGATCCTTATTAATCCTCATCAAGGTTATAATTCCATTGTCTCTCCTACTCACTGTAGTATCCACCTTGTTTACCTTCCTAGGGTGGTAGTGTATCAAGTAATTATAGTCCTTGAGTTGTTCAAAGTATCTTCTTTTCCTAATATGTATATCCTTATCAGAGAAGATATAATTTAAAATCTTATATTCCATATATTTATATATTTTATCTTTAACCATAGATTCAGTGTCTCCATATTTTCAAACAAAATATTATGGATTCTATCTAAAGGCCATGAGTTGTATAGTTCTCTTCATGGATTTTAAACTACCTTGATGCATATGAAATCACTATATCATTCTACACAGGGAAACAACCAAGTCCTTTTTGACGCATCACTATAAATTAAAAAAACTTCCTTAACTAATAGTAAAGTTTATTCCAATGAATTAATCAGTCTCATATTAAATTCTTCAAAACATTCCATGAATATCTTTGAATGTGTAAATTTAACCCCTTTTCCTATTAACTTGGTTAAACAGTTTGCTAATAAGGAATAATCTTGAAGAAACCACTAATAGTAAGCTGCTAATCCTTAGAAACATTAGATTCTGGTTATGTTCATTGGTGTAGGCCACTCTTTGAATAAATTTTTCTTTGAGGGGTCAATAGATATTCCATCTTTAGAGACAATATGGCAAATAAAGGAAACTTCATTGAACCAAAATTCACACTTATAATACTTCCCATATAATTGACTTCTCTGAGGGTTTCTAGAATTTTTTGTAGATGAACCTCATGCTCTTCATATCTCTTAGTGTATATCAAGATATCATCAATGAATACCACTAAAAAGTTATCAAGATACTCCTTGAATACTCTATTCATCAGATCCATAAAGGTAGAAGATACATTAGTCAATCCAAAAGGCATTATCATAAACTCATAATGTCCATACCTTGTTCAAAATTCTATCTTTGTTATATCATCCTTGTTCAAACTTAGTTGATGATAATCAGAGTGAAGATAAAGATTTGAAAATTATAGTTCTCCTTGACGTTAATCAATTAAGTAATAAATGTTTAGAAAAGGATACTTATTTATTGTAATATAATTGACCTTATTATAATTGATGCGCATTCTCATAGAACCACCATTCTTTTTAATGAATAAAATAAGGGATAAACACAGTGAAATTATAGGGAATATAAATCCCTTATCACTATACTTCTAAAAATATTTCTTAAACTCCACCAACTCTACTAGTGCTATTTTTTGTTGAATTTTAGATGTATTCTAGGGATAAATAATGATTCTAATAGAGAACTAAACTTCATGATCTGATGGATGACCAAGTAATTCTTTTAAAAAACATCCATGAATTTTTGTACCATAGATACATCCTTTATTATCAGGATATCTAACTAATTTATATATCTCACTTGATCTTCCAATTTACCCAAAATTTCATTAAGGAGAGCTTCTAGGGAGGACCTGAATATGATTTTTATGACGAGGTTTCCCCTCTAAAAAAAATTTATTCCACCACATGTTCATGAATCAGAATATCCTTATCATAGAAATAAATTTTTACATTATTATTTGAAATAAAATACATAATAAGGATCATATAAAAGTAAACCAAATGAATAATAAACAATTTTTCAAAATAAGGTATTCCCATGCATCATAATTGGAACTTCCTATCATATCTTTGTTTCCAAAAGGATCACACAAAGTGTATTAATTGATAATTTACTTACTAGGGTGATAAGGAAATATATAATGTTTTCGAAAGACATGAAATATATAAAAGGGTGATAAGATAAAAAATAAAATATTTTTTTTCTAACTTTGAGGAAATGATCAAATTACCCGCCACTACATTAGTAGGATCTTCGACATTAGCAGTAGTAATTGTATAAGACTTTTCTTGGTCCACTGAATTTTTATGAGGTATTTTTTCTTATTTTTTAAATAATTGGTTTTAATAATTTCCCTTCCCCTACAATTAAATCATTGGATATAAAAAATTCTACTTTTACCTTACATTTGTGTGCTTGATGTCCTTTTTCTCTATACTTCTAACAAACTTGAGTTCACTTCCTACAATCACCATAGTTTTCTTCCGATAATTATCCCATATGGGAAATTATATCCTTACTACCTTCCCCATAACCAAATTTTTCTTCCCAGGATTATCATTAAACCTTTTTTTCTACCAATTTACCTTGAATACGTACATCCTGGAGAACTCTTTTTCTATTTTAGTGACAGCTGAGAATATATCATCAAACGATGAAAAGGTTTAAGAGACCAACACATTTCGAAGGCTTAATCCCATTAAAGAAATGATCAATATTTCTTTCTAATATATGTACATAGTACAAAATGTTCCTAGATAAACTTGTAAAGTTACCATTATACTCATCAAAATATTTCTTATTTTTTGTCCATGATTGAGGAACTATATTTCAACTTCTTCTCTTTTCTCATGATGAAAGTATTTTTCATTGAATACCACTATTAAAATTTCCCATTCCATGAACTTTATATCATATTCCTATTTAGTGTTTTGAATTGGGGACCACCATTAGTATAATGACCCTATCCTTTTATTTATATTATTAAATTATTTTAAGCATGATTAAACATCAAATTACAAGACAAAGATCATAAAGTTTATTATCTTGTAAGATTAGGTACATAATTAAACACCATGAAAACAAAATAAAAAAAATCTATTATTTAATATTTATAATGAGATCCTAACTCCATTTATACCTTATATTAGTATAGGATAACCTAGATAATACACTAAAAAATGGATGAGCTAAAAAGAACAGTATGGGGATAATTATAAGAATAAAACATAACACATGAGTTAGAAGGAATAACATGATGACATAAAGGTATGGAACATGAATAAATAAAAGAAATTATAACATTTATAACATGTGAACATATAATCATAAAAATATATAAATGTGGGAACAAAATATAACATGAAATAAACACAAGTCAAGGCTGACTGCGAAGACTATATCACCTGGTGGACAAAGTTCCATAAAGGAATCAGGTTTACTCCATATCCCAAAATAACGTCTCATGAGACTAAAAATTACCCAATGCATTGGAGTTATATCTGTTTGAACCCATAATAACATGATCATGTATATGTGTGAAAAATTAATAATCACACACAAGGAATCAAAAATAAACATAAGGGTTACCCATGTATAGAATTGGGTATCATAATCATATCAAATGGAATAACCAAAGAGAATATCATAATGGTTTCCTTGAAAGAATGGATTTAAATCATATATGAAAATTCATAAGGGAAAATAGTCATTGGTAATTATAAGTGATGTCAAACTAGAGTAAAAACATGTAAAAAGTGTTTTTAAGAAACTTTATAAATAAAACATTTTAGTGGAGTTTAAGGAAAATATTAAAGATCATTTAAAGAGGAAAAGGTATATTATTGTATATAAAACAAGAATTGAACCAAGATAGTTTTTCATGATAAAATATATATTTTAGAAAAATTATGTTGGATTAAAATAGTAGTGTACTTTAAAATGGGTAGTAAGTTGGGAAGTTTCCTTTAATCAGGCTTGCATATCAGAACAATTGAGAAGGTAACCTTTTTAAAACATGTATTTCACCATCAAAGAAGGATGATCTGATATGGATACATGATTTTGGAGAAAATAAACATAATTTATAATAATTACATAAAATTAAATATTAATTAAATTTGTTTAAAGAGAGAGAAAGAGTGACCTGAAGGAAAAAAATGGAGGCTCGAGTAGAATCCTTAACCTTTTGTCTGAAACTGTTCAATACCTGATCTTAATATCCTGGATAATTAGATTAAATCCATTAATTAATTATTTTAGAACCTTTAATACATTTATTTTATTTTTTTTGTATAATTTTTATGTTCATTTATGAAATATTTTATGGGTTATGAGATTCAACTTCATCATTTGAGAGCATTGGTTTCCTTGGTTTTCTTGATCATTTTACTTGTATACATGAACAAAAAAGCATGTAAAATGAGAATGGTTGTACAGAATTGAAGTTATATGTTATTAATGAACATAAATAAGATTAAATAGTTATATAAATCATTTGGTAATTTTTGGGTGAGGATGAATAATTAGATAAGGCATTAGTGATAATCATTTAGATTATTTTGGCAATTTTTTGACCATCACAAACTACTTTTGTTTTATTAATTAATAATATGTATATAAAATGGTTCTCGAACATTAAATAGGATGTAATAAAAATATTATAATTTATTTTAACCATAAAAATGGTTTTATGATCTGTCTTTCAGGGGGTAATGGAATTTGAAAACTTCGTCGTCCTTGACTGCGATAAATTAACACATCACAGATGTGTTTTTCAGTTTTAGAACCCAAAAGAGTGGAGAAAGAAATGATGATGGATTATTATGTTAGAATAATAACAATAAATTATATGTAAGTTATTGTAGTTATTATAACTTTTAGTTGGGGGTAGGTGAGGATATAATAATGAAAGAAAATATCTTGAAAAGAAATTAAAAGAAAAGAAAAAGGATTTTACCTCTTGAATCCTTCTTCTTGAGAACCTCTTTAAGGGGATCAATTTTGGTATTTTGTTGAGAACAAAGGATCCTAAATGTTGGGGGAGGGTCTTGAGAATATAGTTTATCAAAATTTGGACAAGTATCAAATATTGAGAGGTGTGAGGAGAAGAGGTGGTGAGGGGTGGTATTTATAGGGGAGGAGAGGGGTGTTTTCACATTATTTTATTCATTAGTTAATTATTTTGGATCAAGAATATGAATAGTCTGATCATTATCACAAAAATATTAAAAAAATGAATGGAGGTTCGAGATTATGGTGTTTACATCAGAGATGACCCAAATGATAGTGTATTTAACTTATAATTTATATATATATATATATATATCATAAATTACATTATTTCACTATTCACGAAAAATTCAACTATTTTAGAAAAATTACAAAAATTAACCCAAACCATTTTTCTACATGTGGAATTAAAAATGGAATCCATTTTATAAAAATAATTTTATAAATAAAAGAAATTAAATTTTTAATTAAATTCTTCATTTACATGGAAAATTTCAATTTTAAAATTAAAACTAATTTTATAACACTTTAAAAAATTAATTAAGGTATCTTAAAATTATTTTATAACCACAATAAAACAAAATATTAATTTATTAATACATTTTATGGAAATAAAGATTCTTTTAAAACCTTAATTTAATTATAAAATTGAAAATATACACTTCTGTTTAATAAAAATATCAAAACTTAATTAATAATTTCTAAAACATTTATTTACTCGAAATATGATATAATTATATTATATTTTAATTTATAAGATGGATAAATTTTATTTATACTTTCGTAGTGTAGGTTACTATTCTATTTTCTAGTTTATTATCTATAATGGTCACATTACTATTGTAAAGGTTAGTTACTATTTCATTGTTTAAGGTTCCTTAACTTATAGAAATAACTCTTATTTCATTAATTATTCATTTATAAAGTTTATATCATGTTATTAATGTGTTTTTATATATTTTATACAATATGTCATAATTATAAGAAGGGAGTTTCTATTTGATAAATTTTTTTGGTCGTTACATTCTTCCCCCCTTATGAAATATCTCCCTTGAAATTTCATTTTACATATTATGGTGAAAAAGTGAGGGTTATTCCCGTTCATCGCCTTCTCTAATTCCCATGTTGTCTCTTCATACTTTTGGTTCCACCATAGTACTTTGAACAAGAGAGTAATATTGTTTCATAGAACATTATTTCTACAATCCAAGATCTTCACTGGATGCCCCTCATAAGGGAGATAATTCTCTAACTATTTCACCTATGAATTCAGTATATATGATGGATCTGGTATGTATTTCCTCAACAAGGATACATGGAATACATCATGTACTTGAAACATGGTAGGTGGAAGTGTTAGTCGATAGTCCAAAGCTCTGACATGATCAAGAATCTTGAAGGGGATGATGTACCTGGGACTTAGCTTTACTTTCTTACCAAATATCATGATCCACATCTATGGAGATATACAGATGAATACCATGTCTCCAACTTTAAACTCTAGGTCCCATAGATGATTGTATGCATATCTCTTCTGTCAACTTTGGGCTTCCTTGATATGCTGCTGAATGATTTTCACCTTTTTACCATTTCTTAGACCATTTCATGTCCTAGAGTTTATGTTCACTGGCCTTATCCTAGCATTCTGGTGTTCTGTATCTTTTCCCATAAAGGATTTATATTGATCCATTTGGATGCTTGAGTAGAAAGTATTATTATAGCAAAATTCGACCAATGGTAGATGTTGGTCCCATCCTCTTATGAAGTCTATAGAACATGCTCTCAACATGTATATCAATTTCTAAACTTTCGATCCATATTGTCCATTGGTTTGAGGATGATAGGCTGTACTGAAGTCCATCTTAGTGTCTAGATAATTTTAGAGATTTTTCCAGAACTTGGAGGTGAATTTCAGATCTCAATCATATTCAATCTATATGGGTAATCCATACATCCTTAACATTTCTTTGATGTATATTCATGATTTTTTTTCCAGTGAGAAATTTTCTCGAATTGCGATAAAGTGGGATATATTTGTAAGATGATCCAAAATAACCCATATAGCATTGTTTCCTCTGGATGTCTTTGTAAGTCTAGTGAGAAAGTCCATGGTGATGTTTTCCCATTTACATATTAGTATAGGTAATGGTTACTTTATCCCCTTATAATTTTTCCATTCAACCTTTACTTTATGACATACAATGCAATTTTATGTATATTCAGTAATATCCTTCTTCATATTGTCCCACCAATAGTTCTCTCAGAGATCTCGATCCATCTTTGTGCTCCCTATATGAATAGAGAAGGTTGACCTATGTGCATCATTTAGAAGCTCTTTATTTATCTCTGGATTGTATGTTACACATAATTATGACTGAAATCTTACAACTCCTTCCTCATAGATCTTGAACTATGAGGATTTAAAATTTTCGATAGCTTCCACCACTTTCTAAATTTCCACATCATTACTTTGAGAATACTTTATTTTATATATAAGGTACATTTGAGCAATCATTTGAGAAAAGATTGATTATATTCATTCATTACTGATTCCCATGTACATATTTTGAAAATCTAAGAAGATTGGATCCTTTTCAATTCTCATAATTGATAACGATGAAGGATCCTTTCTACTTAGAGAATACACCACCATATTTACTTTACCTGGATGGTATTGGATTGAGATGTCTTAATATTTAAGGAGATATAACTATCTTTATTAGAACATATTAATATCATTTTGCGTGAGTATATATTTGATGATTTTATAATAATTATACATCTCACATTTCTCCCTATAGGGATAATACTATCGTATTTTCAATGTGAAGATCATAACCGCTAACTCCTAATCATACGTATGATAGTTTTGTTCATGAATTTTTAATTGCTTTGATGTGTATACTATCAATTTATCATTTTTCTTCAGTACACAACCTAATACCTTCTTTGAAGCATCACTGTACACCACAAAGAGTTCCCCACTTATTGGTAGTGTAAGAACTGGTGCAGTGATAAGCCAATTTTTCAACTCTTTAAAGTAGTCTTCACATTCACTAGTCCAGATAAACTTTTATCCATTTTGAGTTAGCTTTGTTAGTGGGTTTTAAAATCATGATAAGTTCTTAAAAAATTTCCAATAATACCCAAATAGACCAAGGAAATTACAGATCTTCATTATTGATGTTGTCCTAGACCACTCTTTGATTACATTTGTCTTAGAATGGTCCACAAATATCTCTTTTCTAGTGATTACATACCCTAATAATGATACATCCTCCATAAAAAACTTACATTTACTATACTTTGCATAAATTTTATCCCTTCATAAAATATTTGGCATAGTATTCAAGTGATCATGGTGTTCTTCATTAATTTGAGAGTATATCAGAATATTATCAATAAAGGATACCACAAATTTTCCGAGGTAATATCTAAAGACTCTATTCATTAAGTCCATGAACATTACTATATAATTAGTGAGTTCTAAAGGAATCACTATGAACTCATAGTTTTCATATCTCATTTTAAAGGAATTCTTGAGAATATATTTTTTACTCACCTTTAATTAGTGATATCCAGATCGAAGGTACACCTTAGAGAAATAACTGGCACCATGTAGCTGATCAAACAAGTCATCTATCTATGGTAGTGGATACTTGTTATTTATCATGATTTTTTTGAGATCACGATAATAAATGTAGATGAAAATTGATCTATCCTTATTATTTATAAAGGGGACTATCACACCCTATGGTGAAGCACTCAGTAATATAAAACCCTTGTCCAGATTCTCCTGTAACTGCTTCTTAATTCTTCCAGCTCAAAGGTGGCCATTCTATAAGGTGTATTTGATATAGGTAGAGATCCATGAATAAGTTTAATTGATAAATCAAACCATCGATCAGTAGAAATACTATATAATTATTTATGGAATACATTTATGTAATTCCTCATGATATGCATGTATTTGAGCATGATTCCCTACTTTATATCAATAAATTGATCTAGATATGATTGCTCATAAGAAAACAATATCCCCAATTGAGATGATGATTCTGAAGGAGATTCATCTTCCTATTTACACTTGTGTAGAATTAGAGGATGCTTTGGGATTTGAAGCGTGATCTCCCAAATAGTTGATGTTGTCTTTATATAAAGATATCCAATCCATGACAAATATAGAATCAAACTCTACCAAAGGGAGTATGATAAGATTTTTTGGGAGGTTCAGTCCACAAAATTTAACTAGGGAAAAGTTATAATCATTAGATGAAATAATTACCCCGTTTGATGTTCTCATAGATAACTCAACCTCCAAATTTTTAGGTGGTGATTAAATATTTCTACTAAACTTTTAAGATATGAATGAATGAGTAGAACTAGAATCAAATTGTCAGTTATCTATTTTTGAATTAATAATCAGCATACCTTTCACCACATCATTGTCAGGCTCCACCTCAATAGTAGTTTTTTCATATGCCCTTCCTTACTGTCATGAAGGTTTTTGTTGTTTATTTCCTCCAACAACACTTTTCTTAGGGAAATGTATCACATAATTCCCATGTTTTTTGTAGTTGAAACACATCAATACAAGATGATTATTGTTATGGAACTTCCTTTATTATTCCTCATTAGTGGGATTCTTCATATCCCTTTGGTAGTTATTATCCATAAGCCCTTCTATTCCACATTTTAAGCATCTCTTTGTTCCCTTTAAATAGTTTCCCAGATGCTTTTTCCCACAGACACGTGTGATGTTGGGTATTTTTCCTATCGCTAGATCTATCTACTGATCCGACTATATTAGACTCCATTTTCCTCTTTTTTTCACAGAGCCTAAGAGACCAATGAGATTATCTAGTCCTTATATCAACCTTAAAGGCACATCAGACAATTTTTTAAAAACAGTGAATGTCTCAAATCACAAATTCTTTTCATAGACTTAGAATTAGTCCACTAAAGAAGTGATCCATCTTGATTTCAGTGTTCATGAAAAAACTAGAGGTGTATCTTGAAATCCATGTGAAGTTTTCCTTGACACCCCGATAGATTCATCTTCATTTTGATTCAATCTAAGTAATTCCCTTTACATATGGAGATGGAGGCTTTAGGGAAAATATTTATTGAAATATGTTTTCTTGAATTCCTCCCAATCTATTGAATCAATTTACTCTTTAGAATTCATGTTCTGGATCAGTGTACACCACTGATTGGATTCCCCATCAAAATGATTGGCTGCCAACACAACATTCTCTTCTTCTAAGCATTAGAGGAAAGATAATGTCTTCTCAATGGAGTTAATCCATTTTTCTATGAGGAGGGGATCAAAATATACACTAAACATAGAGGGCCTTTTTTGTAAAAAGGATTCGACGACAACTTGATATTTCTTAGGAGAAGTTGGTCATTCCCCATGGTTTAAGTTATTATTCATAACCTGAGCTAGCTGAGCAAGTACTATCATATAGTTTTGAGCACCCATTCCCATCATATTTGGAATATCATTATGGAAATCATCACATTTCCAATCACATTGATTATTGGAATGAGTTTTTTATTTACATCTATTAACTAGAAAAGAAAAATAAAATTAGGGGATTTGAATACTTATCTGATAATAATATAAAATGGAAACTTTGATCATAAAAGGATAAACTTATAAATGAAAATCTTATCATAACTTTTTATTCCCTATGTTTCAATATAGGTTATCCATGGAGATAGATTTATACCTACGGTTATTAAAAATGTTTTCTAATCCTAATATCAAAAAATAACTAGAATGTGCTTTAATACCAACTACATCACCACTAGCCTTTTACAAAAATTATTACATGATTTTAATCATAATTAAACATCAAATTAAAATCAAAGGATCGTAAAGTCTAGTGTCTTGGAAGATTAGTTACATGATTAATATTCATGAAACCAAAATGAAAACATATCTTATTTAACTTCATAATGATATCCTAACTCCATTTTATCCCTTATATCTACATAGGATAACTTGGGTGAATAGCTGAACAAAGGGGATGAGCTAAAAATCCTAGTAAGAGAATAAGCATAGGAATAAAACATATCACATGGGATATAATGCATAACATGATGACATAAAGGCATGAAACATGAATAAAAATAAGGAATGATAACTTGTATAACATTGGAAAATATAATAATGGAAACATTGAAATATGGTAATAACATATATCCTGACATAAACATGAGTCAAGGATGATTTACAAGACTAAATCACATTTTGGACAAAGTCCCATAAATTAATCTGGTTCACTCCCTATCCAAACATGATGTTTCATGAGCCTAAAAATTACCCAATGCATTGTATCACTATATGGGTTCACCTAACATAACCTGTACATGAATATGTGTTCCACATGAAGAATCGTACATTCATTATCAAACATAAACATATGGGTTTCCCATAGAAAGAACTGGGTATCATAATCATATAAAAATGATTAAAAAAATAGAATATCATATTGGTGTCCCTAAAAGAATGGATTTAAATCATACATGGACATTAATAAGGGAAAATAGGCATATATCCTGATAAGTGATGTCTAAATGGAGTGAAAACATGTAAAAAGAGTGTTTAAGAAACTTTAGAAATAAAACTTTTTAGTGAGGTTTAAGGAAAATATTAAAGGGACTTTAAATAGGAAAAATAGTAATCTTATATATAAATCTAGAATTTAATCAAGATATTTTTTTCATGATAAAATGATTGATTTGAGAAAAATAATGGTGGCTTAAAACAAATTATGGAGTGCACTTAAAAATGGGTAATAAGTTGGGAAGTTCCCTTTAATCGAGCTTGGTTATCGAGAATAATTGTGAAGGGAAACTTTTTAAAACATGTATTTTCCTATCAAAGATGGATGATATTGTAAGGTTGGAATAGCCATGATGAAGACACAATAGGGGGGGGGGGGTGAATTGTGACCTTTTCAAAATCTTGAAAATATAAAATTTTCCCTCTTTAAATGAAGCGATATATTCCTTCTCACATAAAGTTGAGTGGGAAGTGGAAAAAAATTAAAGAAAAGAACATAATGATGTATAGTGGTTTGGGGCATAGAAATCCCCTAGTCCACCACACCAATTCTATACTCCACTATATTGGTGATTTTCACTAGTTGGTCCTTTTATCACAAGACCTTCCACAGCTAAGTACATAAACTAGACACCTTACATGGATTTTATAGGATCATTTGGTTCTTTTATAGGGTACCGAAATGTCCACAACTTAGTATGAGAATATGACACTCCACCACGACTAAGTCTAAGCAGCCGATACTTCCCCAAATCAATAGAGACTGATTTTGTTGATGGTACAGGTTGAACTTCACATTTGCAGGAACAACTGATAGATGAAATCAAATCTTGAATATAGCACAACAACAACAACAAAATAATCTTCAATGTCGAGAAGGATTCTTCATCTTTATCCAGAAGAAAATAGATCAAACAATATTTGGACAAGATTCCTTCATCTTTACATCGCAATAGAATAATAATTAAAAAATAATTTCAATTCTTTCTTCGAAAGAGTTGAGATGTAATATGAATATTTTCAACACCTTCTTTCAAATAGAGTATTCACATCTCTTCTTTTCTGTGTTGTGTATTCATTACGTTTCAGAGGGTGATATATATAGAGAATAAATATTCAGTAGTTGTAAAAACATTCCTCTTATTTAAAATACCCAAAATAAGTAGAGTCTATATCCTTAATAAATATTAAAATAATATCATAGCACCGTTGCCTCTTTATTTTGATAAAATAAATCTCTAATAAATGCATTCAAAATAATTTTATCTCCTCCAATAATATCTCTATAATAATAGTATCATTGAACATTTCCAAACCCCTATTTAAATCCATTCAAACCACTATAAATTTAGTCGAAACAATTCCTGAAAAATAATCTCATAATAAATCATGAATATTTGAAATCAAATCATTCAAAGAGATTCATAACACCCCTTATAAATAGGAATTATTTAATCCATTCCATGTAAGCCTTTGAATCGGTCATAAAACAACCTTATAACAATATATACTTCCATTGATATAGTTATAGAAATCACAAATAATATATTTCAATAAAACTCTATCATTGATTAGTCAAAGTTAGAGTTACTTTATATAGTGAAAAATACCAAATGTAGGGTTAATCTAGGTAACATATGGTTCCTTTCAGAGCATAAGGTTCATTTTCATAGCGTAAGGTTCCTTTAATTGCATAGCTTAATGTTCATTTGGATAGTGTAGGGTTCCTTTGCGGGGGTTATAGTTCCTACCAACGTATAGATCCTTATCCATACTTTTATATGCACCTAACGTAGGTATAAAAAAGTAATGTAGTGATGAGAATCCATACATTCATCCTTTCAACATAATATTTATTCTAAACACATTATTGACAGAGCATATGTTCATTTTTTCAAATGCAATGTATGAATTATAATTCTCACACTTCAGCGTAGGGATGACGATTCATATGCATGTTGATTCCCGAATGTAGGGTTACTGATCCATACATTTAATATCTAGCGTAGGGTTTGTGATCCATACAAAAACTGTTCAGCATAGCGTAGGGTTTATTCCTTACATGACGTTTATCAATGTAGGATTTGAATAGTGTTTCCAGAAAATGTAAACAACTTAACTTCAGACTTCATTGAATTTTTTGATCCCTTTATCATCAGATTCAGCCTTAATACCACAAGAATTATTTTTAGAAAATATAAATATATTTCCAATGGTTTAAGAATCAAATCAATCCCACTTCTACAGCTCCCGATATCTTTGAAAAACCGAAGCAATAACATTCTGGAAAACTACATTCCCAATTTTTGTTGAATTTATTGACCATCCAAACCACTTTTTTAGACTTGGATGTAAATGGATGAATTCAAGATAAAATTACTGTATTTCCATCTCCCTAGGTTCCGAGTGATTCTAACATGTATGGAACTTGCAGTAAAATAAATACTATTGGTTTTCAAATCTGTCCACTGTATAGTTGCGAAATTGATTTAGAAACTTCGTTGATTTTTTAGAGTATCAAAAAATCCTTTTAACACTTCCAAAAAAACTAATTATATTTAGATAATTACATTATTTATAAAATTGTATGACGCGCCTACAAAACCATTCAATTTAAATTGATACATTATTATAATTTTAAATTGAATTTAAGCTGAAAACTGCCATATCACTTGAATAGCTTGTAACATCGTCGGTGAGTTTTTGCACCATCGAAATAATTGAATCGGATTTCAACAAAAATAGATGAAATAAAGATAATATTATTATATTTCCAACAAAATAAACACCATAATATTATGATCAATATTTTTTTCGATATAAAATAAATACTTTGGTGCACTAAATTTGAAACAAATAACAAATTTAATAGAAAACAAATATTGACACGTTAAAGAAATTATCAAAACTAAATCAAAATAATAATGACAAGGATCCACTCAAAATTCACCCCCTTTTTGATAATTACAAAATCCTAACCTATTATCAACTCTTTTTGTAATGATAAAAAAGATGATTTATTGAGTATATTAAATAATAAAATATATTTACCATTTTTTATAAAGAATAGGAATTTTAGATTTAAGATTAAAAGAATAAATAATATTTGAAAAACTAAATTTTATTATCCCTTTTTGAAATATTTATAATTTGACAAATATAATTTTTTTAAACATATTTAAGATTTGAAAAATCCATTTTTAATATTTAAAAATTTGATTTTTTTTTTAAATTTGAAAAGTAATTTTTTTAAAATAATTAAAATATTAAACAAATATTAAAAGATGGGTTATTCAAAAATATATTCTAAATACATACAACAATATAAAATCCCCCTAAATTCATTCTTCCTTCAAAAAATAAAAAATATATAATCAAGGAGCCATGAATATATATAAAATATTATTCAATGAATAGAAAGGGTTTGAAATGAATGTCTTAAACCATTTAATTCATGAAATAATAATAAAACATTTAAACACATGATAAATATTTAATATTACTCCCCTTAAGATGAAGCACAAATATTTATGATATTAAATGAATTTAAATAAATTATTTCAAAGGAATTTAAATTTAATATTTTAAAAATAAATAAATAAATAAAATAATAAAAATAATCAAGGATTTTAAAATAATTTAATTAAAATATTTTCAAATAATTTAAATAAAATATTTTCAAATAATTTAATTAAAATTTTACGTGTGTCATAAAAGACCATAACATTTTAATTTAACAATAACATAATTTCTAACAAATAGTAAAAGATAAATTTAGAATACACAATTAATTTAAATAGTCTAAAATTAAACACATGCTTACACATAAGATAACCATTTATATAAAATATTAATATAGCATTTTATGGTCATTGATTAATAAAATAAATCAACAAATTAATTCATTTGATAAAACAATAGTATGAAACAAATTAATAGTTTAATCATAGTAATAATTAAATGTAGAGGATTAAAAGACAAAAAATTAAGAAAAAAATTTATCCCCATGAATAAAACAATTAGTGCTTTTAAATTGAATATTAAAATTAAAATAAAATACTTCATGGACTAAGCATTCCAGTTCTAATGAAGTTTCTATTTAATAGAATCAGAAATCATAATATAATAAATTCCCAAAATTTTCTAGCAGCCACTTGATTATATAACAATGATGTTTAGTGGTTCATACCTATAATATATCAAATATAAGTTCCTTTTAGTACCAATTTACTTTTGGGTCTGGTAGTGTCAGCAATTAATGATTTAGATATCCAAATATGTTTATTATGATCACAGAATTTATAATTAAAGCTAGATAATTATTTTGAATAATGAACATGATTGACACCAAAAATTGAGATTTTGTAGAATAACAGTCATTAGAATAATGTTTTTTAATACCATAATAAAATCATTCATCATTAGACGTGCTTTTTCTATTTTAACCAGGAAAAAAATAATTTTTATATGATTTTGGGTTTTCTCTATTACTAATAATACCTTATTTCCCTTTGTAAATTTTACTTTTACCAAGAATTTGATTCAAATAATTATCTCCATTAATAATATTACATGAGGATTGCATAAAATTATCAACTTCATCCAACAATTCTTTAATTTTAGATTCATGTAAATCATAAGAATTTTTAAAAGAATTCAATCTTAAATCAGCAATCTGTTTTGACAAACATTCATTATCAATTGAAATAACATCATAAGATTTTCTAATATTTTAATGACCTTTATTTAAAGAGTCAAATTATTCTTAAATCATAAAAGAAATATTATTAATTTCATCATAAGAAAAACTTTCCGAATTAGAACTTTTAGAGTAAGAAGATTGTACCTCATCAGCATGAGCCATAAGACATAAATTAACCTTTTGATTTTCATGCTCATCTTATGAGTTTTTAGTAGATTCATCGCTTGAATTTTCATAAGAATTACTAGTAGCATTCATGATTTTATTTCATTTTTTTATTTATATTTCCTTTGAATTTTAAGAAAAGGACAGTTAGGTCTCAAATGAACTTTCTTTTTACACTCATAACATCTAACTTCTTTCTCTTTATTCAACTTCAATTCTCTTTTCTCCTTTTATAAAACTTGACAATTTTTTAGTAAGATGTGGTAGCTCATCACTTGAACCTGAATGACTAGAATTATATTTATAAAATTCATCCATCGAAACTTGGAGTGCAACTATTTTCTTTTTGATCTAAATATGATTCTTAGCTTCTTCTTTCATCTCTACTTCATACATTATCAAGGTTCTGATCAATTCTTTCATCTTTAATTCTTTAACTAGTTTGGATTTTCGAATAGAATCTTATATTCCATTTCTCTTAGAAGGTAAAAATCTAAGTAACATTAACACCTAATCTAGTTATAGAATTAGAATTCACAAGGCAAAAACATCATTAACATATTTTGTTAATCTTTCATTCATCTGAGTGATTCTCTCATATTCCTGTATCCTGAATGTTTAAAATTTAAGTTTTGGAGTATTGTACCTTTTTTTTCTAACATTTTCAGTTCCTTAATATGAAACTATAATTAAATTTCACTTCTCATAGGCAGTAGAACATTGATAAACATGATTAAATTCACCAGGACCAAGACCACATATAATTGCATTCATGTCTTTTGAATTAATATCATACTCAGCTTCCTTATCAGTATCCCACTCTTCCATTTCTCTAGGGATTTTATAAGGTTTGAAAATATTCATATAAACTATGATACCAAGATTCTTCAAATAGGTACCCATGTGAGATTTCCAGTATCCACAATTATCACCATTAAAATAAGGAGAACATATCATCGACATACCTTCTTTGAAAATTTCCACTGAGATTTTTCTTCATCTGAATCTTTAACTCATTCTTGTTATAACCAAAAGAAATATTCAATATTTAAAAAGGATTATACCCTATTATACCAATTGTTACGTTGGAATGGTTGTGACAAAAACACAAGGGGGGGGGGGGGGGGGGGTTGAATTATGACCTTTTAAAAATCTTTACAATATTAAATTTTCCCTATTGAAATGAAGTGACCATTTACTTCTCTCATAAAGTCGAGAGGGCAATGGAAATAAATAAAGGAAAAGAATACAAGCATGTATAGTGGTTTGGGGAGCAAAAATCCCTAGATGACTCCACCAACTCTCTACTCTACGAGCTTGGTAATTTTCCTAGCTGGTACTCTTATCATAAGACCTTCCACAACTGAGTACTGGAAGTTGACACCTTACAATTATTTTACAAGGCCTTCTAGTTCTTTTAAAGGGATCCAAAATATCCATAGCTTAGTCCAATATGCTAACACTACACCACGAATGAGTCTAATCATTTGATACCCCACTAAATATAAAGAGATTGATTTTGGTGATGGCATATGTTGAACTTCCCAATTGCAGCAACAATTGACAGATGAAATCAGATCTTCAATCTAGAACAATAGCAGTATCAAAATAATCTTCAATGTCAAGTATAATTTTTCATTTTGAAACCACAGAAAATAGGTTAATTTTTTTTCACATGCTAATTTTATCTTTAAACCCTGATAGAATAAGAATGAACAAATAATTTCAATTTTCTCTTTAAAAGTGTCGAGATTTAAAATAAATATTTTCAACACCTTCTTTTTAATAAAGTATTCATGTTTCTTTTTTCCATATTGTAAATTATTTTCCTTCTAGAGAGAGATATTTATAGTGAATAAATATCCAGTAGTTGTAATAAAAATTCACTTTTTTAGGATAACGAAAATAAATAGAGTCAATAGCCTTCATAAATATTCCAAGAATAGCATAACACCATTGTCTCTTTATTCATGTAGAATAAATATCTAATAAATGAATTGAAAATAATTTTAACTCTTCCATAATATCTTCATAATAATAGAAGATTTTAAAAATTTAAAACTCCTATTTAAATCCATCCAAACCACTTTAAATATTTTCAAAACAATTCCTGAAAAATAACCGAACAATAAATCATGAATATTTGAAATCAAATCACTCAAATAGATTCATAAATTCCCTTATAAGTATGAATGATTTAATCTGTTCCATGCAACACTTTTAATTGGTCATGAAACATCCTTGTAATGATATATACTTCCATCTAGATGGTTTCAAAAATCATGAATAATATATTTAAATAAAACTCCATCATTGACCAGTCAAACGTAGGGTTCCTTCATGTATGGTCAAAATACCAAACGTAGGGTTCAACTATGTAATATATGGTTCCTTTATGTAGTGTAAGGTTCATTTTCTTAGCATAGGGTTCCTTCATGTAATGAAAAATACCAAATGTAGAGTTCAACTATGTAATGTATGGTTCTTTGGCACAATGTAAGGTTCATTTTCATAGCATATGATTCCTTTGCATAGCGTAAGGTTCCTACAAAACTATGATTCCTTATCCATAATTTCATATGAACATAACATAGAGATTAAGAAGTAACATAAGGATAAAAATCCATACACTCATCTTTTCATCATAATATTTATTCCAAATGTAGCATTTATAAACCATATGTTCATTTTTACAAATGTAGGGGATGAACAATACTTTTCAGACTTCAACAAAGGGATGACGATCCATACACTTGTTGATTCCCAAATGTATGGTTGATGATCCATATTCTTAATATCTAGCACAGTATTAGAGATCCATCCACAAACTATTCATCATATCATGGGGTTTATTCTTTACGTTACTTTTATCAACATAGGGTATGAACAATGTTTCCAAAAAATGTAAACTACTTATCTTCATACTTCGCTGAATTTTTTGAGCCCTTTATCATCAGATTCAGCCTCAATAACACAAGAATTATTTTTAATAAATCTCAATATCTTTACTATGGTTCAAGAATTGAATCAATAATATTTCTAAAACTCCCTATATCTTTGTAAAACTGAAGCAATAATATTTTGGAAAATTGCAGTTGGGAAACTTAATTTCCAATGATTGGTGAATTTATTTACCATCCAATCCACTTTTTCAGACATTGATGTAAAATTATGAAATCAAGATAATATTATTTTATTTCCATATAACTAGGTCTCGAGTGATTTTGACATCTTCAGAACTTGAAGTAAAATAAATACTACAGGTTCTTAAATATGTTCACTTTACAGTTGCAAAACTGCTTTAGAAACTTCAGTGATTTTTTAGTGTATCAAAACATCCTTTTTCAGACTTCCAAATAAACTAATTATATTTAGATAATTCAATTATATATCCAATGGTATAATTATATCATGAATCTATTTAATGTAACCTGATATATCATTATAATTCCAAATAGACTTTTAGCTGAATGCTGCAATATCACTTGAACAACTTGTAACAACTTCGGTGAATTTTTTCACCATCGAAACAATTGAATCAACTTTCAATATAAATAGATGAAATGAAGATAAAATTCTTATCTCTAAAATAGAATAAACACCATAATAATACAATTAATATTTTTTTATATATAAATAAGTAATTTGACATACTAAATATGAAACAATTAACAGATTTATCAAAAAAAAAGATTTATGGGTTCAAGTAATTATCAAAACTAAATTGAAATGTGAATGAAAACGAGCCACTAAAAATATCTGATTTGGATACATGATTTTAGAAAATATACACATAATTTTGTAAAATTAATTAAAAATAAAGAAGAACTACATTGAGGTAAATAGAGAGAAAGAGTGACCTGAAGGAAAAAAATGGAGGTTCAGGTAGAATCCCTTACCTAATGTTTAAAATAGTTCTGCACTTGATTTTAATATCTTTGATAATAATATTAAATACCTTAATTAATTCATTAATAACCTTTTATACATATATTTTATTTATTATAATTTTATTAAGTTCATTTATGGACTATTTTATGGTTTATGAGATTCAATTTTGTCATTCGGGAGTGTTGGTTTCTTTGGTTTCCATGATCGGTTTACTTTTACATATGTACGAAAAATCATGTAAGATGAGAATTGTTTCCCAGAATTGAAATCATATTTTATTAATTAACATCAAGAATATTAAATGGTTATATAATTCATTTGTTAATTTTGGTTGTGGATGAATCTTTAGTTATGATGTTAGTGATAATCGTTTAGATTATTTTGGTGGTTTTTCGACCATCACAAAGTAGTTTTGTTTTATTAGTTAATAATTTGTATATAAAATGGTTCCAGAACATTAAATGGGATATAATACATATATTACAATCTATTTTAACCATAAAACCAATTTTTTGAGATTTCTTTCAGGAGGTAATGGAAATTGAAAACTTTTTCGTACATGATTGTGATAAATTAACACATCATGGATGATGTTTTTCATTTTTAGTATAAAAATGCGATGGGAAAGAAATAATGATGGGATATTACATTAGCATAATAAAATTACAGTATAAGTAAGGTACTAGATTTATCATAAAATTTGGATGATGGGAGGTTAGGAGAGAATAAGAAAAGAAAAAAACATGAAAATAAATTAAATAAAAAGAAAGATGATTTTACCTATTGAATCCTTCTTCTTGAGAACCTCATTGGGGGGATTGGTTTTGGTATTTTGTTGAGACCAAAAGATCATGGATTTAGTGGATGAGGTTTGGATGATATTGTAGTATAATTTGGGAAATTATCAGTGTTTTAGAGGTGTGGTGAGAAGAGGTGATGAGGGGTGATATTTATAGGGGAGGAGAGGGGTGTTTTCTCATTATTTTATTCATTAGTTTATTATTTTGGCTCCAGACTATGAATAGATTGAGAATTATACCAAAAAATATTAAAATTAATAATTTAAGTTAGATATTATGCTGATTACATCATAGACGACTCATATAATAGTGTATTTTACTTATAATGTATATATACAGTAAATTAATGTATTTCACTATTCACCAAAAATTCAACTATTTTTGAAAAATCCCAAAAATTCACCCTAACATTTTTTAGACATTTAGAATTAAAAAATGGACTCCATTTTATGAAAACAATTTTCTAAATTTGAGAAATTAATTTTTTTAATTAAAATCATCATTTACTTGTAAAATACAAATTTTAAAATTAAAACTCATTTTCTAACACTTTGGAAAATCAATTAAGGTATCATAAAATTATATTATTATCATAAGAAAAAAATATTAATTTATTAATTCATTTTTTGGATGTAATTTCTTTTAAAAACAATTTATGAATTATAAAATTAAAAATAAACACTTACGTTTTATAAAAATATCAACAGTTAATTAAAAATTTATAAATTTTTTTACTTATAATATGATATAATTATATCATATTTTCATTTATAAGATGGATAAATTTTAATAATACTTTTATATCTAAGGTTACTATTCTATAGTCTAATTTACTATTCATACGGTTCAAATTAATATTCCAAGGGTCAAGTTACTATTTCATTGGTATAGGTTCCTTATCTTATTGAAATTCCTCTTATTTCATTCATTATTCATTTATAAATTTAGTATTGTGTTCTTAATGTGATTTTATGTGGTTTATACTTTATGAAATAATTATAAGAAGGGAATTTATATTTGATAAAAATTTTGGGCCATTACAATTAGTATGAAAATCCCCTCAAACATTAGACAACCATGATGAATCTTCCCCTGTCACCAGTTCCTAAGAGAGAAAGATCTTCTCCAAGGACTTGATCCATTGTTCTTCCATCGATGGATTAGTAATTCAACTAAATTTTAGAAGCTATTTTCATATAAATCAAACATGCATAGTTTCACCATGTTGTGGATCGATAGGATTCTTTATGAGGGAAATATTTTTTTCATAACCTAAGTTAACAACCCCAATATGGTTATGAACTGATTATCCTCAACTCTAGTTTCATTATATCATTCATGGGGAGTATCCCTACATTGACTATGGATGTTGACATGGTTTCCATTCCTCTCATTATTCTCTATCTTTATATATTTCATAAACATAATTAGCTCATGATATTGAAATTTAAAATACATTCCCTAGTATGTTTTCTAGAGTGTTCCCTATAAATATTGAGAGATTTTCATTGTACTTATACTATCTTACTTGGTTCATATAAATCTAATCCCCAAGGTTGCTACTAGACTTTATATGATACCAACTATAACATCTCTAAATCCAA
Organism: Viscum album; assembly: GCA_963277665.1. Lineage (NCBI taxonomy): Eukaryota > Viridiplantae > Streptophyta > Magnoliopsida > Santalales > Viscaceae > Viscum > Viscum album. The sequence goes on from CAUJRU010000772.1 coordinate 286,193, forward strand.
AAACCTAGAGTGAGTAGTTATATTACTTCATTTGTACAAAGTAAAATATTTTCTAAATGATTGAATAGTTTAGTAGTCTTGGAAGACCATATACACATCTTAAATCATAAGACACAACATAAACATATTGTGAGAACATGATTATCCCTTCTATTATATTCTTGAAAATTACACATATTACTCCTCTAAAAATAATAAAAAACTAGGTTTATCCAGTGCTAGTTCTTTAAAAGTTCTCTTAAACCCCCCCTTTTCTATGCTAGAAAAAGTGCCGATATAGGGGCCCCTTTAACTGCATTTTTTCTAGAGATGTTAAAGAGGATCTTTAACAGTCCTATAAAAATCTATGATAAATACTCTCTCTTTATCAACACATTTTTACAAGCACTGATAAAGACCCCCCTTTATCAGTTCTTGTAAAAAAGAACTGATAAAGGGGGGCTTTATCAGTGCTTTTAAAATGGCACTAATAAAGGGGGGGTCTTTGTCTGCATTTTTTAGAATCGCTGATAAAGACCCCCATTATTAGCTGGTTTTTACCATCACTAATATAATGCATATTTTAAAAAAATCATTAAAAATAATATATTAATATATAAATTTTTTTTTATTGATATAAATATAATATATATTTTTAAAATATGTTTTAGATAAGGTAAATATGAATTTATAGTTTATATAAAATATATTTAGTGAAAATGGATTATAAAATAATTAAAAAAATATTTTTAATAAATATTTATATAATTAGTATTGAGTAATAGTAATTTAAAATCAATTAGAAGATAAAAAAAATCAAAACATTATTAAAAGATCTAAAATAAGTTAAAAATGTAACTCGAACTTCAAACGACCATAACTTTTGATCCGGGTGTTCGTTTGGGCTCTCCCACAAATCAAATAAATCCAGCAATGAGATCTAAACCAATGGTGACACAAGTAAACCTATATCACATTTTTAGGCACAAAAGGTCCATAATTCCTCTAGAACTGAGTTTTTAGTCAGGGTACACTAATTTTTTAACATTTGATAGAATTTCAGCCTTGTTTAATGGGGTCTTTTTGCTCATTTTCAATGGGGAATAAATGTATTTCTAGGTATTATATTTATATTTATATTATGGTTTTTAGATTTTATCATTTTTCACAATGTAGTTTTATTTATAATTAAATATATTCAATTTTTTTTTATATTTACATATAATAAATCCGTTTTATAAATTCATAATGAACTTATTTACATATAAATGTTTTTTAAAGATATAAAATAAATATTAATTATTCATTTTATTTGATGTAAAAAATTATCCATTTTATTTACCTTATTTAAATGAATTCATATATATATATAACTTTTATATATACATATTTGTGTGTATTAATTAACACACACACACATGCAGTTATATATATATATATATTTATATTCTAATATATATAAATGAGTATTAGTATATAATATATTTATATAAATATAATTGAGTATACATATATATATCACACATCTCAAAATATATACAAATAACTAGAAATATCATTAAATATACAACAAAATAAACATAACATAGTGGTAAAGAGCATTCATTATCAGAAGTTAGGTCCTAATATTGAATCCAAGAATACACAATTATTTTGTGTATCCTTCTAGTGTTCAGAAGGGGCAGCATGCTTCGTGATGGTGGATGGGTAGTGGAATGCACTGAGAAGGAGGGATGTAAAAGCTGAGAAAGGGTGTCAGGGTCCGTGAAAAATTAACTTTTTCCCATATTTTTTAACAATGATTTTTTAGCGCTGTTAAATACCCCATTTTTTACATAGCTCACAATATCAATGCCTTTTAAGAATTAGTAAAGCCCTTTACAAGCGTTGTTAAAGCCATTATTTGTAGTAGTGTACATTTCTTGGGGAAATGAAAAAAATAAGAGTGAGATAAAATTCTAAGTAATGATCAACATAAAATGGAATCTTACATAACATTAACATGAAATTAGTGATATGGAAGGAATAAATGAATAAAAATAATCAAAAAAAAATGAAATTGAGGGAATACTATATCCATGAAATTAAATGAAAATATGGACAACAATAATCATTTATCTAATAATAATGGAATGCATAATTATTGAAAAAAACAACATATAAAGACCTTGCGCAAAGAAACTTTCTTGTAATGGGAAGATGTATACACTAAAACCCAACCTATTTTGTCTCATGAGACTTGTCGATTCATCAAAGTGCTATATAATTCTAGGCCTTACCCTTCAGCTGATTATGTCCAACGCATTAACCATAAGAGTCATCAAGAATTTTCACGCCACTCCATAAGGAACATATTACTGAATAAAACATGTCAATCCATATAATAAATATATACAACAATAAAATACTTCCCCATTCAAAATAATAGTTTGGATGTCTATGAGAACATTCCATAATCAACTTAGAATCTATGGGGTATCATGAATGTATCATGACATACCATTATCAATGAAATATAGTGGTGGGGTACTTACAATGTGTTAGGTTATTTATGGAAGATACTATTTTTATTCAATAGATTGTATTGGTTTAATCCCAAGGAAATGATAAAAAATTCTTTCATCGTGGTTCACTAATATCTTGTGAATATTCTAAAACACATCCCATGGGAGTGTCATTCTAGTTGTGTAGTCTTAGGCCCACACATCATGCATTCAAAAGATGATTGAGTCAATTCTCAACAAAACATCTTCAAGGGGATTACCCATAGGTGAATCTATTCCACAATGACATACACTTTCCAATATCCATATTTGGATGAATTTTCTAGGAAATTACACGTACTTTTACTTTACCAAAACATAGGATGTTTTTTCCACCATGGAGAATGTATCTCTAAAATCAAAATAATATTAGAGAGGGATAATACAATATAATTTATAATCCATTAAAATTAAAGATTAATATGGGAAATTTATTCTATGGAAATTTATATACCACAAAAAATTAAATAGGTGGTGATTATAACGTGAGTCCTAATCAATAAAAATTGAAATGGAAAACCCCACTTATGGATTAGGTAGTAATTAAATCATAAAATTTTGAAAGAGAAGGCTTAAAATTGATCTTAAAATACCAAGAATAAAGGAATTTATTTATATAACATCTCAAATAGGTAGTATATACACTACATAAAATAAATTAGGATAAAAAATATGTCTCAAAGAGAGGATTTTGAGATAGAAAAAACTTACCTTGTTCCAAATGTGTTCTATGTACACACTTAATTTCTTGAACAATCAAGTTAATTTTATTAAATAATTTATTAAGAACCTTATTATTCTTTATTTAATTTAATATTTACTATCTATTTTCAAATGTTTTTAATTTATTATGTTGTTTTTCTTACTATATTGGTTACTTGAGGTTATTCCATCAATTTTTTTGTAACTCCATATGAATACACACTAGGGAAGAAAGAATCATTAAATGGTTTCATAATATCTATAATATTAATAGTGTTATACAAATAGTTTTTATATATTAAATATATTTTTAAATCAAATCATGATGGGTGGAAATGACAAATGAAATTCATTTCTCGTGGAGGTGATAGTTTGAATGTACACATGATTAATGTTTCCACTTTTCAACGAAGAAGGTAAAAAGGTTAAATGGTAAATTTATATTTTTGAATCATATTTATAATTTAAAAATAATATCTATTCATCAATTACTTCATTTTTATTAGTGATTAATTTTTGTGTTTAGAAAAAAGAAGACATCAGTTTGTGGAGGCGGTGGTCTATGCAATACACTAACGACACTTTTTTTCTTAGTGGATGGAGAGGAATAAATAATGGTTATTCAAATAATATAATAAAAAATATTTATAATTATGATATTTAATTAATTATATTGTTATGGATGTAATATATTTGGAAGAGTAATATTAAGTAAAAAATCTTAAGAATGACTTTGTTTAGAAATTAATTAATAAATTCCCCCAATTTTTCTATAAATACCCACCCATTCTCCTATTCCTTTTCACTCCAAATCATTTTAGAATTATCTATTATCATTTTATCTCTATAAGAATCTCCAATTATTTTCCAAGGTTTTAATGTTCTCATCTCAAGATTTAAGAAGATGGATTTCAAGGTAACGCTTCTCACTCCTCTTTCGTTTTCAATTTCAATCCTTTTGTTATAATATCATTTGTGTTGTATTTATTATAATTTCATGATTTTAAATTTATGTTATTATTTTCCATTTTATATATCTTCAATGAGAGATTATTTATTCTCTCTCATTATAACGTTTTCCCAATCCATTATTATGGTGATGTAAGAGTTTTCCAATCCACGTCTCTTTATTTAAATTGTAGTCCTCTTTATAATGTCAATTAAAATTATTTTTAATATATTTACATGATTTTAGTTCCATGGTATAATCTTTTTTATATATATTTTTATTGATATATTTCTTATTACCTCTCATTTAAATCCTTTTCTTATGCTGTTATTATACCAAAGTAAGGGTTCATAACCCATTATTTTAATTTATTTTGATGGAATTTTTATTTCTATTAATTTCATTGAGAAAATTTATTATTATTTTTAACTCCTTCATTTACCAATTATATACCACCATTACATCTCTTTATACCACCTCTATAAGCTATTATAATGCTCAAAATTTACCATCGCTCTAAAACTATTCTACAATTTTGGTAAAGGTGTGTGTGGTTTTCCTAAAAATGATATCCATGTATGGATACAAATAATAGGATAGAATATTATCTCAGATTCACATTGGTGGAATAACATTTAAAAATATGGTTTTTGTTTGAACCCAATCTTTACCCCAGTGCATGAGTATTGGTCCCCACTATAAACCATGTTTGACACTCCTCAAGGATATACATGGGATGATTTACATGATATTTACAATCCATTATTAAGGATTTATATATCATTTCACTGGTCTATAACATTTTCAAATACATGTATTCAGATACCTAAATACATAGACCATCTTAGTGTTTATAAGAACCTAATAACTATAATTCCCTATTCATAACTTGCTCTAGGTACTTATTTGAACATTGTGAATCCTTTGTTATAACTTATATAGGTCATGAGATCCCACATACTTATCCTTATTAATTCATTGATTGGTGAAAAATATTTTCATGACATATAATATTGTGTTTTATATGTGATAATCTTATAAGATAAGCCTTATTGAGCCATTATTCTATGTAATTATGTGGTTTGTTTATTAAAAATTATACCTTGTAATCATTTAGTTTGTGATGGAATGAATTGAAATTTTATATGATGGGTGGGACTGAAAATTATATAACCCCTCAGTGCACTAGTAGGTCTCATGAGATGACTAAGATAGGGTAATGGGAGTATCCTTAACCTTTATGTATTGTGTCTTGGCACAAAACCTGGATGGTATGTTTATGATGTGAAACACTATACATTCCAAAAATTTCGATCACCATGATATTAGGTATTGTTATTCATATATTTATTTATTATCCTGATATGACTGGATATATTAGGCTTATAGTTTCTTTTCTTCATTATTTTATTTATTTATTCCTTTATTATTTATTTATATCATTATTATACTATGATAGCTTTCATTTTATGCTACACCTTAATAAGTGTCTAAGATCACCCATTTACTTTTTTTACCCATTTCATTAGAAAACAATGAATATTACTATGTGTAATAAGGGGGATTTCTAAGAGAAATAAATAAAGTTTCCAGCATTCAGTTGATGTATCTTAAGTTTTCAATGTAATGTAATGTTACTTAGTGTATCTAGTTCCTAGGACTACTAAACTACTAAATCATGTGCATTGTGACCTATATATTTTTTATCACTGTAATAAAATATCCACATGATCTAGGTTACTGGAGTCAGGGTGTTACAATTGGTATAAAATCAAGTTTAATAGAAATATTAGGAACTATATTTAGAATAAAATTGTTAGATAACATAACCTTATAATAAACACTTATTATATTCAACAAATATTTCTAGATTACCTAACATGAATTTATAGTAAATAAATAAGAATAATATACTATGATTTTTAATTCATAAGTGTTATTCATGGAAATAATGTTAACACCTGTAATCAGTGCACTGATTTCCATCCTAATAAAATCAATGACATTGGTGTAGTAGAAAAATATATTCTGAATATATTATGGTCGTTAACACAGGTTATAACAAATAACCTTACCCATCTGGGAAAACCAATTACACCTCATCATGGTGTACCAACATTAGATCGCTTTATGTTATAGAAACTTCTAACTTTCAAAAGAACCAATAATCCATTAGATAACTTTATAGGTTGGGATGTTATCAAATGATGAGGATATTTTAATAGTTTTTGAAAAATCAAGGGTTAATAAGATTAAGGTTCATCATATGTTAAAAGTAATATATACGCATTTTGGGATCTTATGTGATTAATTATATTTTGAGAAATTTTAGCATATTTGTGGATAAATACATGATTGATTTATATATTACCCTTTGGGTTGGTAGATGTTTTAATGTCGAGGTAATTTTGGTTAATTAAGACAATGGGTTGATTATTTTTGGGAATATAAGATGAGCAGTATAGAAAACCTTATGGATTTTCAAGTGATAAGGTAATTGAGGATATTTGGATAATAGATTAATATCTTTTAGGTAGTATACATGATTTGTGTATCTATTGATTTAATTATGAAATTATATGATTTAGGGGATAATGGTTTAGTTGGATACTAAGAGTATATGATTCCATGTTTTTTTAACTTATAATATTGTGAGATGAACATGGTAAATTCCAGTTTAATTACTTTTGGAGATAAGTGACATTAAGAGGAAAAAAATTAAGGATTAATTTGTTGAATTGAAAGAGTTATCGTTTGACACAGTAGAATCAAATGTATAATGGGTTGAAATAATAATATCAAAGGATAAAAAATGATGAATGATTTTTCATATTGATATGTTCATTGATTATCATTACTATAATAACCTAACATTTCTGTATATATTTACCTTAAATAAATATTATGTAAATAGATTCTTTGACAGGAGACAATAAAATAAAAGTAAACCATGATATGTAAAAATAAATTTTTATTGTTATAATATAGTAATTAAGTTATTATATATAAATGGAAGTAACCATATTAAAAATCTACAAAAAAAGGAAATAAATGAAATCACATAACAGAATACTTCCTTGTGAAGATCATTTTTTCGATCGTGGACAGGAAGTAGTTTCACTCGAATTTTCCTTAGAAAAATCCAAATATTAACTAGAAAAATTTCAGAAAGAGAAAAAAATGTATGTGAGAGAAGTTAAAACTAGTGAAAATGCCAATGATATCCATGCTAGTGGAATCACACCATTAAAAAACAGACCTTTAAGAGCACTAAAAGTGTAATTTATCAGTGATAGAGAAGCACTAACTACCAGAGTATGATTAAAAGACCAAGGATTTTATCATATTTAGAAAAGTATTGATAAAAGACCCCTTATCAATGCATTTAATAGCATTGATAAAGAGGCATACTATAGTGTGTTGCAACACCACACTGTAGAACCAGTGTAGTGTGATGTAACAGCACACTATAACACTAAAAATAACAAAAAAAGAAGAACAATCAAGTACCAATATAGAATTTAAATGAAATAAAATGTTCAATAAAAAGACAAGAAAAAACACTATATTATAGACATTTCAAACATTTGTTCATAAAATTACATGATTTAGTACAATTTATTACATACTTTCAAAAACTTTAATTTTCCTTTGTATTTTTCCTCTTAACCCCAAATCATGCTATTTCCAAAGAAACCACCCCTGTTTGATACAAATAAAAAACATATATAAGAAAAATATTCTTATTTTTTTAATAATTTTAAGAAACAAATTAAACAAAAAGTTTTAATTTTAAACTAAACATTGAGTCATATAAGGAATACTATGTATCATATTGAGTTGTTGTTGATTCTTGTACACCATAAAATTTATTATTCATATTTTAGAATTATCTCTATGGAAATTAACTAAATAAGTATAAGATAAAAATTATAATGAAATTAATTAAGTAATATGATATAGAATGATAAGAAAAAAATGTACACTCATTTGCTCAGTTTTGGAAATGTGATGCACGTTTTAAACTAAAATGAAACTTATATATTGAAATGATGCACTTAGAGTCAAACCAATCACATCATGAATCATATTTAGTGGGAGATGATTCATACACATCCCGAATGTATTTTGGATCATTCTCCTAACATATAAAAAATAATCTGAATGCATTTTCTCAGTTTTCAGTATGTCACTTGTTTTTTTATTAAAATTTAATTTTAAACTAGAAACAAACACTTTGAGTCACACCAGTCACATCGTGTGTCATTTTCATGTGATAATGATTCCAACATGTTAAAAAAACTTATAAATCATTTTTCTAAATTATCAAGAAAATATAAGCACGATTTCTTGGTTTTCAGCGACTGACACTTTCTAAACTAAAATTCAAATTTTAAACTGATAACAGACACTTTGAGACATATCTAGAACATCATGTATTAGATTGAGATGAGGATGATTTATACATATCCAAAATTACTTGTGAATTATTTTTAAAATTTTAAAAAATATTCCAAATGTGTTTTCTTGGTTTTGAGTATGCCATTTTTCTATTTTACTAAAATTAATGTTAATTTTAAATAAAAAGAAACACTTGGAGTCACATCAGTAACACCGTGGATCAGATTGAGGTTAGGATAATTAATACATGTCATAAATGACATATTTACTATTTTAATAAAGTATCAAATCAATATTAATTTGTTTGATCGATTTTGAGTAAATCACTTTTCTTTTTTACTAAAATGTAAGTCTAAATTGGAAACACACACTTTGAGTTATGCTGGTCACATAGAGTGTCGTTTTAACATGAGAATAATTCCTAAATGTCAAAAATTACATATAAATCATTTTCCTGAATTATCAATAAAATCCGAGTATGTTTTCTCTGTTTTTTCTAAGTGACACTTTTTTAACTAAAAAGACAATTTTAAAATGATAACTAAAACTTATAGTCATACTGAACACATCATGTATCAGTTATGGTTAGGATTATTCTTACATGTCATAAATGACTTATGGATCATTTATCCTAAAGTTTCAAAACAATATTAATGGGTTTGCTTAGTTTTGATTATGAAACTTATCTTTTTTACTTAAATTAATGGAATTTTTGAATAAAAAGACACACTTGGAGTAGTATCAGTAACAACCTTTTTTATATTTAGATGATTTTGATTACTATACATATAAAATTACTTATGAATATTTTTTATGAAGTATAAAAATAGTATGAATTCATTTTATCAGTTTTGAGGACTTCACTTTTCTTTTTTACTAAAAGGTCATTTTAAACTAGAAACATGCACTTTGAGTCATACTGGTCACATCATGTGTTGGTTTGATGTGAGAATAATTCCTATAAGTAAAAAATTACTTATGAATTATTTTCCTGAATAATCAAGATAATACAAACACATTTTCTTAGTTTTTAGTGAGTGGAACTTTTTGAACTAAAATGTTAATTTTAAACTAATAACAGACACTTTGCGTCATAGAGGGAACATCATGTATTAGATTGATATGGGGATGATTTATACATATAAAAAATTACTTATGGATCATCTTAATAAAATAATGAAAATAATTAGAATATTTTTTCTCAGTTTTGTGTATGTTAGTTGTAATTATTAATAAAATTAACGTAAATTTAGAACAAAAAGATGCACTTGGAGTCATATCTGTCACACCATGCATTATATTGAAGTGAGTATAATTACTACTTGTTAAAAATTAAACATAGATATTTTTAATAAACTAAAAAAGTAATATGAATGGGTTTTCTCAGATTTGAGTATGCCACTTGTATTTTTTACTAAAATGTCATTTTAAATTAGAAATATGTACTTTGAGTCATACTGATCACATCATGTGTTCATTCAATGTGATAATTATTATTAAATACAAAAAATTACATACGAATCATTTTACTAAATTATCAAGACAATCTAAGTACATTTTCTTAGTTTTCTATGAGTTACACTTTTTGTACTAAAATATCAATTTTAAAAAGATAATGGATACTTTGAGTCATATTAGACACATCATGTATTGTATTGAGTTAAAAATTATTCCTAAATATAAAAAATGTATTATGTATTGGTTTAGTATAGTATCAAAACTCTATTTTTTTAGTTTTGAGTATGTTAGTTGAGTTTTTTACTAAAATTAATGATAGTTTTAAGTAAAAAACAAACTTGACATCATATTGGTCACACCATGCATCAGATGGATGTGAGGTCGATTCATTAATTTCCTAAATTAATTATAGATCATTTTAACAAAGTCACAAATAAACAATACAAATATTTTTTATTGGTTTTGAGTATGCCACCTGTCTTTTTTTCTAAAATGTCACTTTAAATTGGAAACACATACTTTGAGTCATACGAGTTACATCATGTGTTAGGATGACATGAGAATGATTCCTACATGTCACAAATGACTTATTAATTGTTTTCATAAATTAACAAGACAATATGAGTATTTTTGATTAGTTTTCAGTGAGTGATAATATTTGAACTAAAATATCAATTTTAAATTGATAACAAAAACTTTGAGTCATAGCAGGGACATCGTGTAACTGATTGAGTTTTGGATGATTCCTAATAGTCAAAAATGACTTATGGATCATTTTCCTAGACTATCAAAAACAATTTGAATAAATTTTCTCTGTTTTGAGTATCTCAATTGTCTTTTTTACTAAAATTAATGTCAATTTAAAATGAAAATATGCACTTGGAGTCATACCGGTCACACCGAGTCTCAAATTTAGGTACGACTGATTTCTACATGTCCAAAATAACTTATGCATCATTGTACCAATGTATCAAAATATTATAAAATACCAATGTTACCATGATTTCCATTGTGTTTATTTTTCAAACTTCCAAAACTATATTTTGAGTTAATGTTCTTAACTAAAAAAATCTTTATCACTATTGAAAATTAGAATAAAGGCATAATATATTCCTCTACTCTTTTAGTTTTCAATACCAGGAATTTTTTTTCAGCTAAGAACATCGACTCAATATACAGTCTTGGCACTTTGACAAAGAAAGGAAATAGAAAGTGTGGTAACATTTCCATAAAAGATCATGTTATCTCTTTTGTAACTTGATTTAGATTGTTGACATCCAAATATTACTTCCCAGAAGATTAGTGAAAATAAATAAATAAGTATTAGATAAAAATGATAAGGAAATTAACTTAAAAATAGATGATAAAAAATAAAAAAATTATTAAATAAGTAGTAGGAATTCACCTTTTATTGAAGGTTGCATAAATTCTTGACCCATTTCATTTTTTTCATTATCTTAGTTGTAGACTCAAAGTCCAATCTATCACAAGCATAAGAAACTTCAAACAAACCACCCCAACTCAAAAAAAATCCACATGTATATTAAAAAATATTATGTAAGTAATACTAGAAATAAATAAATTAAACATAAATATGAAACAATACTTTAATTCTATGTAAAATGATTTTATTCTGAAAACATTATGATTTCCTCTATGATTGATTAGAGGTAGTGATGTTTCCCTTACTATAAAGGAAGTGGACACACCTTGATGGAAGTTGATAAATCCAGACACTACTTGGGTGGAAAGGTTTCAAGGAAGAAGAATTTTCTGAATGTTTTGGTGTAGAAAGGAATTAAATATGGAAAAAATATTCTAAAATAAATGAACTTTGTAAGGAATAATGAATAATAAATCAATGTTTTATTATATAATTTTTTTATTAAAATATTGAAAGTATATTATAATATTAACCTTACATCTTCCCAAAGGGTTTTATTCATTATAGTATACTCTTCCATTGGATTAGTAACATCATCATGTGTAGAAGACTTTGTCTGCATGAGTAGTCAAACATTTAATTTAGATTATTTTAATACAGTAGATAACATATAATATCATGAGAAAAACATGGTATATTTAAAAACACTTTTACCTTATCATTGAACTCTATTTTTAAAGGTTTTTATTAGTTTCCTCCTCTATCGAGAATCCAAATCCCCTATCTATGGGCCCCACTAACGCATAAGAAATTTTCTACATTATTACAGGAATGAAATGATTGTGATCACCCAATGAAACTTTCATACTTGATTGAATTTTCATCCAACCTGATAGTTGTTTTAGTCTCTAGTATGACAAGTGAACAATTCTTGTTTTCTAGATCTGAGACATAAAATACTTGCACTGATTGTGATGCCATTATTAATGGTTCATCTTTTCCCCCCTCCACACTGAAATTCACCTTCACAAATCCAATTTCATAAAATTTCACTGTAATCATTTTATCAACCCATTTTCAATGTAAAATAATCAATTGAAATATTTCATACTATTACTTGTATATCTATTTGATAATGCCAAAATATGACATATTTTTACAATTTTTATTTTTATCCTTAGAAAAAGATATGTGCATCACTTCCTCCATAATCGTAACTCTATTTTTTTCATTTTAATAAGGGAATCACATTGTTTTGTATAGAATGTATAACCATTGATTAAAAAACTCATGTAAGGTATAACATTTAAATTCAGTTCCCGAGATAGACCTCGAAGTCATTCAAAAATTGAATTCATATTTTAAGATAAATAATTATAAATTTGATCTCAGAACCATCCTATATACTGTTGATTATGTGTATTTGATAACCATCCTTCATCCCTTGATGGATTCAAATATCTAAAAATATCTTTGTGATCTTTAGTGTAAGATTAAAATATTCACTATTATGTAAAATTTAAAGGTGTGATTGCTCCTACTATATGAATTCAATTGTAACAAAATCTATTTCAGAAATACCTTCACCCATAAGTTTCCCACTATGATAAGACTTTGGGAGACCGATGTAGTAAGAAACTGATATGTAATCGGTACAAAATTCAACAGCTTCTTCAAAAATATATTATTCTAAAACAAAACCTTGTGGATGACTTTGATTCTTGACATACCCTTTCAAAATATTCATATACTGTTCAATAGGGTAAATATATCTGTAATGGATAGGACCTCATAGTTGAAACTCTCTAACCAAGTGAACCATCAGGTAAACTATTATATCAATGAATTATGGTTGGAAGAACATCTCTAATTCAAATAATATTATTGAAACCTCCTTATTCATAATTGTAAACTTCCTCAGGTCTATTACTTTAATGCATATGGATTTGAAAAAGATGCAGAGTTTGGTTAATGTATTGCATACATTTTTTGGAAGAATTCAATGGAAATCAATTGGCATCAAATCTTGCATCAAAACATGATAGTCATGTGATTTTAGTCACTTTAACTTTAAATTAGTCATTGACATGACATTCTCGATATTTTATGAATACCCCTATGGATATTTTAAACTATTAAGGAAAAGAAATAATTTAAAATTTTCTTATTTGGAAATAGTGTAGGCTACTGGAAGAAGAAAATTCCTCCCTTTACCCTTCACTGGTGACAAATCACCCCTTATACCCATGTCAATCATGTCCAACCTAGCATTTATTCCATGTTTCATTTTTTGCGAGAACATTTTGAAACATGCCAATAATACTATCAAATATATATTTCTTCTACATGAATGAAATCATAAAAATATATGACATACAAACAATTCAAAATAGTATTTCAAATAAAATTGATCTCTTCTTCTAACATGATTTCCTAATATTTTTTGGAAATGGTTTATAAAAAACAATGTCAATATCTTTTACTTTATCTAATAGTTGATCACCTGTTAGAGGAGATAGTGTTGTACCTTGTTTGATATTCCGATCGAATGTTGTCATCCATGATCGGTATTTATGTCATCAAGGTAAAAATTTCAAAAGTCCTAAAAAAAGACTTTGAAGAATGTTTGAATCGAACTGAGTGTGTGAATTCTTCACAAATGAGACACCCCAACATTCCTTTAATATTATAGCCTGATAAATTTCTATAGGAAGGAATGTCATTCATCATCTTGTACAACATGATCCTATATTAAAATTCTTTACTTCTATGAGTATCAAATGTTATAACACCTATATCCCACATCAATCTCAGATATTCAATCAATGGGAACAAACATACATCAATATCATTACTAGGTTACTTTAGTCAAGATATAAGGACACCATAATGTATTTGTGCTTTATGTATAACCATGGTGGAAAGTTATAATTTACCTACATGATGGGACATGTACTATAAGTTCTACTCAATACACTAGAAGGATTTATTCCATCTGTAGATAATGCACGGTGAAATTTTCTTGGATCATTTCTTAATTTAGGATACTCATAATCAATTTTATTCTATTAATGAGAATCTGCTGGATGACATAGGTTAACATCCTTATTTACTGTATCTTCATTCCATGTCAATTGAATGGGGGTTTCCTAACATCTATATAGTCTTCTAAACTATGTAATGATAGGAATGTACCACACAACATTCGAAGGAATTGATTCATTTCTCTTTCATTGATCAACCCCACACTTAAGAAATTTATGGGTGATTCATGTTCCTTATAAAACAATATGAAATAATTTGGACAAGTATGTATTTTTTAGAGATCATGTAAATTGAACATAGAATTCATTTAACATCATATGTTAAACGTGGGAGTTTATTTTCTTTTGTAAGAATATCATTCTGGAGACCAATTAGTTCTGTAAATCTGGTGTCGCTCCATCTACTATCAGCTTTAAAATTAGATAACTTCAATATAGCCTAAAATGTTTTGTATTTAGAAGAACTGGTATAAAATGTTATCTTAGCATAGCTATTTAACTTCTCAAACAACTTCATAAAATCATGAAGATCATCTTCAAATTCCATTTTCATTTCCTACATGTAATCTTCATCACCATTTACACTCATATTCATATCAAATGATCCATAAATTGAAGTATCAACCCAATTGGTGTGCAAGTTAATTTTTTTCACATGTTTAGTCCAAAATTTATAGCTATGATCTATTTTTTGAAAAATAAAATGTTCTTCCTACTCTTCCAGACAAATTTTTATTGAATAAAAAAAAATTAAACATGGATAAAGGATTTGAGAAGGGTCTTATGCCTTCCCTATTGCACACTTGATGAACTCTTTAACTCTATATTCATATTATTTTTTCAAATGATTTTCATACATCCATTTTTGATTCATATACATCCTATTAGGTTTATAAAATATTCATTTTATATAATAAATAAATAAATATAGATAATATATTCTTTAAAAAATTTGAAAGTTAGAGATTATTCTAATTAGTGGAAGCCAACATTGGATTGTTTTAAATAATTTCAGTATGCTTTGAAATAAATGGGTAAGTAAATTTAAGAAAATAATTACTATAATGTAGTAGGTGTTATCCTCTAAATTCATCCAAAGGTGACAATTATAGACAACTGCCATCTTCATCAGATTCATCTCTTAGATAGTTATTTTTTCATTTTATTGCTTGAGACTCATCCTCCTTCTCTTGCGTAATTTCACCTATGTTTCTTGAAATAATCTATGCAGTAGTTATCAATGGGATGACTACTGGTCAGAGTAGTTCAAGAAACATAAAATGGGGGTGTGGGGGGGGGGGGGTAAATATCAAGAAATAAATTACGATAATAGTTATTCAGGAGATGAAGATACTGAGGATTAAAGTTGTACTCCATTATGATCTCTAAAAGTGGAAATGTCTTCCATTTGAAAGAATTAATCCATTAGAACTAGTTATTAAATCATTTCTTATTGAATCTTATATTGGGGGGGTGTATACAGATTCTTTTCTATGATTAAAGGGGTCTCGTCTGGGGCATGTAATGATATATGAATCCTTTAGGCCTCTATGGATTCTATATTTATAGGATAATTATCACTTTTAAAACTTTCAATACTCTAACTATGACTAGTACTAACTCTATTAAAATGATCCAACAAGTCTCTCTTAAATCCCCAATAGAAACGAAAATATAATATAGGCAATTAAGGAGTAATAAGAAACCCAATTCTGATAAACAATATTAATGAACCCCTATTCCATCAACTAGATGTGAAGTGGGTTAAAAATAATATACATGTAAATAGTAGTAACTAAAGCATATACAATCTTGGAAAATTTTAAACATCTCATGAGGTGACTCCGGACATACTAGGGTTAGAACCACCCATAATCTTGGTGATGAGTTCCTATGTTTATAACCTACTAGAGACCCAAAAATAGCCTACCTTGTTGGACCCCCAATATGGATTTTGATACAAGTGTGGACCCATACAATATAATTGGGACTACATTCTAACTTTCTCTCATCCCCCACTGAGATGAATAAGATCCCTATTATGATAGTAATTGGAGGTATGTTCACCTTTTCATAAAACATATCAATCAAAAATCAACATATCCCAAAAATTTCTATTCAAACATCCTGCCAAAAACCATCAATATGATCTCTATATTTAAAATAAAAAAATCATACCATTTCAAAACTAATATAGACAGCTTCCATAGATGGTGATAACATTTCGTAAAAACCATTTTGTGGTACCAAAAAGGCCATAACACTGGATATTTCTACTAATTTTCAATGAAAATCCTCTTTCCTTAAATATAATTAAAAATGAAAATGTGAGAATCAAAGTAACAATAAAATGTTCTAAACATCCCTTGAAGTCATAATTTTAAAAAACACACACTAATAGTATCTCTTGAAATGAATTTTTTTAACCAAGAAAACAAATTATCTTATTTATTTAATGAATCCTATCAATATTTCATATGACTACATACATATATACATGAAATAATGTGTTACTATATATATTTATAGAGATAAAAATGCATATATATATATATGGATGTTCATATAGGATATCAAGAAAAAAACAAAGAGATAAGATTCATGACACTGAACATAAAATAAAAATATCCATATAATACCATTGAATCTTCAAAATAGAAAAAACCCAAACAAACCGCACCTCAACTTCAAGAAATAATTACAAGAAATCCATTTTTATTTATTAAATAAAAAACATCGGTGGAATTTTAACAAACACTTTGTGTGTATTATATATATATAAGGAAGTTCAAAACATTTAAACTTAATATGCTACAAGGATGAATTCAGTCGTGTGGAATTCTTAATACGTTACAAGCCATCAAGAAAATCCCTCAAAGGGTAAATAAAAACCCAAAATCGTAGAAACCCCCAATTAGATATTCATTATAGAAGGGAAAGAAGTGATGGATAATGAATAACAAAAGGCAGTGAACAAAAAAATAAAAAAAGATATCGTCAAATAAGAAATCAGTGAGTGAGTGAGGAGGACACGATAACATTCATTGGATTGAAGTTTGAATCACTTGATAGAGATAGAGATATCACAAAACCTTGGATTCGTTTGAACCTAGGATTGGATTGACCGTTGAATTGTTTGAGACTTGGATTTGAGCCTTGGAATTGTTCAAGCCTCAATTCAAGCTTAGATTCGATGAGCACGAGCATCGACAACATGTGGATTCTACAGAAAGCTTTAGATATCGTGGCTAGTTCATGACTAGTAAGGGTTGTTTAAATAGATAGGGGATAATTTTATTAGTGCTTCCAAAAAGCACAGATAAAGACCCATTTTTTTTAGTGCTAAGAATCTTAATTAATGCTCATGTTTTAGCACTGATAAAGTTAGAGCTTTATCAGCACTAAAAAGCACGAATAAAAGTCATCTTTATCAATGTTAAAACTTTAGCACTCATAAAGGACTTATAATTATAATTATATATATATATTTGATAAATATATATAAATGATAATATAGTAAATATATTCATTATTTAAATATATTTATTATAATTTTATAATTATTTAAATATATACAAAAATAATTTTCTAAAAAATAAAATTTATATATTTATGCCATTATATATATTTACATATTTATTTCATTATATATATCTACATATTTATATAAATATAAATACAAATATAAATATAAATATAAATATAAATATAAATATAAATATAAATATAAATATAAATATAAATATAAATATAGTAAATATATTCATTATTCAAATTTATTTATTATAACTTTATAATTTATTAAATATATATAATTATTTATTTATAATTATATGAATACCTTTTTTAAAAATAATATTTTTTATTTATATTTATATATATATTAACATACAAATATAATAAATATAAATTTATAAATATATTCATTTATAAATATTTATTAAGACATATATTTTTAACATTATTAATGAATATATAATCTTAAATACATGCTTGTTAAAAATGAGTTAAATTGAATACTTAAAAATGAGTACACTTTAACAATATTGAAAATGTGGATATGTTTTATTAATTAAATATAAATTATTAAGAAAATATGAATATATATTGAAATAAATATTGATACATAGTTAAAACATTAAATGTAGTAAATAAATAAATATAAATAAATAAAATAAAATTATTAAATTCCCAAAAAATAAAAAATAAAAAATAAAAATATTAAAAATGAATTAATAAATAACTGTAATAACATTAAAAATCATATAATTAAATTTACCTGTTAAAGACTTTATATATTAAATATATCATGTTATAATAAAATTCTAAAACGAATAATAAAATTTGAATAAATTACATAAATATTTGGTGTATGTGTTTCTATACAAGATTTTATTAATTAAGTAAATATTTGGGTGTGTGTTAAATTCATTAATTACGTATATGTATGTGAAATCAATGTAACACACATTTGATATATTTTAAATTGAAAAATCTAATGACATTCAATTATGTCCATTACTTGATGTTATTTGTCATCTTTTTTAATTAATATTTATTTTTAATTATAAACCATTCTTCACTAAATATATGACTTATTTAATGTAAAACATAGATATTTTGTATTATATAAATCATATTTTATGAAATATATATAAATATTTTTCTATATTAAATGTATTAATGAATAATTAGGAATACAAACCCTTAAAAATGAATAAGTCATTAATATGTCTATAATTATTACATTTTATTCATTTTCTATATTCATATTTAAAATATATTACCTATTATTATTTATAATTAATATATATATTACTCTTATTCATTTTTTATTAATAATTTTTTATTAAAAAGTTTTATAATAATTTTGTAATATATTATTTTTTAATTTTTTATTTAATTAATAAAATTTAATCGTTTTTACTTTTTTTGTTTAATTGTTCCAATTTATTCATTTTATATATCTATATTTAATATAATTTTTAAATATTTATAATATATATATATATTAAATTTATTCATTTTTATTAATAGATATTTAATTAATAAAATGTTTAGTATTTTTCTTAAGTTATTGATTTTGAATTTTTATTTGTTTCATTATTTAATTTTATTCATCTTAAATATATATTTATTTAATAC
Organism: Viscum album; assembly: GCA_963277665.1. Classification (NCBI taxonomy): domain Eukaryota; kingdom Viridiplantae; phylum Streptophyta; class Magnoliopsida; order Santalales; family Viscaceae; genus Viscum; species Viscum album. The sequence continues at coordinate 305,798 of CAUJRU010000772.1, forward strand.
ATATATTATTTATTAGTATTTTTAATTTATATATATGTATTAAATTTATTCATTTTTATCGTTAATTATTTAATTAAGAAAATTTTTAATTTTTTTTAATTTACTCATTTTTAATTTTGATTTTTCTAGTTATTTTATTTTATTTGGGACCCTTATTAGTACTAAATAAACACTGATAAATGATACCCTTTATTAGTGCTAAAAATAAAGCACTGATAAAGGGTGTCCTATGTGAGTGCTAAAAAATGTGCTGATAAAGGGGGCCATTTATCAGTGCTAAAATAAAGCACTAAAAAAGGTCCCCTTTATCATTGTTTTTTGGAGATGATTACAATTTTCTTTATCAATGCTTTTTGCTAGCGCTGATAAAGAGCAACGCTGTAAAATACCTGTTTTATAATAGTGTCACCACCTACACCTACCACCATAGTTTACTTTAGGCTTTGATATTTTATAAATATCTTGAGTGTCTATGAAATTAGAAATTAGGATGATATAATATTGTAATTACTGATTTATTAAGTTATTTATCACATGTATTTTACACATTTCACATTTTGAATTTTAATCAAAAAATAAATACTGTTCTTCTATAATTTTTTTCCATTATATTATCATTTAAAAACTAAATTTATAAATATCAGAATTTTAATTAGACAAGAATAATATCATTGTTTAATTTATAATTTCAAAATTAGTATAGTATGATTTATTTTTATATTTTTGAAATGATTTATTTTTAAGTGAATTGGGAAAAATACTATTTTTATCATAATTTTAAATTTTATGTATTTATCAATATATGAGAAATTCTTATAAGTTTGTTAAATATTTTTTATTGAATATATTTTTATGGTGTAAAAGATGTATTTTAAAATTTCATTTTAAACTTAGAAAACCTATGTTCAACATTTTAGAACATAACCAACATTTTATTCTAATTTAGAAACTATTTTTGGTATTTTATTTTAATTAAAAAATTTATTAGAAATATTCAAATTTGGATTGCTTTGGAAGCTACATAAATATTAATTTTTTTATAATAAAATAATTTATATAATTTATTTCAATGACATTGATAAATCTATAGTACACATAAATTTTAAACTAAAAAAACATCTTTTCTAAAAATTGTTTTTATGCACTGATATTTACATTTAGTTTTATAACCTTTCAAAACTTTTTATGATAAAATTATTTTTATATTTTGAATCAATATTTAAATATTATTTAATAAGTTCAATTTTATTTTTGGCATAAAATTAAGCTTCCAAGATAAATATTTGTTACCACTGTAAAACAATTATTTTCAAGGAATAATACTTTTTCAATATACTGTGATTTTAAATTATTATTTTTTATTTTAAAATAAATACTCTAATATGATGCTCAAAATTATATAAAAAATAATTAACAATCATTTAGTCGATAATCAATGTTAAATAATATTATGAACCCTTAATGATTAAAAAGACCTTTTCTACAAAATTTGTTTTTTAACACATTATATGTTCTATTTTAAAATTAATCTTCTCATATTTAGAAATTAAATTAAATTAATTGGAGGAAAAATTTGGATTCATAATTTCTGAATTTAGTAATAAGTTATATCCTATATTTTTAATAATAAAATAATTACCATGGTTAAAATTTAACTAAGATTAATAAGTTGTAAAACGGGTAATCTAACATGGCTTGAATTTTACTTAATCAATTTGACACTTAGACCCTTTATAACACCTTTTATAGGTTCTAATGTAATAACTACATGTATCACCAACATTTACAGACCTAACACACCGAAATTTCATGCAATTTCATTCTTACCCCTTACCGAACATTCTTTTTGAAAGATTTGTCCATCGTTTTCACCCATAAAGGAGCCCACTTCCTCCCACTTCAAGCCACACCTATAGTTCAAAATTCCCATGAATATCATATCAATTTACTTCTTCTAGATATACATAAAACATTTTATAACCCTAAAATCAATGAAGTGCCTCAAGTCATATACTTTCAAAGCGCACTTCAAGAGAGGATCCAAATTTTCAACGTAAGTATTACGCACCCTTTTATTTCCTTACTTTATCCTTCTCTTCCATCCCATTCCAATCCCATTATAACCATATTTATATAATGAAATTAGTATAAATTATATAATAGAATTTTATTATATTAATGGTATAACCATTTCCTATTCTTATTCCTTTCAATCAAAAAATGAAAACGTTCCTAATGCGTGTGTGCTGACTACCACCTCCACGAACGACATGGTTCATTTTTCATCACCACCTTTCAAGGATGGTTCTGGTAATTGGTTTGGTGAATATATATGTTATTTATGAAATTATTTATATTCTTTAAATATAAATTAGGCATTTAATATTCAATATTAGTAATAAGGAATCACTGTAAAACAAACTACCTAAAATGAACATACCAAGGGATTAAGTGATTTATTTATAAGTAAAATATTCTTTTCAATTTAAATTATTCTTATATATATTAAAAATTATAAATCATCACCTTAAAAATATATAAATTATTTCATTATACTTTTTTGATAATGATATTATTATAAAAGAATCATTTCCATATCTATACTCACACACAAATTGTAGCTTGTTCCAGTTGGGTTGGTTTAATAACATATAAGAAAAATGATTCATATTTATATCGAGGATGGATTCAAAAACATAATTTTGGATATTAATACGTAAATAATTATTATTTTTGGACCTAAAATGGTAATATAAAAATTTACCGCATTAATTAAGACAACACCATTGGTTCCTTATAAATCAATGAAACAAGCACATCCCCGATTTCATCATCACAAATGAAAACTAAAATACTTATGAAATGAAATTATAGAACTATAAATAATTTCAAAGAATCAATTACAATAACTTTTATGATTTTGGAAAGATGTAATTTGGTAGAATAATGAATACGAAACCCATAATTATGAATCTGTTTCAAAATTTTCAAGATTACACACATCAGATATGGAAAAAAGATAAAAACCAACTAATATACATGTAGAGAATAATAATAAATTTATTTTATAAAATTTCATGTATATTAACAAGTTTATAAATTAAACTATTAATATATTTATATTTTTTATACAAGATCTTAGAGTGAATTTGACTAACACTTCAAGGAATTGGGTTTGTAGCGACAAAATGATAGCCATGGTTTATAAAAACCATGGCTATTTACAGAATATAGGCATGACCCACATGGATGTATGCAAACCAATTTCTCTTGACCTAGCCCTACCATCGTTATTTCTTCTTCTTATGACCCTCATCCTCTAACATGGAAACCCAACCTCTCGGCGATCCTCTTCCTATAATGCAGCTCTAATGCAGGAAACCCACCTTCTTGTTGATGCCCCTCTAACTCAGCCCCCACCTTTATGTCAATGTATATTTGATGTATCTTGACCACTACTCTAACATAGGTAGCTCATAAACTGATCGATGCGGCTTTAGCGTAGCCTACCCACCTACATGCCGATGTGAATCGAACGTCGCTATCCCACCTTCACACTGACGTGGATTCAACACAACCTCACCACCTCACAAAAAACATGAATTTGACATTGAATCCCCACCTTCCTGTGATCCTCCTCCTCCGATGGGGATCAATGTGGTCCCGACACGACCGTACCACCTCCCTGAGATCATTCTTCTCTGACACTAGAATCCCCACCTCCCCAATTTCTCACTCGAACCCAACCCTACATTTATGATCACCTTATTCCCAGGATTTATCCCTAGAATCATTCAACTTTCCTTAATCCATTAATCATACTCTTCTATTTAATTTCACAGGAATAACTGGTAAGGGTTCCCATCACAGTGCATTTTTTTAGGATTATAGGTTACATGATACCTATTTTTATTTTTTCCCAATGGATTTATATTTATGAATTTACCTTTCCCACAATTTCCCCTATAAAATAATTTCTATTCTATTATAATATGTGTTTAGTTAGGCAATCAATAATATTTTTTCATGAACATACTTGATCGCACTGCAATTCACTATTTCATTTTTACCCTTACACCACTATGATAAATTAATTTTGTATTGAAAATTATAAAAATAATAACAAATTTCACTTTCTATTTGATTCAATTATTTTGTATTTTTTACCATTAAAATGGTCAATGATACTTTTTTTGATAATCTCATTTAAGGTGGAGGTGATTTGGAGGGCCCATGATAATGTCCAAGAAAAATGGGCCAAACTGCGCAGGATCCATGCACACCAGTGGATTAAATTTTGTGGGCCGGTCCAACATTTAATGTGATACATTTCATATGAAGGAACTTAAGGCTCATTCGGCATCTATGATGCCCATCCGAACTGATCTATCCAAAGAATCAAATCTGCATAAAGTCAAAAGCGGTGCTATGAATTTTATCAATATCTAGATATGTATTTGTCTAACTGGTTCCAAAAGTTCAGTGGATATATTAAATATGTGGGGACACAAATTTTTAGTATTCTCAAAATCATGATAAGACTATATAGTGGAAAAAACAATAAGATAATTTGTTTCTCGAAATCCGGGTGCCCAAAACCACCTCCCATTTTGGCTATAAAAGAGCACCTTGGGATCCCCATTTTGGAGTTCATCCAAGGAGTAAAGTGCAAAAAATTTGGATTTCTAGAGAATTTCTCTCCTAATACTATAAGTTATGGATGCCCCTATCCTCATAGGAGGATCAAGAATGAAGAAGGAGTTCCGCCCGATCTTCCTCCTCAACCCGATGTCGAGCTAAACGGTGGGCATTCATTGTGAGGGAGCTACACACAAGGAAAGGGATATCCAATGCATATATTAGCTATTGTTTTGGAGTAATTTTAGTTTAAAAAAATTTATTTCCATGTATCTTACAAACTTTCATATTTTAATTCTTGTTTTTATGCGTGCGAATGAGAGGCACTTAAATTCTAACTGATCGGCGTGAGGTTTTGAGTGCATGACTTGTGTTGTTCTGATTAGGTAACACAAGAATCCTTTTATTAGATGATTTCTTGATATTTAAATCTTATTTGGAAGATATTATTCCATGAATAAGTTCTTAACCTGACAATATGATTGTTATGTCAAGGTTTGGTTCTTCAAGTAATGAAATAAAGGCTTCAGAATTAATTGGGATTCCAATTAATTTCAACCAAATAATTACTCCAAACCTAAATTAATCTCCAAGAATGATGAACTTGAAAGTGTGTAGTGAACTCACAATGAACCCTTTTATCTCATATTTTTTAAAATCCATTTGGTTTTTCAACTTTCAAACATTCAATTAAGTCATTTAATCCTACAATTATTTTCAAAACTACCCCTATTTTAGTACTTCTTATTAAAAATTCACACTCTAAACCCACCAATACTCCTTGAGATATGACCTAGGGTATTACCTAGACTATAAATGAACTTTAGAAACATAATAAATTTGATGTGTCATGAAAATCCATTCAAAACTCTTTTATTCTTTTCTCTATACAGAAATGGATTATTGAGATCCCATTGTATTGTTGTTGAATAACGAGATTTTCCAATATTTATAAATTCTTAGACTGTATCGAATATATGAATAGTTATATTTTATATTCAATCATTTTTATATTTACATAAGTTTATAGTGGTGACTGAAAATCATGTTCTCAATTCCCTTTTCCTATATGATCATACCATACTTTCAATAATGACGATATTAAATAGAGATTACAGGAACTACTACATTATTTTTATCTCCTTAGGGTTTATTTGATTACACTCAAAACCCAGTGAAACATAAGAACTCATATTGGTCAAGAGGATGGGAAGTCGGTCTCATCTCACCCTTTTTGGGGGGAATTATTGCTTGTTCCTAGACTCTGTTATAGATTTAATATGTATTCATATGTTCTCGAATCTTTGGTTTATACCCAAACAAAGTATCCACGGATTCAACCCTGGTGGGCAATGATTAACTAGACGTAGGGGTTCAGAATCATTTAGGCCCGAGGTTTACCATCCCTCATTGGATTAATGACCCCGAAGAGTCGGAACTCGCTTGAGGAGGTACTAGGAGTGGCATGTTGAACCGACGTGGGGAATAGTCAGATCGACCGGTTGTTGGGCTTGAACCTCATGGAGGCTCCCTACGTACCCTGCCTAGGTGGCAGGGATCAAAGTCTACATAGTTCGCATAGGAGAGTCAGAGAACCGACGTGGATGTGGACCTGGGGGTCCGACGGTGATCGGGCTTGAACCTCTTGGAGGCTTCCTACGTACCCTATCTAGGAGGCAGAGATCAAAGTCCACATAGTTTGCATAGGCTTGGGACTTACGCTCTGGGGCAGCCTAGAATGATGGATTGGGGCTTAAACTCTGAGGAGGCCCATAGTGATGGATTGGGGATTACACTCTGAGGAGGCCCATAGTGATGGATTGGGGCTTACACTCTGAGGAGGCCCATAAGAGGATATCATGGTCAATGCTTACTCTAAGCCCACGTGAGTCATGATCGGTGTGAGAAACAAGAGGCAGCAGGGACCAGTGGACCACGTCGCGAAAGGTGCGTCCGTGAGAAGTGGAGTGGGGATTACGCATGAGGGCATCCCATTAAGTCGGGGCTTACTCCTAGGTGGATGCCCGTGGTGATGGATTGGGGCATACACTCTGAGGATGCCCACGGTGTCTTCCTCATGTCTGGCCATGAGGGAATCCCAACCCATTGGTGGGTTGAGGAATATAATGGGGGCCAACGCCTATGCGCAAGTGCACAAGTGGGATAACGCCAAGGGAATTGGAATCAGTCCAAACAAAGGGAGATGAAAAGTGTGAATTACATGCCCGACATTCGGAACCCAATGAGGGTGGCATGGTGATGGAGGATAACTGTTGACCATGTTCAAAACATAGAATTCATATCACGTTAGCCTGAAATGGGGACGAACAAATGAGGGTCGACTGCTGACCATGTTCGAAACACATGACCTATCTCGAAGTGTTGTCCAGAGTCTTCCAGGGCGTTGGCCCAGGATGGTAGGTGAGCCGATGCGGCATGAGGCCAGGCTGTTAGGGGGTCCCTTCAGACATGGAAGTGGATGAATATCCGAATGAAGGACACGCAAATCATGAGGCGCAGTGATGGAATGTTTGAATAGATTCCAATGCTCTTGAAGGTATGCCACTGTGATCATGGAATGAGGCATCTTATGCTTGGAGCATAAGGAATCTGTTGCATAGAGAAAAAGTCATCCAATTGTTGAATTATGGGTAATGCTATTGTTTATAGTCATGTAGATAAGACTGTTTCCATATAGTTTGACGTTATATGGATAGGAAGAGGGCCGTACAGTTTAATGTCATGTAGTCAGGACGACTAGGTAGGAGATACCTAGCAATGGTTGGTGTGGGACTTACGCAAGGGCGTCCGTTTCTGGATGAACCTAGCAAAATGATCTAGGAAATGGGGTTATAGGAGAGTGATGAGGAGTAGCTCGACTCATGAAATGTATTGGACGGATTTTGCAACGGTATAAGGGTGCAATAGAAAATATTGTTGACCCGACCCAAAATGTTCGTGGTGCGACTCTCCATTTTTTCATGGGGTTTTCCGATTGGGGCGGGCCGTGAAGGAGTTGGCTGCGAGGTTCCGGCTATGGAAAAGCTGTCTGCGAAGGAGCCAGCTGCGTAGGCAGCCACATGTGGTTAGTGGTTTGATTGTCCGTAAAAGGTGTCCTTGGAGGAGCTGTCCGCGAGGGAGTAGGCCACGAAGGAAGCTGCCCGTGAAGGAGGCTCTCCATGAAGGATGATTTCCACGGAGGAGGCTGTCCATGAAGGAGGTAGTCCGAGGATGAGATGGCCGTCCATGAAGGGTGCTCTCCGTGAAGGATGATTTCTGCGAAGGAGGCTGTCAGCGAAGGAGGTTGTGCACGGATGAGATGGCCATCCGCGAAGGGTGTCTGCAAAGGGGTTGGCTCCCTTCCTACTTCGCACCCGTGGAGGGTTTCCACATCCATTTTGCGAACGACACTGATCCGCGACAGTGGTGGCCACGGAGGTACTATCCACGAAGGAAATGGCCACGATGGGTTGGCCGCAGAGGAGCTGGCCGCATGTGGTTCGCAGACTGGTTTCTCCTCTCTGCGTAAGAGTTCATCCGTGGATGATATGGGGTCCGCGGATGGCCGCAGACCAGTGGGAGTGATTTCTCCAGCGTCTCCCCATGGGTTTTCACCCGTCTTTTCTCTCCTTTTCTTCTCCCCTTTTTTGGTGCCCCTCGGTGACTATTTATAGAGTCACGAAGAGGCTATATCAATGGACCCACGACACTTTCTGAGGAATCCCATGAATGAATCCCCATCCGTGAACGACTCAGTCAACCGATATTTGATGAGTCGCGGCGAGGTTACTTCGCGGCGGCACACCAATCTGATTCTATCCCGCAAACGACAGCAGTCTGCGGCCACATAGGCGCTCCACCTCTATTTCGCAAATGACGGCGTACGCAACATGGGCCGGTTGGTGCGGTTCGCTGTGGTGGACCGACCTGGATTCATCGGCGGTCTCCCTGCTTCGTGCCCGTGGAGGCGCCCCGCCCTGCCCTCATTTCGAAAACGACAATGTTTATGAAAAGGAGGTCTGCCGAACCGGCCACGTACTATTGCTGGGAGCTGATGGGTAGACCGGTTTGGTCCTTTACCAAGTTTTGGGGTAATTGGATTTCCCCCTTGTGGAATTTTCAGGACCATACATGTTGTTGAATAATGAGATTTTCTACTATTTATAAATTCTTAGACTGTATCGAATATATGAATAATTATATTTCATATTCAATCATTTTTATATTTACATAAGTTTATAGTGGTGACTGAGAATAATGTTCTCAATTCTCTTTTCCTATATGATCATACCAAAATTTCAATAATGCCGATATTACATAGAGATTACAGGCACTACTACATTATTTTTATCTCCTTAGGGTTTATTTGATTACACTCACTGAAAAATTCTTATAGAACTTTTCACTTATTGTACGTGATTTTTTAGATGTGTTTCCAATTAGAAAAAACTGGAGAATAATTTTTTAAGTAAATGAGGTGTTACTTTATTCATGAATAATTATTAGTGTTTGATTTTTTTAATGGGAAAGAATATATTTTTTTATGACCATTCATGAATTTTCATTTTGTTTGTTTTTTATTATAAATTTATAACTTATTCAATATTGTTTAGATATGTTATGTGTTAATAGCAGATATTTTCACAAGCTAAATTATTTTAGGTTTGATATTGTTTTCCTTAATTATCAATTTTCCATGTAATTTTCTTTTGAAATCATATTCTAATACATAATAATGTTTTCATATTTTACTATATAAAGGCGGTTAAATAATGTGTGTCTACATAAATTCATGTTATTCTTAGGTTGGATTCATTTTATATTCACCCCTTCCATGAAGATCAGTACATTTAATTCTTTTTTGTTTATATTTTTTGTTAATTGGAAAAAATTATTCTTTGATATTTTGTTATTGTTATGGTAATTTATTCCCCATGAATTTGTTATAATTATTATCTTTCCATTTTTATATTTATGTAACTTTACACTGGTGGATACCATTTATTTTTGTATTCCCTTCAAAATTCTAATTATACCCACCTTGCGATAGTACCACCATTAACTAGAGATTACAAGTACACTAAAAATGTCAGGAACAACTGTAATATTTCAATATCGGTAGAGAAACTTGTATAAAAATCATTGAAAACTATCTATAGAATATATCACAAATGATAAGTACTTTTTTAGAAGTGTATCACATTGGAAACAATAATTTTATTTAAATTATCTAAATAATACGTGTTGTAAAACCACTAAGTTTTGTTATTTATATATTCAAGTAGGTATGTTCTTGGTAAAGTACTATGAAAAATGGAGAAAATTATATATTTTCTCGAAAAACTACTATTTTTATGCTATTTATATATTCAATTAGGCATGTTACTGATAAACTACTATGTTTGGTCTGAGTAGGTATATATTCAAATGTGTGTATCTATTATTGTTTCAATTCATTTCTGTGTATAACTACAATTTTTTAGGGAGGAATGTTCTTGATAAAGTACCGTTTTTCAAGAAAAATCTATTCTTGAGAAATAATAAATTTTCCTGAACCAATATTTTATGTTATTTATAAATTCAAGAATTTTTGTTCATGATAATTTACTATAACAAATTAAAATAGGTATATATTTTTTTTCAAAACAACTTTTTATGCTATTTATATATTCAATAAGGTGTATTATTGATAAAAAAACTATGATCAATCCGTGAAGTTATATATTCAAGAAGGTATATATGTTATTTTCTTGATACAATTCCTTGTATAAATACTATTTTTTAGCTATCCATAAGTGTCCTGAAATATTATTCACATTTTGGTAAAACATTTTTATCAATTTTTTGCAGTCAGATGACCCGTAAACACCTTGAACTTTTATTTTTATAGAAAAAACACAAGAACATAAAATCAAAAATATTATTCCTCTTTAATGAAAGGTAATATAATCATTCTTCTTTGAACAATCCATTTATCACTGAAAAAAAATGAATGTATTTTGCTTCATGTTTATGTTTTGGTGATCATTTTTAATTTTGAACTCAGTTTTCCTCCATGGGTGGATTTTTTGGAATTTGGGATGCTATCACACTCCAGATGATCTTGATAATGTTTTCATGTCATTCTAGGTAACACACTTTAGGAATATATTTGAAAATATAGATCTATAATGAAATTTTCAAAAATAGATGTTGGAAAATGATACCTTTTCATTAAGAAATATGGAAATATTTTTATAGAATAACTCAATCGATATGTGTTACAACTAGTTTTCAATAAGTCCCACTAAACAAAGCCTAATACTTACCCATCCATGCTCTCATTTTTCATTTTTTTGTCATCAATATTGGGAGTGAAAGTGGGTCTTAAAAATTTCTTTAATGCTATAGTTAAATGTTGGGTTTATCATTTTTAGAGGATAAGAACATGATTGAGATTCCTGGGTGCCCTTATTGGTTTTTATGTACAAAATGTGTATATATATATTTTGAATATACATCCATAAATATATATTCTGATATTTTTTGAATATATATATATACACGTATATATATAGAGTTATTATTTATATTCATATATATATTATGTACGTTTATAATCATATATATATTTAATATATTCATTTAAACATACTCTTAATTTCTTATTTCCAAAATTTATACTATTAATTTATTTACAAATATAGGTTTTTTTCATTTCAGAAAATATTGTGGACCCTGGAAATGCATGGGGGATACAAGATAATTATTTCTCTTTCATTCACTTGAGGTGATTACACACACATGATGGTAATTTCTCCCATAATTTTAAAAAAATTTCAGATTTATACATAATTGATTGATTTTTACCAACCAACATGTATTTAATTTTCTATCAACATATTGAAGTTCTTAAAACTATCATAACAAAATATTAACCTATAATATTTCATAATAAAACCATTGTATCACTAGGATATTTGAGATATGTTTCATGTGGTCATAATAATTATTTATGACATACAAATGTGTCATTACTACCACAATAGTATGTTTTATACCATCTGATGTTTATTCATCGTCACTAATTTTATTAGTATTTAAAGAACTCACCTCTTCAAAATTCCTATTAGATCAGATGTTTCATGTTATTATGTTGAAGAATCCTTCATTTCAAAATGTAATATATTTTTCACAACAAGTGAAAATACTCATGGTCAATCCTATAAAACAACTCACCTATTTATGATTATAACAAAACAAGAAAACTGATGCCAAATTGGTGATGAAAATATGAGTTTATATGTTAATTTTATTTTTATTTTTTTCAACTTATATGGTAATATTTTTTAGGAATTTAAGACCATAAAGTCCATACAATTTATATGTTAATTTTATTAAAGAAATCAGTGTCTAAATAAACATATAGACACTATTTAAATGTTGTATGTATTAACATAAATAGTTCAATTTTTTTTAAAAAGTTTATATATGTATTTATATTTTAATGTAGTTTATATGATTATAATATTATATGTTAATACTGCTTATATATTCAGACATATTATATATTAATACAATTTATAAGTTTATAGATCAAATTTTTTTTAATTTTTTTAGCTTTAGGTATGAGAAAACAAGTCCTCGATGTATCATGATCAGATGTTGGTGTAATGTGAAAAAATATAGATATTCTAGAATCATCCCCACGATAAAGGTGTGCTCATGGACTCTAGGATGTTACTCATAGTGAAAAAATTGACACTTTAAGCACTTATTATTCTTTGATGGATCATCTCTATTAGAATTCTTTTAACATTCTCAACTGTGATAATGAAGTTCTTATTATTGAAGATATTGAATGATGACATGGGGCCAATTATATTCCTCAAACTGAGAAAATGTTAAATGTTATATCTTTCGTTTTTACTTCCAGGTAACAAAACTAATATTGATTTTTTCTGAAAACAGTAAGCAATTTTTTTTAAAAAATATTTATTTTAACCTTAGATAGTTAAATCATATGTGATGACATACTTTGAACTTTTAGGTTTGTTTTTTGTATTTAGTGTGATACTTTGAGTGTTAAATCAACTTGATTTTATATTTAAATTTCATTTACTTAGTCAAGAGTTTGAGTATAGTTACTCTTGACTGTATCTTTGTATTCAGAAAAATCTAAACACTTTGATAATCTCTCAATAAGGAATAGAGTTATTTTAGTGTCGTTTGTTATTAGTCCTCTTGTTAAAAAAATTTATAAGTGGGGTATCTTTTGGTTTTAGGCTATACAATAAGTGAAGTATGTTGAGAATAATCATTATAGCCAATAGAGAAATGATTTTCTTGGATTTATAAGAATTTATTTGAATAGTAATATTCAATACCATAATCTATAAAAAAAATCTATTTTATATTAACTTTTTTAATGTTTTGGATATTATTTGTATTTTACTGAATGTAATATTATTTTTTAAATATTATTGAAGCTTGAATATGATTCTAAAATTATTATGTACATGTACAAGAAATATTAATCTTTTATTTAGTAATCAAGGTAATCATTACCATAATATTTTCTATTTTTGAATAATTTAAATTTAATCAGTACTTTAGGTTATATTATATAATTTTTTAAGGAAAATTATACTAATATTGAACTACAAGTTCTTCCTTGGATCATCTCATCAAGGTGTTGCAACAATGTGTTACTATGATTAATGGGTAATTATTTTTTTACTCTATTTCAGAAAGTGGAATACCCATCTCCAAATTAAATAAGTACATAAAGCTGATTCCAATTCACAATATACACACACTTACATATATTTATTATTATAGTTTCCTATATAATATTAATGAACCAATAAAATATATAAATATAATTCAAAGGAAGAAAAATATGTACAAGTTCATATAGTGTGCTCAGTCACTTCATGGGTTGGTGCTGAAGCAGGAATCTGTATAGGTGATACCAAATTTTTATATGAAAAAGTTTGAATTATAGAATAACTTGAATTATTTTCCAATTAAGTGATACTTATTCATATGAGTGATGGTTTCTCATGCAGATAAGATGAATTGTTTTTAAAAATAATATTATAAATGGACTAGGGATATTCCTTTATGTACTCATGGTAGGAGAATCAATCACATGAAAAAGATAAAAACTTATATAGCGATGGAAAAAAATCATCAAGAATAGGACAAGCCACCATAGTGTTTCTTAAGGAATCTTATATTCCCACCCTTGAGTATCATCTCTTCACATGCTATCACAAAATTCATAATATATTTTTCATTAGATCTCTTCTATATATTGAAGCATTAATTAGTGTGTGAAAATCCAAATTATTCTGAATGCATGTCTACCAGAGTATTATATATTCAAAGGAAATATCATTATAATTTGTTTGATGACATGTGATAAAAATATTTCTCTATAAATTCCACCATTTCGAACCATATCATCCTTCTACATTATTACCTTATGAGGAACCCGTGTTCTAGTCTAATGAAAATGATGATAATGTTTGGTAGACTTTGTGGAGTATACTATTTTTGGGTATTATGACATTATTAGTTCATGAAAATGGAGGATATAGGTGTTTCTAATTAAGTGTTACAAATTTGATAGTATTTTTGGGGTTTACATGCTTCTTAAGACATTTCATTGCATTACCAGTGCCCTTGGGTGCTCACTATTCACGTGTTTTGGTGATATACAAGTACATACTTTTTTTTGGATGTTCTATAAGCCTTTTTTGGGCTCACTTATCAAGGAATCTGAATTTTATTAAGAAGTTTGTTGTCCGTACTTCCTTTCATTATCTATTTCAGTTTCATTGCTTCTGTATTTGTATGTATGACTCACCTTTGAGTTTAGTTTGAATCCTTAAAATTTGTTTTTGTGTTTGTATATTATCTTTAGAACTCTTTAGTAAAAGTGACTGGTGAAATTATATAATACATCTCATAACATAATAATAGTTATATTTTTATTTATTGCTATAAAATTTCTAAAACATAGCCAATGACACATGTCTATCATGATTTGTGGAATGACTTATAATACATGATATATAGAAAAATTTAATTTCATCCATTTTAAGTTATAATAAAATAGTTAAACATTATTTAATGATTATTTAAAGTTATTTATAGTAATAAAAATTATTTAAATGGTAAATGTTTTATTTTATTGTAACTGGGGAGGATATGAGTTTTGGAAGGTTGTAGGGTAGAGTTTTCTTATGGCTTCTAGAAGCTATATCCATAATTTATAACCATATAAGTAGACCAATTTCCATGGTCTGAACCATGGATACCAGCTTAATTACACAATTATAAACCATGGAAGTAAACCTATTTATATGGTTTGAATAGTGGCTAATAGCCTATTTCCATGGTTACAAAATGTGGCTATAAATTTACATGGTAGATGATATAAAAATGTTTTATAACTCTAACTGTAGATCTTTTTCCAAGGCTCAAACTCTAGCACCCCAAGGATTTACAAATAAATTTATTATAGAATTCATTTAACACTGATTGTATGCGAAGGAAAAACTTTGATATTTATAGAAGATAGTTATAACCTATCCATTAGACATAATTTTTTTGCTTTTGGGTTTTGAATTTAGAAAAATTGGAATACATTGTTGCGACCAATAAGATATTTAGTGTCCAATAGGATCAACTTACATTTTTGATGAATAATAACATACCCTTATAAATATTCACATACCATTATGAATAGTAATTTACCCTTATGTATATCTATTTCACCCATGTAAGTATAAATAAAATTTTGGCACCTTATAAATGAAATAAAATATTTTAAAAATTAATAATTAAGTGTTGGTATTTTTATGAGTAATAAACATTTAATTAAAAAATTTAAATTAATAAATTAATAAAATTAATTTTCATAAAATTTATTTCTAAATAATTATTTTTTTTTCTTTTGATTTTAGGATAATTTTATGATATCTCAGTTAATTTTTGAAAGTATTATAAAAATCAGTTTTAAATTTAAAATCTGTATTTTTCAAGTTAATAGAAATTTTATTTAAAAATTAAATTTAACTTATTTAAAAAATTATTATGATAAAATGGAGGTCATTTTTGAATTCTACACATTAAAAAATGGTTAGGGTGAGTTTTTTGTATTTTTACGAAATAGTTAAATTTTTGGTGAATATTGAAATTTGATAATTTACAAAATATGCTAAATAAATAAATTTATGCATCATGATTGAGTCATGGATTATGTAAATGGTCATTATTCTGAACTCAAATTCACTTATTAATGTTTTTAGTCACAATATTCAATACTATTCATAGTCTTGAGCAAAAATAGTAAAATAATGATTAAAATAATGGAAAAACCCTCCTCTCCTCCACTATAAAAACTGCCCCTCACTCCCTCTTCTCTTCAATCCTCTAAGACTTTAATATTCTCAAATTTCTGCCCAAATACTCTTCCTTAGTCCCTCCCCATGTCCAGGAGATCTTAGACTTACCAAAATACCAAAACCTCTCCTCTTAAGGAGGTTCTCAAGGAGGATATTTCAAGAGGTAAACCCTCTTTCATTTTCTTTTCTTTTCATTTTCAATTTATTTTCTTATCTTCTCCTCACCTCATCTATCCAAATGATCATGATAACTATAGTATCATCTATGTAATATAATTATATCATGTTAATGTAATATCCTTCATCCACCTACTATCTCTCCCTCTTTTATTTTATAAACGAAATCATTGTCCGGGAGGTGTAAATTTACAACCTTCATGGACAACGATCCTTTGTTCCTCAATTGTTACTTCAAGGATGGTCATGAAAGAATTTTCTTGGTTGAAACAGACTATAATATTTTTTTATTATATATTCAATGTTTTTGAATCAATATATATACATAAATCTAATTCATAAGACAAATTATTTTGTAACAATCAAAATATCTCCAAAATAATCTAAATGGTTATCAATATTGTTCTATTTAAAAAATCCTACTCATACCATGTAACACAATGATATATATAACCATTTAAACTTATTTATTTTCATTAAAAATATATAAGTTTAATTCTAGAAAATTTTATCAATTTCACAAATAATCAAGCTAACCGATCATGAAATCAAGGAAACAAACACCCCGTAACGATGATATTCAATCTTATAACTTATCAATAAGGACATAAATGAACTTAATAAATGTATAATGAATAAAATATATGTTTATAAAGTTATGAACTAGTAAATTAATTGATTTAATTTTATTATCTTGGACATTAAGTTCAAGTTCAGAATACATTCAGACATAAGGTAAGGATTTTCTACCCAAACCTCCATTTTCATTCAGGTTACTCTTATTCTATACATACCTCAATTAAATTGATATTTATTCTTATGTACTCATAATAAATTCTATGTTAATTTTCTATATTTTTTTTAAAATGATAATACTTATTTCTTTTATGGGTAATTAAATATTTTAAAAGGATCTTCCAAAAATTCTTCCTGAAATACAAGTCCGATTCAAGGGAACATCTTGAATTTTTACCTATGTTCAATTACAATCAATAATATGTTTTTGGCCACCATTTTTTTATAAAATAAAACATTTTGTTATAAAAAAAATATTATTTCACTTCTTGTTTTATAAAAATATTTTTCCAAAAGAAATATTCTTTTCAAAGTAAAAGAGAATTTATTTCAAGAATTAATCGATGATTTTATAAGAGTATTTTCATTTGATTAAACACTCTTGTTGGTTATTATGTATAATTAGATGTGATATTTTATTATATCATATACCATATTTTATTTAATGGTATATTATTAGTTTGACTATGGATATTCCATCTTGAAACCACTCACCATATTACTCTGAATGGTTACTGTTTATGTTTGGGGAAATGTATTTACATTTTATATGTTAGTTTCAACATGAATGTATACATATGAGGAATTTATTGGATTTATTATGTGATGGGTGGGGACCACTATATCCCCTCTATGAATCAGTAGGCATGATGAGACAAAATAGATATGGACTTGGTCGAGCCCTTGCCTATTTCTAGATATGGTTTTGGCCAAGGCCTTAATCATATTCAGATGTCTAAGCTAAGGTGTTGATAGTATATTTCAGAATGTACGACATTATGCATTTCCCTCATTATGAAAATTTATTGTCCATGAGGTTATTCGACTAGTAGAATACCCATGATTCTGATTTATTATGGAATTATTTATTCATCCCTAATTCCATCCATATTATGTTCAATTTCATTTTTAAAGGCATGCTTTTTTAGTTTTCCATGATGCCTAATGATTATGTTTAAGATAAATTACATTTTATTGCTTACCCTTATTGAGTATCTAATCTCACCCCTTTATTTTGTTTTATTTTCCCAGGATGTGAAGAAGTAAATTATGAATGACCTGCATGGGTAACCAAGGATTTATGGATGTTCTCAAAAGAATTTCCATAATGTATTTCATTTCAAGTTTTAATATTGAACTTATGTATGTATCTAGTTTTCCAAAACTACTAAACTAATTTCTTCCTTTGGGATAAAACAGTATTGTAATCCGGAAAATGTAATGAATTAAGGTATCGACTCTAGGAAACTGGTGTCAGGTCCTTACAGTTGGTATTAGAGGAAGTTTAGTAGAAAAATTGGTAACTAGATTTAGAATATGCAGATTAGGGAACAAAACCCTAAGATAGACTTTGTGGATAAACATACAAGAACATCCGAGAATTTTTTTAAGGGAAGATATTGTGTGGATATTCCTAGAAAATACATCCCTATTTATATACTACAACTAAACGTGGTTTTTTACACAGATGTACCTAGGTATTGCAACTCTAACATGGTTTTCTGGGGTTGACTTGGGGTAACCTAGTACACAATAATAGGACTTACTCTAGACCTGGTTTGGAACTCTTGGTGTATTTTCCTAGGATAATTCACATTTTATTTATAATCCATTATTAAATAATTAAATATAAAATTTTACTCAATGAAATGATGTTTATGATTGTGATATTATCC